>JAHSPW020000013.1:25554512-26145270 GCA_019985065.2 Arctostaphylos glauca | reverse complement strand
CCCCATATTTTAAAGAGTTTTTTTTACATTTAAAAATTAGTTTTAAAAAAATCAATTGAAAAATAGTAAAAATAACAAATAATCTATTCTAAGGAATAGAGGTAGCATGGACTCTTGACGCCACAAAATCCAGAACATATCGCCCTGTCGCTTCGTCACAACTCAGTCACGATCCTCCGGCGATGATTACAGTATCCGCCTTTTTCCAGGGCATTGCCAGATTTCGATGATCGATTTGTTATTCTCTCTCTACTGCAAATCGTTAACGAATTTTGCTATCGTTTTCCAATGATTAGTAGGTGACCCTGTGGAGTGAAACAAGAGTAATGGAAAACGATACGGTAAAGACCGATGCGTGCTCATCCGAAACAGTGAATGGAGGCCAAGATGTTTGGAGCTGTAACCAATCCGATGCTGCTTCGGCTGATCATCTCGTGGTGATGGTTCATGGAATTCTCGGAAGGTCCTATTCTTATGTGTACAACATATACATTTGCAGATTTGAATTACGCACAGAAATGATCTTATACACGGTTTTGATGCTTAATCTTTTGATCAGATCCTTGATTGTGCCATTTTGTCATTGTTCGAAATTAGATAGAATTTGGATCTGTTGTTTGAGACGTTTTGGTTTGTTAGAATCTGAGATTGAGGACGCAGTTTGGAAGATATGGACATTTGAGGTTATTTTTTCAGTATATTTCCCTTGCGCGGGACAAAGAGTAGAGAAATTGGATTTTTAGAAAAACGCTTATAGAGTGATGCTTTTTTTTTTTTTTTAGTGAAATTTCCATTTTCAGGGATTGGTATTTGAGAATTTAGTTTTTATGTTCTCGTGCACTCTAGCTGTTTGTAGATATTGCACATGGCCATGTTATAGAAACATAAAAAAGGCATGCTAGAAAGGTGAGAGCGGATAAACTAGATATACGTAACCAAGTCATTCTTGTGCAAATTTTATTTGGGTGACTGGATTCTTGTGCATTTCTTCGGATATTTGTTTTTACCAGCAGCTGTTCTTGCGGCATTCATCAACAGTTCAAGCTTAAATCACCTTTTTGTGGAGATGAATCTGGCTTGTGACATTAGAATGCCATCCTAGATATATGCATATGCTTCTTCTCCTTTGGATCCATCTCCAATCACAGTCACGAGGCTGGAGATATCTGACAATAAGAGCGGAAGAGGTCAAGGGATTTTACAGGGGAATTTCTGTTTTTGGATGAATTGATGTCTTTGCTCGTCAAGAAATATGTGGGGAAGTTCCATTTGATGTTTCTGACTAGTGATTCAGGAGTTTCTGAGCTCAGAAGCTTGGTTCTCTTTTATCTTCTGAAAATGTGTTCTGTGAAGTTAAACATGTCCAGTCACCAGAGTTTTTCTTTCTTATCACCTTTCATTGTTTCCTCATCTGTTTTTCTTCTGGTGACAATTTTCTCATTCTTTTCCTTTTCTTCCTAAACCATCTTAAGTAGCTTCCATTTCACCAATGGTGGGATTTTCAATTATAAGTTGCAGTGAAGCTTCGGGCAAGTTTATCTGTCGGTGCCAAATGGCTTTGCCAAAGCTATTTTTGACTGGCAGGGTTTACTGTGCCAATGCAATGCCATTTTGGGGAAAACCACCTTCCCCCCTTTTAACTATTCCCTCCGTCTCGTATTGTTTGTTCTTTTAAAAAGTCATGTCATCTTTAGGATAAAAAAATAAAAGACTTCTTGTGTATGAATTTTTGAAAGCTTTTGCCCCAATTTAAGGAACTAATTGTTATCTTTAAGTTGATGAGAGAACATAGAAAATTTTACATACAAGTACTTTACTTTTTTATCCAAAGTTGGTAAAATTTCCATTTTTTTTTTTTTTTTTTGAGATGTTTGTTTTCTAGGTATTTCTAGTCTTTTTTATGGGAAAGAAAGAGAGGAGGGAGGGCTAATAAATTGGCTTGGCTGATGGTGGCAACATTTGGCAAAGCCAAACTTGTTGCCAAATTTGGCATAAAAACGGCTTTGTCATCAAATGTGACTACCCGGTGGAGAAGATCTAAATAAAAAATTCTGCTATAATATGGCAATGGCTATGTGGTGGATATGGCTCTTGCATGGTAAACATGGTAAAAGACACGCATAAGCCAATTAACGTCTTCATTGGACATCAAAACTTGACCTAAGGCCTGTAAAATATTCATCAGAAGTGTTGTTAGTTTTTTAAACTTCATGTACATATCTATATCTCTATATGTGTATTGCTTTCGCTAGAAAGTTATCTCCTTTGGCAAGGTTTTCCCTGGAGAAGGAACCACTGGGAATTTTAAGCTTGACTGAGGGCTAACTGAAAAGGCATGGTTTTGTTCATATTGGTAGAGCTTGACCAAGAAAGAGGATATTTACATTGTTTTCTTGGAACTCTCTTCCGTATGAGCTAATGCATTTGATATTTTTGTGGACTGAATGCTTCTATATGTAATTCTAATCCATTTCTGATCCTGAAATTGTGTTGTCTTTTATGTGTCGACATTAGTGCTAATTTATTTTTGCAGTGCTACGGATTGGAAGTTCGCAGCTGAGCAGTTTGTTAGAGTGCTCCCTGATAAAGTCTTCGTTCACTGTAAGGAGGATTCTTTAAACAATTCCTCATTCTCTCTCTCTCTCTCTCTCTCTCTCTCTCTCTCTCTCTCTATCTCCCTCTCTCCCACCAACAGACACACACACACTACAAAAAAGAGAGAATACCCATTTCAAATGATATTGGTAGTTTATATGTCGTGTGGACTTGGGCATGGGTGTTGGGTGCAGGTATGTGTCTAAGGGTTGGATTCATCTAATTTTATTACCTAAGGACACATATACACATTGAAATGTTCATACTCCATAGTATACTGGAGTCAAATGACAATAGTGTTTTATTGCCAATTAACCTACACAGGCCTTCCATTGCATGACCTAAATTGTTGGCGATTGATCCCACTAGGAAGGAGAAAAAACTAACCTAAAATCAGTTTGCTCTTCCTTTCCTTGAGCCATGAACTCATTATTGGTGCTGGTGCTCTTAATTTATTTATTTATTTATGAAATCTAGTTGATGGTGCCCATACCGAGCTTTAAGCTACTCCAATTGTTGGATAAATGTTCTAATGTACAGTATCTAATTTATAGGAGGACTCGTTTACCTCAAATATTGGAGATTAAAGTTTTAGAAATTCATTGTTGTTTTTTTTTTTTGTGAAGTGGATTTGTTTTTCTCTGTCATGTGAATAAAACCAATGTTGTGTAAATAAGCTATGAAATTTATGCAAGTCTTTGACATACGGAGCATTAATGAGCTATCTAATGGGCCAAAATCTTGGCTAGATAGAGGCAAATATCTGGTTGACATGATTCATAGTTCATTAGTCAATTCAATCCGTGCAGGCAGCACAATGATTGCAAGTTTAGGTCATGCATTAACTATGTTTTCCGCTGAAAATCAAGGATGGTGTAGCCTGTATACAGGTTAACATGAAGATTAACATCTCGGTCAATCTCAAGTTTGTTGACTTGCTTCACAGGTAGTGAAAGAAATGCAGCTCTGCTGACATTGGATGGTGTGGATAAAATGGGTGAGCGATTGGCAGGGGAGGTTTGTCTCCATGTTTTGCCCATATTTTCTTACTTTAGTTTACAGTTCAACTACTTCACTTGAGATTAATTCCTAAATCTGCTTGCTTGTGAGAAAAATACATTTTGCTGCAGTTTGATATTTACAAAATGCATAAATTCCAGGTCCTGCATGTGATCGAACAAAAACCAAGTCTACGTAAGATCTCCTTTGTGGCACATTCACTTGGAGGACTAGTGGCAAGATATGCCATTGGAATACTGTTTAAACCTTCTGGAAGGGACAATGTGAAGGATGTATTGGCGAAATCCTGCGTAGAGGAATCAAAGGGTACAATCGGTGGTTTGGAACCCATGAACTTCATTACGGTTGCAACACCTCATCTAGGTTCAAGGGGTAATAAGCAGGTATGTTTCTTGCTTCTCATCGTGGTCTTAAACCATGCTGAACTTTCAACTGATAGTATAGCTTTGAATTGTTGAAGTCAATATTAGGCACAGCTGAATGCTATTTGGCAAAATCCAAAAGAACAATACCACACATGTGACACCGATATGGATACCACACAACACGGGAACAACGACGTGTCATTTTGGAAAAAAAGAAAGAGAGGACATGATACAACAGGGACACAACAATGAATGTGTTATGTGGCCATAATAACTACTTGATTTTTGCATCCCGGTCAGTCCTCATTTGATACAATATTATAGGAAATGAAAGTGAAGATCCAATATGCAGTAATCTACAAATTTGATATATAAACAAATTGGAAGTTTTGAGATTTAAATTTTGTAAAACTCTGAAAATATAAAAGAGAAGGGATTAATCTGTATATACTGTTTCCATTTTTCATACAGTTGCAACTTAGCAATGTAATTCATGTAATTATTAGTTATGAACATGTGTTTCCCCACGGTCTAGTTCTAAAAAATATTTAGACAAGTTCCTGACACATATCGGGAGTGTCCGACTAGTGACAGAGTTTCACACTTGTACTAAGCTGTCCACTACTACACCCACCCTGGAAGGCGTCTGTGCTTGTGAATGGTGGCTAGTGTTCTCCTTGCATGATGGCAACCCAATGAAAACCTGATGCAATCTGAAAAAACACAATGATCTGTTGGTGTGGAAATTTGTTTGGTATTGTAGCAGATGGAATCACTCAGGATGGATCTAGTCACCTGTCTGACATTTAAGCTTTAGAGGATTGGACTAGAATTCTTATATTTCAATGGTTCTCGACTCTTCGGCAAAGTACTTTATTTAATCTTCTCTCCATTCTCTGCAATATTATTCAAGAGATGGAGTCCCACATCTGAGGTTAATTTATATAAAACCAAAGGGGAACAACTTTGTCTTTGCAGTTAATCGCATCATCTGTCATAATTTTTGGTTGGTAAGCAATAAATTCATTGAGAGAATGGAGCATTATGTACGCAACCACAGAGCATAAGTTAGCCAGTGCCTGTTGCAAAAGCAGAAGTTAGCCAAAGGTCAACTAAGGAACACCAAGAATGGACAGAACATCACTACGAAAACTGACTACAGCTGGGTTAATACTTGTTGGTATTTGACAATCAGATATTCAATCCGAGCTAGCTGAAATGATGCCCTGAAATGAATCCTTCTGTTTTAGTTGCATTCTGACTTGTCTTTGGTTAATTTGCTTTCTTTATGCAGGTACCCTTATTTTTTGGTGTACCTGCATTTGAGAAAGCTGCTGTTCGTTTCAGTCATTGGATATTTAGGAGAACGGGTCAGCATCTTTTTCTCGCCGACGATGGTGATGATGGGAAGCCTCCATTACTCAAACGCATGGTGGAAGATTACGGAGATATTTACTTCATGTATATTACTTAACCCCATTTCTCTTTCAGATTCTCGATCTCTTTAGTGGCCATCATCACTAAGTCTTCTAGTATGTAGCTGTTAAAATGGTTACCAATTATTGATGCAGGTCTGCATTACGTTCATTCAAACGTCGGGTGGCATATTCAAATGTTGGCTATGACCGTATCCTGTTAAGAACTTAATACCGTAAATACAGTTCCTAGTTTTACACACAGACTAAGAAAATTACATTTTCCTTGTTTTCCTAAAAAATTATGTTCAGATATTGTGGGCTGGAGAACAGCATCAATTAGACGCATAAGCGAACTTCCTAAGGTAGAAATTTTAAATTAAATATTATTATCATGCTCTAAGTTCCAGTTGCAGTTCAATGACCAATATTCTGTTGTTCTTCAGTGGGAGGATTCCTTAAACGAAAAATATCCTCATATTGTGTATGAAGAACACTGTGAAGCAAATGATACTGAGTGCTGTGATCCCATGCTGATGGAAGATGACGATTCAGATAATAAGCTAGAAGGTTTGTATCTTCATTAAGTTGTACATAAATAGACGACATTTTTTTGCATCTTCCATCAAATGTTTTAGTACTAGCTTTTGCTATTCCATGAACACGTTGTTGCTTAATGGAGCATCTCTGTAATTAAATATTCTGTTGGTTGAGATTGTGCTTGTACTTGCTATGTTTGATGCCTTGCTCTCCATATTTTGTTTCAACTGTCAGAGGAACTTGTTACTGGCCTATCGCGTGTATCATGGGAAAAAGTAGACGTCAGTTTTCATAGTAGCAGGCTGAGGTTTGCAGCGCATAGTGTGATTCAGGTAGCTCTCTCTCTCTCTGTGCATGTGTATGCGCGCGCGCACGCTTGCTCGCCTGCTTGCGCCCATGTATGGACGGAAGCATGCAGTTGTGTGTGTGTGTGGTTGTGTGGGCGCTTGCCCTCGTGTACAGACTGAGGCATGCAAGTGCACAATATGGTTGCCGGGCATTGTCTCTGGAAAAATGTTATTTTGTCTAGTTTTATATGCGAGGTTCGTTGATTAATGCGGAACTTCTATCCAACAGACAACCTTAATTTTGGATCAAATTAAATAATTTCCATGATTGGTAATTTTTTCTCACAAGTATGACTTATTTCTCATTGCTTTGGTTGAATTTGCACCTTCAAACTGCAACTTAAGTTCAAGGGGAGATCCTGCTAATATGACGAATAGGGGTCCCCTGTACCTAGATATCCTGGTACCGTAAATAGAAGAAATATGGCTGTATAGAACGATATCTAATATGACATTTTATGGGTAGATAAATGATAGCCTGATATTCCTACTAGCAATACGACATGGAATTTGGCAAGGAAAAAAAGGTGCATCTTCATGGGCTATTTGAAGTATGGTTGAAAGGGAGGATAGGTGAATACTAGTCTGTTTGCAAGGAAACTAGGTGGAGTGTGTGCGCACGTCTGTTTTTTTCTTTTTTTACTTCCACAAGAAACAAGAATATAGTGATGTTTTTGGTTATAATTCTTGAACGAGACATGGAGCACTAACACCCTAGAGAGGTGTGAAGGCTTAGTAAACTGTAGTATTTATTTGCTCAATAGCAAGATCTCACATGTTATAACAGGAAATAGAAACTACATGTATGTTGCCATTGAGTATTGATTTTGTACAATGTACGTGTTCACCATGGACCACTTTTGTGGCAAAAAATCGCCCTATATGTCCTAGTAGTCCCCCATGAAAGATCATGCCTTGCCAGGTGAAGACTCCAGCTGTTTCAGCAAAAAATGAATGCGACTTGAATGCTGCTTTTGTAGGGTGTATTGATGTTAAATTTTTATACTTGGACTGCCCGCTTATCTTTTGATTGCCGATAATATCAAGTAGAGTTTATATGTGGCTTTATCGCATGGTTGATGGGAACACTGCTGATTTTCGTAAATGTCGTTTAGGTCACTGATTACGTAATCTAATCTTCTGCATTGTTTCATATTATAACTTCATTGAAGGCAAATATCGTTTAGGTCACTGATCCCAAAATCTAGTCTTCTGTATCTTCGTATGCTAACCTTTTCCCAAAACACAGAAACATGCATAGTATCTTTCTATTTATACAACAAAATTCTAATATGTAATATGAAGCTGATACCTCTTGGACAATATCTGACAGGTCAAAGATCATTACATGCATTCGGAAGGCATGGATGTCATACAACATATTATCGATCATTTCCTCATTTAGATACGAATCAACTCCAGCTTCACGTCGTAGCCAAGAATACATGGAGTATTAGGCCTGCTACCAGAATCTGGAATTCTTTGATTGGATCACGAGAGTCGTGGCAAGGACTTCCTTGGTTGCAGGTTGAAAAGCAATCATGGCTCTCAATGACGACTCCTCTACAAAAAACCAGTGTGGATATAGAAGCTGCTACAAGAAAAATTATTCATTCATCATCTCCGCCATTGTACATGACCACACATTATCTGTCAATTAAATGTGAAAATAGTAATTTGTGGTGTGCTTTATCTAGAATTATTTTGAAGGTTGAAGAATCCCTGGCAATTCTTTTCAGCGGGTGTCGTTGCATAAAGATACAGGTCATTATATCGAAAACGAAATTGCTCAGTTGTTGCAAGAGGCATTGTACCAAAAGTCACCATTTTATTTGGCAACAGCAGGTTCCGGCGGGAAAATGAGAGTATTAGCTATTGAACGTGGAGGTCTTACGAATCAAGGCCTTGAGTCGAGGTCCATCGTCATTTGAGATGGTAATGTGAGATTTTATCGTTGCTATTTACAATTGAGATGATAGCTGATGCCTTGGGGCCACACTTCTTCAGATTATGTTTCGTTATGGCCATGGGGAGTAAACAGCGTAGTTAGAAATCTTCCCTACACCAGTTTAGGGTTTCTATTCATTCTGTTCTCCGGCATCAATAACTCCTTGGGGTAACGCAGCAGTTTAAGATGGGGATCAGGTATAAATCCGTGGTCTTTTGTTCGATTCCCGCTGGTGTGGTGTCAATAAGAACCCTTCGACGTCCAAGTCAGTCTCTCAAAGTAGTAGCTGTTTCAAGAAAATTAGGGTTATGTTCAGTGCATAAGATTAAAAAGATTACCTCATCCTTGTATTACATTTTTCTATGTATATCGGAGTGAAAATCAATCCGCTCCTCTGCCCCCGTCTCTTGAGTATTGGTCATACTAAAAATCAAATTTCAAGGATCTCGTAAGACTCGAGGTCTAGGCCGCAACATATGCAACATCTTTTTCTAGTGGTGAATCTCAGACTCAAGAGGTTGAAAATTGAGTCAGCTTATTTTGGCTCTAGTTGACCTCGGGCATTCCCCAGTTGCTGGTCTTGACAAGTCCTCTAGATTACCAACCCAGATAAGGCTCCCCGGTTAAATTCTTTGTTGTCAACTATAAACATTCCCAGTCGAAATCTTACCTTTTAGGTCTCCATCATATTAGAAAATGAACTTATATTAAGTATTGGCTCTCTCATGTATCGGTCCTTTAAATCCTCCTTGGAAAATGATATTACCTTACCGTACGAATCCACACCAAGACACGGGATTACGTAACATGGCCCATGTAGTTAGCAACAGTAAAAAATAGAACAAGTGAGCAGCAGGATCGACCACGACTTGATGTTCACGAAGACCATGGAAATACATGTACTACTACGAGAGGTCTTAACACAATAAGTTTAACTTTCTACTGTTAATAAAATGAGAGAGTTTTGTTCACCAAAATAAAAATTATTAAAACACTCGTCAGGAAGAATGTATAGATGAAGCTGTTAATACTTTTGTTGCAGAATTTTCGTTTTGCATCTTAATATGTTGCTCATGCTCGAATATTTAAAGTTTGGTACCTCCAAAAGAATATCCTTATTTCCAAGCCGCAGAACCATGTAAAACCTCAGGTGGCCTGTAGTCTAGGTGAGTTTTTTTTTTCTTTTTTTATATGTAAAATTCAAGCCCCAAGTAATTTTGGCCCATTTTATTTTTTGCAGTCCAATTTATTTTTAGCCCAACATAGATTTAATTCCTGATTCTGCCCTAATTCTCGTCATCCAGATCGATCCAGGTTTTTTTCAATCTTTCAACTTGCTTCCATGTTTTTTTCAAGCTTTCAAGTTGCTTCCAGTTTCAATCATTTGCAGCTGTATGCACGATAACACAATACCTATGGGACATGTGAGGGTTTTGGGGACAAAAAATTGTGCAAGTAGCTCAAAAGGCAGGGGCCCCCAATGGCAAGTTGATCAACTAGACTTGTGTCCCCTTCTGAGTTTGTTCTGGCTTGGCCATTTATTATAATCTCAATACAATGTGCTGTTGTGACCAAGTGGCCGTTAAGGCCCACCAATTTAAATGCATTCCTCAACCCGTAGCCGACTTGTGATCGCATAGATAATTATCATCAGCTCTTTTGTTAGCGGTCAAAATTTTAAAAATAATATATAAAAAATATATTAAAAAAGAGAATTATAGTAAAATGAAAAGATTTATTTTACATGGGTGAGTAGTTAGTTATAAAGAGTTTGTTTGAGTATTTTTTTACGAAGAAAAATATGATAGATATGAGTAGATAGATGATATTTTTATAAATATTAATTATAAAAACTTTCGTGAAGAGTACCTTTCAAGACACGAGTCTTAAGAGTTAAAAAGTCATTGCTACGAGAAGATCTCCTAATTCCATAGCTTAAAAGTCCACGATTAGAAGTAACCTTCTTTTTGACATACACGAGTGGAAAGAAGAAGAGCTACAAGAAATATATCCGGTGGAGCCAAAGAGAGTGATAGTTTTATCTTTCTTTCTGAATATTACATCTGAGGTCTAAAAAAATAAATAAATTTTAATACGATAAATGTGTGAACTCTTTTATGATTTTAATAAACAATTCCTTAGCTACTTTTCGTTCCTTAGAATGAATAAAAAATGAATGATGGGGAAATGGATAAGTCATTCTTCGAAATATGCATTTTGAAGTTTGATTTTACTAAAAAATTGAGATAACATAATCCATTTATTAAAGATGATTATTCACCTTATTATAATATAAGAAGTCATTCTATTAGGAGGCTAATGGCCAATATTTTGTCTCTTCTCAACATTATTTCATCTAATAATACGTAAAATTTTACCAAGTTTGGCATTAAACTCAATAAATCTAAAGATTTGGCTACATCGACTAATAATACTTTTTAAGTAATTTAAATTTATTATAAGATTTTTTCTCGTACCTGTCTATTCTAAAAATCTTTTTGTCATTCGCATTTGAATGGTGAAAAGGTCTAATGCTAAGAGTCTATAGTTGTTAGGAATCATAGAAATTATTATTACTATCATTTCAGATATGACTGTCGGTATTTATTTACTGTGTTACATTCTAAATATGATATTTAATAGATTATTTTATTGCCTGAGAAATAAAATTATTCCATTCCTTCTCTTATCATATTGTATTCCTTTATCTATCTCCTTTATCTATCTCCCTTTTATTTACATAAATAATTATGATATTGTAAATTACAAAAATACCACCGACTTAATCAAACAAATTATTTATAATTATTCGTCACTCTATATACATTGAGAAAGTCTGTTTACACAAATTTGTGTACGTAGCTGTGTTCATATACATATATCTATCATATTCTTTGCCATTTTTTCACCGTCAATCTTCTAACTTGACGGTGAAAGCACCGGAACAACCCGTTTGGACATTCTCAAGTGCCGGCAACTCTACCACCTCAACTCCGCCCTGTCTCCGCCTCTTCCGTCCAGTATTTACCGGTGGGTCATACTTTCCGGCGTCCAATGGGAAATTCAAGACGGCCTTCCTTCCCCTCATCTTAAAAGCTGCGCAATCGTATGCTCTAGCTGCATCAATAGCCTTATCAAACGTTCCAAGCCAGACCCGCGACCCGTTTTTGCTCCTATCTCGGATCTCCGCCGCGTACTTGCCCCACGGTCGCTTCCGAACCCCTCTGTAATTCTTCCCATCCATCCGGCCGGAATCCGCTTGAACCGACTCGGTATCCGGCACAACCAATGTCTCCGATTCAGCGATTTGGGGCTTGGATTCGTATTCGAAGTAGTCAGGATGTGGGTCTGAAATTGGTTGTGTGAGGTTGGAATCAAACGACCCGGATGGAGAAAGGTCGGATGCATTCGAAAAGAAAACGGGGTTGATGTCGGAGGAAACAGAGGAAGTGGTAGAGAGGTCGAGGTTGGAGATGAAGGAATCGGTGGAGGTGAAATCTCCGAGGAGGTGTTGTCGAATGAGGTCTAGAGCTGAGAAATCATCCGCCGCCGTCGTCGTAGTCGTCATGTATAATACTCGGAGAGAGAGAGAGAGAGAGATTTTGAAGTGATGAGAGTGGATGCGGAAGCATGATCGTGGGGGGTATTAAAAGGATTCCGCGGGAAAGGTTCACACTTTACACAGTAGAGAAACGGTTTCACGTTTCAACGAGATCTATTTGTAATTGTTCGATGCATGTAAATTTTTTAAGAATAATATATATTCAGTAGAATAAATTTACGTACATATTTTTTAGCTTACACCCGTTCACACCCTACTTATATATTTAAGATTTTGATTTATTTTTTTTCATTTTTGATTTTCTTGTAAGAGTTAAATGAGTAGGGTTCACATGTCATGTATGTAAGGTGTGAAAGAATATAAGTCAAAGGGTGTATATGTAGCATTACTCATATATTTTACGTGTATCGAATGATAGTGGACACAGTTTCATCTGAATTTGTGTATGAAAAATTATATTCATACACTTTTTTCTTTAGGCTTAGTTTGATTTGGTGTTTTGAAGGTAATGATTTTGTAGGGTTTAAAATTTAAATTCCTAAATTATAATGGAAATATATAAATTGTATAGATAATAATACGTAAAATAAATTTTGTCTAAAAATAATGTGTTAAGAGCTATTGAACCGACAACTGAGCAGAACAAACTAACTCAACTTTGTGTAGTTTTCTCAATCTTCGTAGCTAGGAGGAAACCTTGGTCTTTTTAGTCGCGAATGAACTTTTCTCCACTTTGTAAGTTATCCTCTGGGTCCGTAAGAGTACATCTTTCTTATTTACGGAAAGTCCTAGTCATATGACCGACATTGTACTAGTGTCTTAATTTTTCGTTGAGTCTTTGGTTTGAAAATGCTTCATCAACTCTGTTATCAATTTGTATAAAAAATTAATCCCAATAATATTCTTGAATTTATTTCTCAAAAATGCAAAATGTATTTTTATATAATATAATTTGATTTTAAATATAAAAAATAAAAATCTAACACAATATAAAAAGCAAAAAGCATGCTGCCAAACACATCACTTTCTTCCTGGACCTTATCCTTTTCTGTACAACGATCAACTTGGTACTATGAATTAGACAGCACTGATTACTTCGACCTAGGAAGTAACGTGCACCGTTAAGATAAGAGTACCAGATTTCCAGCTCTCTCCCCCACGCCACAGCAAAGATAGTCACGTTATTTTACATAATAATTTCATATACATTAGATAATTTCGAACACATTTGTATTTAAATTTATACAAAATGGTAATGAGTTTACGAACGCTTCTTGTAGTGTGTTTAAAATAATTAAAAAGTCGTAAATGTGAGAAATTTTTTAATAAGGGATGCTAGTGATGTGGAATTTTCAATACATTTAACAAAAAATAATAATAAGATAGTGTCATGTGACCTATGTCTTTACATAGTAATTCCAACACTTCCTTTCCTGTCAAGCAAATTTTTGACACCAACGGCATCTTATTGACTTATAATTTGTTTGTTCTTTCATAAGTAAATAGACACAAAAAGACTAATAAATCATGTAGTTTATTCAGTTATCTTGTAACTTATTTGACTCATGAGAAAGTTTGTGTGCATAATTTTTGTGTACAGATTTGGACACAATTATATTCGGAACCGTTGAATGTTAGTGAAGTTTACAAAATAATGAGAGCCTCACGTTGGATGCAATAGTTTCAAATATAATTGTGTCTGAATCTATACACAGATAATTGTATGCCTATCTCTTTGCTTATTGCTGCCGGTGATGAAAAGTCAAAGAATTTATTGAACTTTCTTACTACTACATCAAACTAGGCCTTCCTTGGTATTTATTCTTACCTCTCTGCTGGGTCGGTTTGTTAGGAGTCATAAAATTATTCATTGTTATCACTCTCGATATGAATATTTAAGATTTTTATATTCAGGATTTGTTTTTTTTTTTTTACCCGGATATAATATTTAGAGGATTATTTGATTTCATCCTTCTTCCTATCTCCTCCTATTACGTCTTTACTTAAAAAATCTGCAGGAATAGTTTCTTAAGTTTGAGTTAAGTACATGAATTTTTAAGAGACAAATTTTGACCTTTAATAAAGACCTAATAAAGGTAATTTGATACCAACAATGAAAACTAGCTAGTCTGAATTTTCCATCGAACACCTTTAAAGGTTAAAATATTCGCGGGAATACTTTAACCTTTAAAGATGTTCCGGATGCTTTTCAGGCTAATTTTCATTGCTGATCATAATAAAATTGTACTAACATGATATCAGAGATAGATCCGTTACGCACAGCTAAAAGTGAGTAGGTAACTTTTGGAAAGCATAATTGTGGGTTTTATAATCATTTGGTGAGTTATCCAAGAGGAAACAAAAATGCCAACTTTCTTTTGCTACTTCCACACTGCCAAAAACAATATTATAAAGAGGAGTGTTACGGTCTCAGAAATCTTTCTCTGAAAACATTTCCGAATTCAAAATATAAGGATTAAGATTCATTGAGATTTGCAAGCCTACAAACACAAATAAATCTAATCCATCCATTTTGAATTATGAGAGATTTTTTGGGACGATAAATTTTTCCTATTGTGATTCCATGGGGTGGTTTGAACATAGCACAAAAGTGACTGGCTTCCAACTTACTCCGAAAGGAAAAGTTGAAAGTTGTCCTGTGGAAAAGCATGACATTATTGTGTGGTGAATTCAAACCACGAAACCGACCTGATGACGGAAAGATTGTGGACCAAAATAACCTCACCTACCGCCAAAAAATGTGAAAGAGGCCATAAATATCAGCATTAAAGATCAGCTGGTGGACTTTTTGTTTTGCATAATTTTCATATGTGGGATCCTAACAAACAGCATATATGACTTTAACTGTGATGTTATATTTGATTTTAGAGCTCTCATGATTTTAAAAGGTCTTGTACAAAGTAAGGTCATGACTTATTATAATAAATAGTACTTATAACTTACATTCACCAAGCGGGATGGGACTCTAACCAGTAACCACCCATCTAAACATCTACCGAGACCCTCCCTCCTGGACGCTCAGTCCTATATCTGGCACCACAGTTTAGCTGGAGTGTCACAGGATTTGCTCAATAGAATTTTGCAAACAAAGTTTGACGATTCTTCGAATCCCAAAAAATGAGTCATCAGTAAATGACTCACTCCTCCCGGCATTAAAATAAAGAGCGGAATCAAGGGTCATCAACTCCCCTAAAATGAAATAAGGAGAGTGCAATTCTAATGAAAAATGGCAACGCTTACCTATTGTACCAAATTGAGACGTACTTATTGTTCTTTCCTAGCTAGTCGAGTCTTACTTGGAGTCTACTTCCTTGGGATAGACGATAAGGCAGCCTTCCCTAACCGTTTAAAAGTCTTTGGGTTCTTATCCTTTGCAAATATGGGCTTAGCATGCGAGACGACACACTCCTAATAAGAGTTCCTTACTCAACGCCATCCTCCCAATCGCCAATTGGTAATCCCTTAAGATAAGAGGGAACTTCTTAGGCTCGGGCGTCGAGGACCACTAAGCTTAGGAAGATATCTTAGTTGAGGTGTTGGGAAGACAACCAAGCACAGAGCCAATCAGATCTTCTTGGTCGTTGATTTACTCCATCATATACATTATTCAATTTATTTTTTTAAATCGAATATTTTATAATATGCTTACAAACACCAAAAACAAAAAATTAAAAAAATATAAAATCCAAAATTTAGGCTGCCAAACAAACCCAAAGAGAGATCAATTCCTTTCCTCCTTCCTCCCACCTTATCCTTTCCGTACTCCAGACAACAACTTGGTACTAATGAATTAGCAGCAGTGATTACTTCGATTCAGGAACAACATTGAAACGTAAACCGAACTTCTCATCGATCACCTTTAAAAGTTGTACATATTACACATATATACAAACGGAAGGACTTTACACTTTTCCGAAACTATCTCGGCTTTTGAATGGTGGACATTAATGGAGACACCAATAGAAGCGTCAATAAGTTGTATATTGCTAAGACATTTCGGTTGCCAGAAAATATGCTTGTTCTTAATCTATCATCTTAGTACTTGAATGCAAACGATGAACCAAGTGCTACCATTCGTGCAGGTTGCCACTTATGCGATAAGAAATTTCGCTACGTTAGAATAGTTAGAGTTACTGTCATCGTTTACCGGGGGCTTCCATTCATGATACCATTAGGTGTATATAATTCATTCATAATCCTTTCAAGATTTACAAACATTGAGTTAAGTATTTATGCCGTATGTGTATAATATTATGGGTCAAGACATAATATTTAGTGGAAACAAATTTACCTAAATATCCAAAAAGTATACAGCTATCCTAGGTGGGATTTTTCGGTGCTTCCCCTCCGACAAAACAGATGTGTCCAGTCTGTGTCCACAGACTTTCAACCGACAAAAATGGCAGTGTGAATTGTGATATCACAGTGGGGTTGAACAAAGCACAAAACTGCCTGGCTTCCAAGTTACTCCAAAAGTTGAAAGTTGTCCTGTCAAAAAGCATCACATTATCTTGTGGTGAATTCAAACCATGAAACCGACTGATGATGATGAAGATTGTGTACCAAACCAACTCATCCACCTCCCAAAATAGGGGGGGAGAGAGAGATGTCTCTTTAATAATGGGTCCATTTGGCGTAACTAGATTATGGGATTATTGGATTGTTGGATTATGTTGGGTGCCGGACGGAATAATCTAGCTCAGCCCATTTGGACTAAATTATTTTTTATATAGAGGTTATGTTGTGTTTGGGGCTAGATTAATCCAGATTATTTGGGTAAATAATTTAGCCCAAATGGGCTAGATTATTACCCCAAATAATCCAAATAATCTATACAATCTAGTTTGCCCAAATAGGGCCATTGTGTATGAATTAATTTATAAGAACTTTTTTATTTATATTAGCAAGTCTCGCATCGTATATGTTTGTTTTTCTTTCTCTACTTATAAGAATTGGACAATCCTTAATTACCTTACAAGCCGACTTTTAAGGTTGAGATAGGCTCATGAATTTCTAACATGGTATCAGAGCCCTCTCAGCTAAAACCTCAGTCGTCCTCACATATGTATTACATGCACGCTTCGCATGAAGAAAGGTGTTAGCAAGTCATACATCGCCTATGTTGCGCATCATTCCTCTACTTATAAGTCTTGGACAACCCTTACATTTTAAGTCGATTTTCAAGGTTGAGTTAGACGTATGAGTTTCTAACATGGTATCAGACATATATCTGTTATGCAATTATTACACATGCGGATCATGTCATCTAACCCTTAGCTATCCTCACATATGCGCTACATGCACGCTTTGCGTGAGGAATAGTATTAGCAAGTCTCACATCGCCTATGTTGGTTCTTCTTCCTCTGCTCATAAGTCTTGGATAACCATTATCTTACAAGCCAATTTTTAAGATTGAATTAAGCGCATGAATTTCTAACAAGATAAAAGAGAGAAGACAATCTCAATATAAAATATATCAGAAATATTAAAACGTACAAAATATGATAATTATCGTAAACATTTGCTAACATATATATTCATTAACAAATATATCAAGATGCAATAAAGGTCATAGATCTTGCTTGATTTCAGCTTGTGGACTTTTTGTTTTGGATCATGGAACTGGGATCCTATAACGTCAGCAGATATGGAGAGGGGTTTAAATATTACTAGACCGGCCTAAAAACAGAACCGGAATGGCTTGGAGCCCGCGGGAAGAAGCATGGCAGTAAAACATATTTTCGGGATATTTTAGAGTGTCGGAACCAGTTTACGCGCACCATGACTAATTTCTGGAAGATCAATTTCATCGTCTAGTAACATGGGTCCATTTAAAGTCAGGATTTCATCAACAGACCCCACAAAAATTAATAGCACCTGAAAAGTTTCAAATCCAAGACCTAATTAAAAAGGACCACATTTCTAAGGCCTAAGTCTTGACAATGTAAATAAGTACAAGCATATCTTACTCAATTGCTCAGCGCTCAACATGCAGTCGTTTGGATTTAGGCACTCGACATTATATTATTATTTGGCGCTTAGTCATCCGAGCCACATGCCGCTCAGCCAAAACGAACCAGTCACGGAATTTGCTCGGCGAAATTCTTCAAATACAACTTGAGGCCGCTCCGAATCCTGAAAATGGAGTCCTCGGTAAATGATTCACTCCTCCCTGCATTAAAATAAGAAGCAGGATTGAGGATCATCAGGTCCCCCAAAATCTTCCACCATAAAACGGGTCATTGGGTCAAAACTAAATTACATTCACAATCAGTCATGGAATTTGCTCGGTAAAATTCTTCAAATAAAGTCTAAGGACGCTCCGAATTCTAAAAATGGGGTCCTCAGTAAATGACTTACTCCTCCTTACAATAAAATAGGGAGCGAAATCAACAACTATCAAGCCCCTTAAAATCTTTCGCCATTCACCCTATAAAAACGGTCACTGGCTCAAGACCAAAGATACGTTCACAATCCATCTTCTACATACATGCATACATCCTTTCTCCCTTGATATTTAATTCATCGTCAGAAACTCTTGGCCGAAGACACCTCACGATTATTGGACTTGTATGCAAGAATCCAACAAAAACTTCAAAGGTTACCGTCTAGTTTTCGTCATCATCACATCAATATTAAACTAAAAGTTTGAGTAATTTAGATAAGCGATGCGCTCAGCAAGCAATTGAGTTACATTTTTCAACTCGCAATTGACTTTCAGTTTCAGTCAAACGAACTACAGTAAATAAATCTGACCAGTGATATAACAAAGTCAAACCAATTGAAAAAAAAAACAATAAATGTAGCTGACAATAATCTTCTGCTGAATTCAAACCATGAAACCGACTGATGATGACGAAGATTTGTCTACGAAAACAACTCAATCTTCGGCCCAAAATAAGAGAGAGACCATAACTATCAACATGAAATAAAGGGCATGGACATTGCCTGATTTCGGCTGGTTTGACTTTTTGTTTTGCATCATTTTCCTATGTGGGATTTTCCTAACAACATCAGATATCATAAGGGGTTTAAATAATTTAAACATGGCAGAAAAACATGCTACATGCAGTTATTTAGGCCTTTAGTTTGGGCACAAATAGCGAACAAATCTCTTAAACAATTAGAAGGATGGATCTCAATTACGAGACTCAGAATCATACTCACGAGATTATCTTGATCTCTATTGTGCAGATTGATGTGGTCTCAAGACAACTTTTCACTAACTAGCTATCAAGCCATAGAGGTTATATAGAAATTCTTGAGAGCTAGCCTTAGTAGTCCCAGGACTTAGGTTCATCGACATCTGTCTTCTTCATTTCCTTCTTCGGCACACCCAGAGTGATTATGTTGATCGGCCATATAACTAGTTTTTCATGACTAAACTTGAGTAATTTAGATAAGCGATACTTGGTGAGCAATTGAGGTACAACTTTTCAAGTCCTCGGTTGACTATTTAGTTTCTGTCAGGTCACTTAGGAGTAATTTAGACAAGCGATACTCCTAAGATTCTTATTTAGGAGTGACAAATATGTATAGTTAGTTGATAGTAAGAGCTATTGTATGTGACGTGTCGATATAGTCCGATTTGAAGTCTGTTATGCGAGGCTAGTAACAATAGTAACTTTTAAAGTTAACTTAAATTATTCACCCTAGTAATTCTCCGGCTGCAAAGAAAATAATTAAATCTCGATTTACAAGAAATTACGACAACGATACAAATCTTTATCTAATGAGGAGTGTTTGAACTATCGTACCTACTACAAATACAACGCGTGCAAATAATGTTTCACGGTTATCATTGTAACTTTATTATATTTATTAACTTGCTTTACTTCATGTTTTTTTCTTAGCTAATGAAAGCCCAAGTGACTTGTCACACTCAAAAGTGTGACGGTTCATGAAGACTTTTCGATTTGAAAATTGTGATTGAAGATCAAAAACTGACAATCATCAGCATAAGATTGAGTCATGAGATTCAAAATTCTGACTTTCTCAAGTAGCGTTATTATCTTGCTTCCTGCAAAGCAAGTGTCGAATTGAGTCTGTTGTCGCTATCTCAACTTACTAGAGCAGCTAATATTCGCAATCTCAAAAAATTCATATATCTTATTGATAAGTTTCAAGTTTGATAAATTATATGAAGGCAAGTCACTATCAAAAAAAAATTATGATGTCACTAATTATTAATTCGGACCTTCAATATTATTGAAATGTGCATAAATTAATCCAAAATACTTGTAGCATATGGCACTGCAATAATCTATTTCAAATAAATAAACCAATCCAAACATATTATACAAAGAATTTCAAAGACCCAAAAATTCCAAACAAATTAGGGGATATTTTGCTTACTATATACATGGAGGAAAACTCAGCTATTTTTTGTTTTTCTTTTTCCAGTTTGTGGATAATTTTAAGTGGCATAAATGTAGTATAACGCCGTTAGGTAACCATAACCCGTGGATAAGGTGACAACGGAGGGACGTCAAAAATACCCTTCACATCCGCAGGGTCCCAAACCGCCATCCAATCTGACGGCGTCAAAGGACAAACCGCCGACCCACTCTCCGTCGTGCTCTCAGATACCGGCGACTTTTCCCTCTTCATCCTCCCGCTTTCAACAACCTCGGCGCCACCGTCTCTGCCTCTTTTCCGTCGAGTTTCAGCCGGTGAATCAGTTCTTTCCGTGTTGCAAATTTCATTAGGGAAATTCAATATGGCCTTTCTTCCCCGCATCTCGAACGCCGCTCGATCGTAGGCCCTGGCCGCCTCAACAGCCGTTTCATAAGTCCCCAGCCAGAGCCTGGACCCTTTCCGGGCAGCATCTCGGATCTCTGCCGCGTATTTCCCCCACGGCCGCTTCCTGACTCCCCGGTAATGCCTCCTGTCGCTCAAATCCGGTTTCGCTTCGGACCCGTGAGTTGTATCCACCCGCGGAATGAATATGTTCAACGAAGGACGACGCTCGATTAATCTGGATGACGGCACTGGATTGATGGTTCCTGGGTTCGTCTCGAATTCGAACCCATTGGTTTCATCTTTAATGGGTTTCAAGTAATCTGTGAATTGGAGCTTCGAATCTGAAGCTGAAGCTATGGATTCACCATCAGAAGTAGAAGTTTGAAGAACCTGGGTTTCGCATGAATTTGACGCACTAGGAGAGAGGAGAAGACTAGATTCAGGGATGAAGTTATGTATGGAAGGAGAATAATCATCGAACAGGTGGTGGCGTATGGAATCGAAAGCAGAGGTCATTGGAGAGAGAGGGAAGAGACTGGTTTTGAATTTCAAATGCTGAAGAATTGAATTTCAAATTCTGTTCTTCAGCTGCGGTGTGAGAAGCTAAGAGAGATGAAGCTCAGAGAGTGTTTGGAGTTGAAATTCGAAGGTGGGAATTTGTGTGGAAAGATGGCAGTGAGGGATACTTATAAATGGGTTGGAGAGAGAGAGAGCGTGAAACTTCGAAGAGGGAGGGACGAAGGATCGTTCTGGTAATATCGACGTTCTGGATGACTGAAGGCTCTGCTTCTAGGGTACTTCGAGCGCAAATAAAAAAAAGGTAAATTACACTAATCTCCACTGAGTTTTTCTAATAAATACACTGACCCCCTATAGTTTGACAACTTACCATGACCTCCTTTCTTTTTGAAAACATTACGCGAATACCTTCATTACAGTTGAAAATTAGTCACTTGCCTTGAGTCAAGAAAATTTAAGTTCAGGATTTTTTTAGCAAAATAAACTGTAATATAATTTTTATCACGTCCAAAATATCTAATGTTGAATTTTTTTTATTTTTCTGAAACTAAAACTCGAAGAAATCTCACACACCTGTCAGAGTTCTAACTTTTGAAAAATCTAAATTTTTTAGAATAAAAGCAAAATCAGAAGTTATAAGAATTATATTGCATTTGACCAAAAATTCTTAAACTTGAAGTTTTAATAGCTTGAATAAAGATGTTTGACTGATTCTAACGGTAAGAAAAGTAACTGTATAATAGTTTCAAAAATAAAATAAATCAGAGTAAATTCTAAAATTATAGAGAGGTCAACGTATATTCTAAAAACCTCAAGGGAGGTCACTTTAATTTACCCAAAGAAAAATATCATTTTGATTAATTTCTGTACTCGGACTGAGTAAACTAAAAGACAAAAGTAAGAAAAAACAGAGTATTAAATTGCGGCTTTGAAAATGTCTATTAATTTTAAATTGCATGTCTTGGAACAAGACAATTTGTATAAGTAATTGTCTATGTTGTATTCATACTTTAATTTTCAACTTATATTTTTTGATCCGAAAGCCAAACGACGGGACCGAGATTTATGATTGATCTGAAAAACTATTTTCAGATATAGTTCTGCTTTTTCTTCATACCATCACAAAAAGGGATTTTGCCAAATTTAGACACTAAGATATTAATAAATTTTTAAAATTTTTTTAATAGTTTTTACAGACACTAATATTTATTTTTAAAATATAAAAATTCGTAATTTATTTGTAAAATTAATCGTAAACACGCACTCAAACGCTGTTAAACTCTATTAATATGCACTAAATTTAGCATAGTCTATTTCTTTTGTAATGCCTTTTATTATTGAGTTATAAATTCCTGATCGATTGAACACGAGCCTAAAAAGTAGCTAATGATTTACTAGTTCAAGGTAAACGCTAAATTTACTTGACAGCGATAGGAGATGAGAGGGAAAAGCGGTTCAACTAGATAAGGACAAAGAGGACAGCGGTCGTAAACCGGCCAATGAAAGTCGGCCCCAAACAAGGCATGAAAGCTGGTGGGTTGAGAATCTGACATCATCAAGTTAAATGCTGCCGTGTTTCTGACATATATATATATGTATGTATAGACAGAGAGAGAAAGAGAGAGAGATATCTAACACAGGACAGTGGTAGAGCCCATAACATATATCACCCAGTTGGATGCTGCTGCTGCTGCTGTTGTTCCCATTGTCCCACATACCAAATTCAAAACAACCAGAAAATAGTACCCACCCACTATTACCGACTTACTAGGTTTAGACCATTTAATGGACAATGGAAGAAGCCTTGAAAGGAACATCATGACCCATTTTTGCCTCTGTATTCAACTCTCAAACAAGTGGACTAAAAGCTGTCGCGTTGTTTTTTCATTGAGTAGTGATACAGATAGAGATGTAAATATATCCGAAATTACTAGACGTACGCGTGGACTTTATTATTTTGTAGATTTTATATGCATTTAACAGTTCTAAATATATATGTATCTGGATTTATGCATATAAAGTTGTGTGCATAGGACTTCTCATTTTCATTTGCATTCAATTTTTTAGATCACATCTTTGTTATTGACCAGTTCAAATTGACTTACCACTCAGTCTCTCAGTACACACAGGGGCAGAACCATGTGGGAGCTAGGAGGGCCGACCCCCTCCCCCCATCCAAATTTTCAAAAAATTTTAAAACCTAGGTGTAAAATTTTTTTTTAACTACATAAAATAATTATATTTTGGCCCCCCAAAAATTATATTCAACCTTTCATTTTCAAAAAAAAAAAAAAATTGGCCTCCCAAAGTCACGATCCTGGTTCTGCCCTTGAGTACACGGCTAAGCGTTTGGTCGCATATGATTGTTTGATTTAGCAACTCCGCAATATATCTCAAATTGTTAGTTGAAACTCAATATTTCGGATCATAAGTCGCTCGGTAAAAAAGAACCAGTCGTGAGATCTACTCGGCAAGATCCTATAAGTGAAGTTTGAGGGTACTTCGAATAGTGGTGGCCATTAGGCCCTGTAATATATATCCTATACCATTCACCGTATTAAAGGATCGTTGGGTCAAGGAAAATATACGTTTTCAAACTGTCTAGACACTTAGGCAATGTTTGGTTGAGTGTTTTTTTTAATATTTTTTTTAGAGTAATGTTTATAAACTATGCTTGGAAAAAAAGTTTTCAAATATTGTTTGGTTTGTTTGTCAATCATTGACTTGTATTAAATCATCATGTTTGTCAATAATTAATGTATTAAATAACTACATTTAATCCTCTTTTAGGCTTGTCCGATATTGTTCATTTGATTCTCTTTTGATCGTTTTCTTTAAATTTTATTTTTTTTAAAATTTAAAAATTCACTGTTGATTATTTTAACCGAATATGTTCACAAAATACATAAAAAGAATTTTTATTTTAAACACATTACTTTTCCTTCATTTGTCAATTCTAATGTCCACTCTAGCTTTGTAGACACCCTATTTTCTTCTTTTAAATGTCCTAACTTATTTCGCACTATGAAAACAAAAGAAGTTTATTATGATGAGGAGCCAAAATTTAAAAGAATGTTAAATCAAGTCCACTTTACAGATACCTATGCAATAGTGAAAATCGTCCCTCTTTGATAATTAAGAATATTTGAATTATGTTACGCGTATTTCAACTAATATATGAGAGATTAATTCTAATGTTAACTAACCGACCTAATAAAAAATTAAATAAAATTTTGTATGAATTGACACGATAAAAATTGATAACACATAAAAAAATTTAACATCCGTTTTCATGGGACTAAAAAAAGCCCTGAAATAGAATAGAGGATGTAGATATTGTAAGAAAAAATATGCAGAGAATTCATTTCAGAAAATAATTAAATTAAATTAATGATTGAATATTATATAAGAGAATTACGATGTAAATTTAGAAAAATAAAAATACATTACCTAATCGAGTTTATGAAATCACAGTCCCCTTAAAACAGATTTGTTGCCTCCCGCGGGTGTTGGAGGATTGCATCGATGCATGTTTCCCAACGTAAAACGGCTCACTCGACAGATGAAACACCACCTAATCAACCGCCGTCGAACTAACTGTGTTTGTCTCTCTCCATAAAAACCACGAAAATCAAAGTAATGAAAATCTTGTAGACAAAATTTCCAAGTTGTTTAGTGTACAATCATCTAGGATCAAAAACTGAATTCACTATTTATAAAACTCCATAAGCTTTTCAAACCATTAAAACCACGAATGGAGGAATTAATAAGATCATTAGTGAACATCAATGGCGCAATATAACCGCTGAGACCTTTCGATGAATATCAATATAATCATTAATGAATTACAACCGCTGAGACTTTTCGATTATCTCGTAAAACTCTCCGGTGATCTAATTTTATTCACTAACACTTTTAAATTTTTAACAGATATATCACAAAAACACGTCTTCAAAGGCTCGTGCGATGACCACAGTACTTACAGCTTGACTTTTGGAAATCTTTTTTAATCGCTATTCACATTACTTTTCAACTGACATCAATAAGATAAAATTTGTTACAAAACGTACCGACTTGGCCCTCATTAATTCTTTTTTTTTAAAAAAATTTAATTAAAAAGCATATGAGGCAACATTTATCTCATATAAAAAACTGTCAGGATGGACATACCATGATGTTTGAGATCACCGCATTGTGTATAACGATGTCTGAAACAATTGTCTTGTGCATCGCGTCTAGATAACCGTTCTTTCCCTCATGATGTCAGAAACAACTGTCCTTGTCTTCGACATCATGCACGACCAAGGGCAGAAGTAAAGAGGGTTTAGGGTGTATAGTCCACGCGGAATCCAGTGGAATTTTTTGTTTTTGTTTTTACATGTAAAATTTTAGGCCAAGTAATTTTAGCCCGTCCTTTTATTTGCAGTTCAATTATTTTTTTAGTTCGACTTATTTTTAGCATAGGATAAATTAAATTCTTAGTTCCGCCCTTGTGCACGAGACACTGATTGCTGGATTGCAATCCACACGGCGGTATCGAGTCATCTGTCAATGTCATGAAATTACGAAGTTGTTGTAACATGGTCACGTCCATCATTCTGCCTGTGGCCCAATTCAAACGTTGGTCATGCATCCGAAGACGGCCCAATTCAAACGTTGGTCATGTGATCTTGTGGAACCTTTTGGCCGAATTTAATATTGTAGCGAATTGGGCCGAGAACCCGTCATGCATGGTAAGCGAGAAGACTAAGTCCTCAATTTTTCGTTGGTCTAGAGTTTGTCGAATCCAATCGAGACCCGTATGTGCTGCAACTCGACGCTTCGTATATTCAGCCTACAACAAATGTTACTTTTCAACGGCACCAATCTGTTAAAATTTGTTACAAAACGTACCGACTTAGCTTACAAAATTTGTCGCTTCCATCAACTTGGCAATTGAAGCTTTTGCTTTGTCCCCTCTTTGAAGTGGGAAAGCAACTTCTCAAAAATGCATAGGAGGTACCTTAAAATATCTCCAATAACTTGAAATATCACAATTATTTAAGTATATTAAGTTTTTCCTAATTGATTAAATTAGAAAGAAAAAAAAATTTGGCGTGAGGATACTCTTGCTCACGCCCATGTTGCCAAGATCATTATGAATTTAGCCGATTTAAAATGGGCGATTAACATAATCATGTTAGAGATGTGATAGAATTCAAATTATCTCGAGAATAGTCCTAATCAGATACAAAAGCAGAGTGCTGAAGAGTTTAGATCGGATTTATCTTGTCAGTGGCCAATCAGAAGTCATTTCGAATCCGTTTCTAACGAGTAATTAAAAATCGGGTAGAATATTGATTGATCATAAAATCTATAAATTAAGATGCGGATACAGGATGAAAGTGACACAACAAATTGCTATTATCTTTTCGATGTACGAATTTTTACACCATCTAAAAGCCTTTGTTTCACATTTTGGCCATATTAGCTACCGACTAAGGGAAAAGGGCAGCTGGAGGTGCATCATCATTCCATGGTTATGACTGTACTCTATGATTATCAATAATGTAACAAGGGACAATAAAGTCAAACTGAAAGACCACAGGGATCAAATGTCAAATTTTGCAAGATGTTGAGTATTTGACAAAACAAATAAATATCCCCATAATTTATGCATGAGGGACTAGATCCATACATATCCGATTTGATCGAATCAATCATTAAAGTTAAATCAAATCTCTATCCCACAAGTTGTCTATTTTTTTTACCGATCACGTGTTTGAATATTTGGTAAGTAAAGCAACTTTTTGATAATTACAAAAAGTTACACTTTGTTCTTTGTATTCTTTATAATAATTTGTGGTATGAGAGTCCACATTCTTTTATCATCACATATTGATGTAGATTTAAATATACATATTAATATCTGGTGGTGAAAGAGCTTGAGGCATTACGTGGCGGTAGATTTTGGGAGATTTGTAGTGTATGTTCTTGTAGTGCTCGTGTAGTGCGGGTAAAATAATGTAGTTTTTTTATTTTTTTTTTTGAAATTACATCGTTTTGATTTCATACATTTTGATAACAATTCACAAAATAAATTAAAACGATGTAGTTTCAAAGAGAAAGCGGGCAGAGCTACATCGTTTTACCCACACTACGGGAAAATGTACTACAATCTCCCTGAATCATTTTGGCGGTACCATCCAACACTCAATAATTACTCTTGCCGTAGACATAGACCTGAATATAGACGTTTGATTGGCCTGTGTTCTAGTTCAATAAATAAGGTGGAGTATCCTTGGTGGCAGTTGATCAATAAGGGTGATTTTGCTTTCTCATTCCTAGATTGGTAAAGATCGTGGATTTATTCCTAAGGTTATGTGAATGCTCTTGTTTATTATCCAAACATTGTGGTAACCGCAAACTTGGATTTTCTGAGCTACCTATGCTAGATGCACAAGGTAAAAAGTCGTTATAGAGAAGCGGGTGCGAAACGACGATTTCTCCTTTTCATTGAAGTAGGGAGGGCCTCATTACCTACCATTAAAGCCCATTATTGATAGAGATTTAATCGGGGATGAAGGTACTAGCAGCTCCTTAGTTTGGGACCACACGAGGCACTGGAATTCACATGCATCAGGCAACTACAAATACATTTATGAGCTCCAAATTACATCTATGTCCAAAATATTATAAGATAAACTCATACTAACTCGTTAATTTGGGACCACATGATGTGCTAAAATGCGTATGCATCAAATTACTACAAATATCTGTATGGGCTAATTCTATCCAAATATTTATGGACGGACTCTGTTCAAAATATTATCCAGTATTTATTTGAAGATCATTTTTATTTGAGGATAGGATCCATAATTTATGAGTAACGAGGAAGAGAAGTGACAAATTATAATACGAGTTTCTCGCATGATCAATGTATGCCTAATTTGTAAATAAGGGTTTAACAAAAATTCCCCTAGAAACACTTGTTAATGAAGTATTAAGCACGAGATTGGATTAAATTATTATAAACATTTTTATTTCTATAGTTTATTTTAAATTTTTATTGGTTTTAAAAAAAAATTATGTATTTTTTTCTTATAGTTTTTTTTGACAGTTTTTGACGAGAAGCACTGAAAAGACAGAGAATTATAATAAAAATTTAAAAATATCTATAATGGCGAAAATAACATGACACGAGACAATTTTTTACTTAAATTCATATTTTTAAACTTATTTTAATTCTGATTAATATTTATTTTTTTATTTTTCTTGATGAGATGAAAAGTCAAATATGTTGAGAAAAAATTAAATAAAATTACTAACAATAAAGATAAGAAACTCAAAAAAAATTAATTTAGTCAAACTTTATGTCCAATATCAAGGGTGAAACTAATTTCGAAAAAGTTAAACTGACAGAAAAGGCCGACCAAAACGGTTGAGGTTCGGTTGGTCCAAAGTAAGGTTCAATTAGTTTCGATTTGATAATGTAAATTTTTTCGGTTTTTCCGTTCAATTTCGTGTCTCTGAAATTTTTTCCTGAACCGATCGAACGGAATATATTATAAATAGGTATAACAAGTTAATTTTATCATTACATAGGATAACTTTTGATTGTTTTTTCATTTATGTAATGCATTTCCTTTCCTTTCTTTTTGTTCTATCTATTTTTTGTCATTGGTGTTCTTGATCAGCCATCTAACCCTTTAGTATTCAATGAGCCGAAATTATGTTTTTTATTTTTACTTTTCATGCAGGCGGTTAAGCCCACTTTTTGTCTACCCAAAAGCTCTCAAAACCCAAACTGACGACGACTACGGAACTGATATCGATCCTTTAATAATCTCAATCGGGATTGGTTTGCAAACTGTTCATCCCGAACCGATCGGTATCAGAATTATATGCATCGAGCGAATTCGAACCGATTTTACCCCAATCTAATATTATAGAAAGTAGTGAAATATACTAATCTGTCATTAAAGTTGGACTTGGTGTAAATTCTCGGAATAAGACCAAAATACCCCATCATGTGTCCTAAGAAAAAGAGGAAATCTCAAATTGCGGGATTGTGCCACTCTGTCACCCAACCACTAAATAAAGTAAGAATCACACTTAATTCTCTAGTGAGCATTCCACTGAAAGATAAACCTCAAAGATGCTTCCAAGAAGGCACAAACTCTAACATACAATTATGGAGCCTAATTAATTTTATTATCCGTTAATTATTAATTATTAATTTGATTTAGAATGTTCCATACCGGCTGCCTTCCTGTTGGTGAATCTTTATCCTTTTGGATCAGTTGAGCAAGTCTACGTACAAACCAAGGTTCCGAACAGAGCCAGTCTTGAGAAGAAACCCAGAAAGTCATAGTTTTGGGTCCCTCAAAAAATCTTACAAATAATGGCCCCAAATATTTGAGATTCTTTAGAATATTAGGCCTTATTTTTATGGTTTCAAATTTGCCTTTATAAAAAATAGGCACGATACAAGTCTAAAGGGGCCCCAATTGTAGTGTTCGCTTTAGACCTTTGAATCTCAGAATCGGCACCGATTTTAAATACGTATCGGCTTTAGTGCCAGTCTTTTTATTGGTACGGTAACTACCGATCTTGGTCATATATCGGCTACCGCATCGGATTTACTGCAACTATCAATATATATAAATCACAGAGAGCGCAAACAAATTTAACTTTTTTTTAAATACCAATATATATATATACCGGTACTGGCTGATATTGTTAGTATTAGTTGGTACGACATGTACCCGTCAGGTATGGGTCGGTATTTAGAACGATATGGTATTAGAGATATCTAGTACCATTTTGGCGTAAAAACGGTACATACCGGCCAGTACTACTGAACGGTATAATACGGTGTTTATAACCTTGGTACACACTTCTCGTGCACAGATCCAGATACATCTGTATCTGGTATCAGACGATATCGCCCGATACATGTAAAGTTTATATTATTTTAAAAGATCTCATATGCATCAAGCGATATCAAATATATTTATATCTGAATACATGGAGGAGAGGTTGTGCTTTTAGACTTTTGTTTTAGAGTTTATGGTATGCAATAAGTTCATAGTTGTCCTTGATAAATAAGTTATTTATTACTTTAATATTAAAAAAATGTTAGAAAACAGTTGCATTTGGTAAGAAAACGACAAGATTTTTTTATCTTGATTACCTAATAGCATGCGTGATGCTTTTCTTTTATATATGGACAAAAATAGATATTAAAATAATTAATGGTTCTTTTGATTAGTTGGTTAATATTTTTTATTTGGATAATTGATCGTCCTAATAAGTTTGTCCGGATCTTTATTTATTTTTAGATCATGAAGTTGACAACCGAAAACATCTTTGGTGTCAGGAGCTTTGAGTATTATTTATTTATTTATATATGGAGCATATGCATGTGTAGTCCACGTCTATGTTATTTGTTTCGTACCGTATCGATAGGTATCGGTTACTTGATCACTAGCGTATCGTCTCAATCATCATACTGGGCTGTTCCAACTGGTACCATACTGCTCCGTATTTTTTTTATAAAAAATAATAATTTTAGGTAATTATATATAAATTGATACTAAAATCATTCTTTTAATTTATGTTTGGTATTTTTTTTTAGTTACGAACCTTTATTTTATATGTTTAATGTGATTTTTTATAAAAAAAATATTATTTGAGGAATATATATTAATTTTTGTAATAAATTCAAAACGGTAGGCGGGGTACACATTCGATACCAGTAATACTGTACTAGTAACAAAACTGATATGCTCGCCGGTACGTGATTGATAACTTTGGTCCACGTGATAAATTTTTTTTGAAAAAAAATTCCCTACGTTTTTAAATAGTAAAAAGACGAAATTTTTTTATATGTTAATTAAAAAAAGTTTGGAAGTGATGAAAAATTAAACAGTATTTTTCTAAAAAAGTCTACTGTTCTCGAAATTGAACCGAGAAAATTTTTTCCAATTCAAAATTTGTGGTATCACTACTCTAAGTGATTCTGAATTTGAGAAAACTTTCTTGGTCAAATTTTTGAAACCGTAACATTGTTTATTTTTCTTGAGTAAGAAAACGAACACAGAGGTGAGGAATTTCAATGCTAGCAGATCTAAGATAAGTCCTATAAAACCTGTTAATTCTACAATTAAATAAGGGAAATGATTTATACATCCTTTTTGTCCATTTATACTCTTTTTGTCCCTATTGTACAAAATTATTGAAATATCCTTCCATTTAAACACAAGAGAGGAATACAAATTATCCAATAGAAGGGTATTTTAGTAACTTTGTATAATAAGAATAAAAAAAGAGTACAAATAGACAAAAGAAGTGTATGAATATCAAATCTCTTATATAATCTCATAATATCCAATAGAAGGGTATTTTAGTAACTTTGTATAATAAGAATTAAAAAAAAAAGTACAAATAGACAAAAGAAGTGTATGAATATCAAATCCACCCTTTGAAATTGTGGAAATACTCGTGGAAGTCAAAGAGAGATGACTATTTTATTTTCACTATTAGACTTTTCATTTCCTTTAGATTTTTCTTACTTAGTTTGACTACAACATTGTAGTGCAACAAAATATGCCTGTTTAGAGACTTTTCGAACTAATATAAACTTAATTAAACTTTAAATAATTTTAAATAAAAGTAAAATTCATTTGATTATACGACAACATTGTTGCGCTACAGCATTCCCGAATCTTATACAAACACCTGTGAATTAACTCCCCGAACTTTCATATTATGTTTATTATTATCCCGCTTAATAAATTTATCATTATCCTTGTAAATATTAATCTCATTTATTGCCAAATATTGAAAACATATTAATGTGAAAAGGTTGTCATTTTTGCACTCTCTATTTTAATATCTGTACTATTGTTTCGTCTTTGTACTCGTGAATTTACAATATTATTTTTTATTTTTTTCATACATACATTAATATTGAATTTATATTACGAATGATTTATCTACTACGTACTTTGATCCGTATAAGTACGCTGAGATTTAAGATTTGTTTTCAGAGTTCGAACAACTCTATCTATCCTGCCTAAAGTAAGTTATGTGCGTGTTCAATTCGGTACCTCAGTCGTTTAAGATAAGAAGACAATATAGGAAGATGAATATACTAGTCAAAACTGGGCGGGATTAGTTAATTTTCTTTATGTGTTCGATCAGAAAATGAAATTGACCCATTCATACTTTCCGCAACGATGAGTCTAGTCTAGTAGCTTCTCTCTCACCACTAAATTTGAATTCGGAATAATTCCCAAGGAAAAGAAAGAGCTTCTAGCAACATATTGATCTACCAATTTCATTTTATTGGTTATTATACCCAAAAATTATTTGCCATTTTTTTAGGAAAAAGTTTATTCACATAATTTTTTGTTTACAAATTTGAACATAAGTGTATTCGAAATTATTCGATGGACACAAAACTTACAAATCAAAACAAAATTCACGTTGATTTCGGAAATATCTAATTTCGAATCTGTGGACTAGGTGAGATAAGTATTACGCATTTCTAAGTACGTTGTAGATGGAGATGACGTGGAGCTTGCATGTGAAATGAAATAATCACCTCAATATTCTCTCCCACCCAGTCTCTCACATGGCCCTCCAGCTCATCTCCCAATCACACTGTTTTGATTCTTTAAAAAGTGGGCTGGTTTCAATTTCATTCCCTTTATTTTTAAATGTACGCATATAATTCTCTTTAAAGAGTGGTAGATCAATGTTATCTAGAAGGATTCTAGTAGCAAGTTCGGAAGCGTATTTGTCGTAATACACCCGTAGCGCTTTGAAAGCTTAGTAGTGATCTCAATTTTCTTTTAAGCGAGCCGAGAAAGTTCTTGTGTGATCTCAATTTGAATATAAGTGTAATAACTGATCGTGGAAAGTCATCGGTTAGTGTTAAGCTAAATGATTCATACGAATAAGTTGAGCAAGATTTATGAAGTGCGTTCTGGCGCATTTTACACTTAAAAAATGCAATTTGATGACATATTTAACAAATTTCACCTTATAAGTTGAAGCATTATCTCTACTAGAAAAGTTCATAAGATGTATATTAGGCCGTTTTAATTCATAACATGCATGTGGCACCTAATGTTAGGGCAAATATGTATCAGCATACTTAGAATTTATAAAAAAAATATATCCATTGATCATTAATCGATAATTACATATCGAATTGAAGTTACTTGAACAAAATTTGTACAAACTGAATATAAGATCAGAACTTGAACAAATATGAATACGATACCGAATTGCGTCTTGTGTGTACACAGTCCCCTTAAGACTGATTTACTGCCTCACCGTGGGTGTTTGAGAATCACAACCACCATCTGTCTCACAGGGTAAAATAACTCAATTGAACATAAAAAAACCAACCTTCGTCTATCTGTCGAACTTTACTGTTTCTGTCTCTCTCTCTCCCTCGAAGAATTTGAATATATGATCAAATTGTAGATGAAAATTTATCGTTTGAAACCATGAAATGAGACTACATTTACAGAGCATTGGAAAGAATTTTGAGCTACAAAACCTTTGAGTTGCACACATAAATAGAGGCATGGAGACCTTTGAATGATGGATTTAATGACATGCATGAATGAGTTACACCATGTAGATCAACTCGTCAAAAATTAATGACGTGTGCGGTCTATTCACTCAATAATTTAGAGAAAATAAAAAATTATTAATCCTAAAATAAAAAATACTTAAATTTTTTGATTTATGAACTCTGTCATTTGTTAGAGGTTAAAATTTTGAAAGAGATGTTGTGCATATAAAATTAGGAGAGATATATTAAAAGGAGATATTTATTATAGATGAATAAATAATTATAAATAATTATTTGAGTTTTTTTTTTTATAAGAAGGAGGATATAGTAGATATGAGTAGATAAATAAAATTTTCCTAATTATTAATGGCATTTGTGCAAATAGAAAACGGATATAAAAGGAAATATATGGATAAATTAATATATTGAATATTATATTTGTGGGCTAAATAAGTAAATTGCTAAGTCGGGAAGGCTCATTGCCGACGCCAGCACGTGATGTTAGCAATCGATTTTGATATTCGCATTCAGCCACGTGATTGATTAATCCGCACCCACCCTTCCCACTTGCAGAGTAAGAAATTTCATGGAACCCCCCAAAACAATTAGACAAATAAAAATACTTACCCACAGGTGCCAGGTGCATGAATCTCTCTCTCTCTCCTCCCACTATGGAAATCCACTCCAAACATCTCTTGCCCAATTTATACCCCTGCCTCTCTCACCAACAAAAAACCCAATTTATATCCTGCCTCTCTCTCTCCAACCAAAACCCAAAATCCATCTCAACCCAAAATTAGACTGAGATGAACGGACAAGAGTGCACGGCTTTTAGCTTTCCGGCGAGTATTCCCGCCGAATTCCCTGTGTATCACCGGAGTTTAAGCTTCAGTAGCCTCATTCCATGCTTAACAGAGACATGGGGCGACTTGCCGTTAAAGGTTGACGACTCTGAAGACATGGTGGTTTATGGGTTTTTGCGTGACGCAGTTACTGCTGGATGGACGCCGTTCAATTTAACGGTGTTGGACGTTAAGTCCGAGCCCAGAGACGAAATGGAGTCACCTACGAGTACAGCGATGACCCAAACAGTGGGGCCGGCGGTGAAATTGGAGCCGGCGGTGGTTCCATCAAAGGGGAAGCATTTTAGGGGAGTGAGGCAACGGCCGTGGGGGAAGTTCGCCGCGGAGATAAGGGATCCGGCGAAGAACGGCGCGAGGGTTTGGCTCGGAACTTACGAGACGGCTGAGGAAGCCGCATTGGCTTATGATAAAGCGGCTTACAGGATGCGTGGCTCGAGGGCATTGCTGAATTTTCCTCATCGTATTGGCTCCAACGAGCCTGAACCGGTTAGGATAACGGCTAAGAGGAGATCGCCGGAGCCGTCTGTGTCCGGATCTTCGGCTTCGGAGAGTGTCTCGCCGAAAAGGAGGAAGAAGGGGTTAGCGGCTGAGTAAGTTGGGTGACAAATGGGACAACGGCCAGCTGGCGAGCCGCTATTGGTTGGTTAGTTTTGAGTTGGTAGTGAGTTGCGTGGTAGGATAGATAGGTCTTGTTTGGTTGTGTGCAATGTTAATACAAAGTTGAGGTCAAAAAAAAAAAAGATTAAAGAAAATTTGAATGCAAAGTAGCAATTGGGTTTTCTGAAAATATAAAGAAGCAAATGTTTGAATGGTAAAATTTCCCATAATTTGTTCCTGAAATGCCAATTGGAGCTTGGAGAGCTTGTTAATCCGTCGAGATTAATCAAATTATTCTTTTTAATGTTCGATTAGAAAGCAGAGTTGACTCATCTCTACCTTTACCGGCCATCAGCCAATCTTCTAAGTTGTGTCTTGTCAGTGAGTTTGGCCGAAAGAAAAAAACTTCTAATTTCTCATATAAAAAAATAGACCGCAGAACGACATAATGGTATTAACGTTAGAAAATCAATTTTTCTTTATGTCCGATTTGAAAGCAGAATTGACTCATTTCTATTGTTAGCGGCCTCGGCCTAGTCTTGTAGGTTGTGTCTTGTCAGTGAGTTTTGCTTCTTATTTCATATGAGAAAAAAAAAGAACTTCTAGTTTTTCTTTATAAAAAAAAAAAGACTACAGAACGGCATAGCGGTATTAATATTAGAAAACGACATAAACATTTTCAACTTACTACAAAACTACAACTTACAAGTCATAAACGATAGCAAAACCAAACCAAATAGACTTTTTTAATATCAAAAGATCCAAAACTAGCAATCTTATCTACAAATCCATTTTTTTTTTTGAGTAAGTCTAGGAACACGCATTTCATACAAAGATTCAGACACAGATTTATTTGAAATCGTTCAATGCTCGTGGAATTTTTCATAACAATTTAAACTCTCCGTATATTAGATGATTCTGAATAAAATTTTGGCGAATCTACATATAAAAAGTTTCTTAATCTTTTTTTCTTCCTTTTTATCTATAATGATAAGGGAAACATGTAGGAATATCTTGAAAAGTACATCAGACAGAAATTATCAACCATATCACAAAAACATTACATCAACTATGTAAAAATATCCCAAGTCACTAAATCATATAATAATAATTCCACAGTGAAAAAGAAATAGCTAATAAAGAAAGCATCTACGAAAAGATGGGAAAAAAAAAATTTCACAAGGATAACTAATTTTGCAAACGAAGCCTAAAGTGATAATTTGATGTGTACTGTGTACAAAGTAAGCTTTTAACACAAAAAAGTCCCATCAGGGGTGAATCAAGATTCGAAATTAGGGGATTGAATTTTTTTTTATTTTTGGAGGGCCCGGCCTTTTGGTACCTTACTGGTTCCGCTGTTGTTATGTATTGCTATTATGCGAGATACACGAACAACTCAGGATTTTGACCAAATACAAAACTATTGGTGCTCGATCTAGTGGTACATTGATTTGGGGGAGCTATAGTGTATTTTTCTATAGTGTGCATTTTGTGCGGGCAAAACGACATAATTTTGTTCGTTTTGTCCTAGAAAATATAACATTTTGATCCTCATGTATTTTGATAGCAATTCACGTTGTAAGATAAAACGATATAATTTTGAGAGCAAAAAAGATAAAATTATATTATTTTGTCCGCACTCCACGTGCAATACAAGAAACTATAGTACTATAGTCTCCTTGAGTCCATTGTATATATATTTTGTAAGGGTTTGTAAATTTGAAAGTTCTTTATATTTTAATCACTTGGATATTTGTATTTACCCCATATTCTAAGATATGGATATGTAGCATTTTTTTTTCAGTGCGCCCAATTTGGCTTAACTTGATTATTCATAATCAAATTTTGTCTCTATTTAAAAAATTTTCGCATTTATTATTTTGGTCTCAATTTTTTATGGATTATTGGCCCGTTTCGATAAGACAAATCTAAAAAATATAAAATTATGTGTAAAAAATAAAAAAAAGTCACTAAAGACGACGAATAAGTAAAAAAAATCTATTTTTTGATTGTTTTTGTCTCTTATGAACATTTTCAAATTTGGTCTATGATTTATAACTTTTTTAAAAGCACTCGTCGAGACGATCCAATAATCCACAAAAAAGTTGATGAAAAAAATAAAAATTATTTTCAAATAAAAATGAAACAATAATTAAATAATCAAGTCATGTCAAATCTAGCATGTCTTTATCGGGAAAACACGTGCGGTGGATATTTTTGGGATTAGGATTCTTTGCATATTGTAAACACGTGGAAGGTTTTTTACTTACTCAAGCTTCAGATATTTGTTAAGACTTTTGTAAACACGTGGAAGGTTTTTTCTTACTCAACCTTCTTCAGATATTTGCTAAGACTTTTGTAAACACGTGCGGGGGTTACATTATGTATAATTTAAATGTCTTATATTATATAAATTTCATCTTAAATTTTATGGACATATTTATTGTAGATCGATTGCGGTCATTAGAAAGGTGATCATATTACCATAACGGAAGAAGCATACCAAAAATTGATTTTAGATTTTGTAGGAAAAAATTATTCGCAAAATATTCGGAGTTTCAAAAATATTACATCCATTTATAATTGGTACAAAATACAAAACAGAAACGAAACAGTACATGTACGAACTGAATATAAAACTAGAAACATAAATAAATACGAATAGGGTACAAAACAAAGTTATGTGAATTCACAGTCTCGTTAAGACTAATTCGTCATCTTACTATGGGTGATGGAGAATAACAACCGACGTCTGTCTCGCAAGATAAAACGACTCAATCGAACGGAGGAACACTAACCTTTGTTCACTTGTCGAACTTACTGTGTTTGCTTCTCTCACACACTAAGAACACGGAAATTAAGATATTTTCATTGACAATCAAAATTTGGTAGTCAGATGCAATTTTAATGCTTGAAAATCGAGACTGAATATTTATAGAACTATGGAGAGATCTTTCGGATGCAAAACTATTGACACTTTTGGGTTCATGTCATGAATAGAAGCATCAATGGAGACTCCAGAGTTTAAAGACAAACAAGATTTTTCGATTACTATAAGACCTCCAGTGTCATAATTCATTCACAATCTTTGAATTTTCAACAGATTTTTTAGGTATTATTTTGAATAAAGTTCAATGGAGAAACTAAATCCAAATAACCGACCCTAATTAAATGAGATTTAAGGTGGCATAAGTCTTGCAGTAGTTGAACTTATATAGCTCAATATTGAATCTGGTTTTATATTGGCTGTCTATCTCGACAACTTATGATTAAATTTGTTTAATAATTTTTCCATAAAAACACTTTTAAGATATTTGGATTCTAAAAAATAAATTTTGGATTATCGAGATCACAAAAAAATGTTCTAAAATTGCAGAGAAGCCAATTGTTTGTAAATTATCCAATTCTTTTTGGTCAGGCAAAATAATTAGCCAATCAATCGTACCTGGGTCTGGTGTCCAAGCACAATTGATGGAGTTTGATTTGGGTTGGGTTAAGGCAGCAATAGAAATGGGCCTTATTATTTAGCTTCATTTTTCTCTCTGAGATATGGGCCTGATCCATATTTACAGCATATAATTTAATGCCGAAGAAACACTTACTGTTCTTTATTCATTTGATCGTCTCATATGTTACTTGATCCAAAACTCTTTTTAAATCTCTTTTCAGTTAATTTTGTTCCTGCTGTAGGGGTAAAATCGGTTCGGGTCGGTTGATTTTTGGTGATGTTGGAACTTATGGCTCATATGGAGAGGGCTAGAAGCCAAACGTAGTGGAGCAGAGCAGAGTGAGGCTTCTGGCCCAATGGATTTAACTGGTGTAATTCGGTCTTCGGCCCAATGGATTGGGGTGCGAGGGGCGAAGTCCCCTGTGGTACGGTACAACCTAATTAGAGTTGAATTGTACGACCTAATTAGAGTTAAAGTCTAATTAAAGTTGGATGTAGTTAGAGTTGGTTTACCAAATTAGATCTAGTTGTATTCTAATTAAAGTTGGTTTAGCTAATTAGAATCGAATTAAGATTGGAATAGAGTATATCTATAAATACTCTCTATTGCAAAATCCTAGACATGAGCTCAAATAATAAATCTCGCTCCGTTCTCGTGGATGTATCTGGTTTTGGAGAATTACGTAAATCTTGTGTTGATCTCTTTATTCAATATTGTGTGTGTGATTGAGTGATTGCACTAACAAGTGATATTAGAGCTCAGGTTAATGTAATCACACGAAGAACAATGGTGGGGAATACATCTGTGTCGAAGTTCGATGTGATAAAATTCAATGGAACTGAAAATTTCGGACTATGGCAACTTAGGGTAAATGATTTGCTAGTGCAGCAAGGTTTGTTGACGACACTTCGCGGGAGGTCCAAAAAGCCAGAGCAGATGACCTATGATGTTTGGAAAGATCTGCAAGCGAAGGTCGTGAGTACGATTTGTCTGTGTTTCACAGATGAAGTTTTGTATCACGTGATTAGAGATGATTCGCCAGTTGGGGTTTGGACAAAATTGGAGAGCAAGTATATGTCGACAAAGACTGCGACTGCGGACAAGTTCAAGCATTGCTTGGACTTGGTAAACATCTCTAGGTGATATAGATGAGGCATCCCCCAAGTTAGTTGGATCAAGATAAGTTGTCTTCTGAAGGGGTGAGGACATTCGCCAAAGGTGGAGATTGTTGGAACTTATGGCTCATATGGAGAGGGCCAGAAGCCGAACGTAGTGGAGCAGAGCGACAGAAGCAGAACGGAGTGAGGTTTCTTGCCCAATAGGTTCAACTAGTGTAATTGGGTCTTTGGCCTAATGGATTGGGAGGTGCGTTGGGGGGTGGGGGGGGGGGGGGGGGGGGGGGGGGGGGAGTCTCCCGCGGTACAGTACAGTCTAATTAGAGTTGGATTCTAGTTAGAGTTAATTTACCTAATTAGAATTGGTTTACCTAATTAGAATCATATTAGGATTGTAATAGAATATATCTATAAAAATACTTTCTATTGTAAAATCCTAGACATATATAGTTCAAATAATAAATCTCGTTCTGCTCCCGTGGATGTACTCGATTTTGGGGAACCACGTAAATCTTGTGTTAATCTCTTTACTATTTCGAATTCAATATTGTGTGTGTGATGGAATAATTGCGCTAACAGGTGAATTTTTTTTGACCGATTCGGTTTGATTCATGCATTTGCGAGACCGATCCTAACCGATATTTGTGGTTTAGTTTCAGTTCAGGGTGGGGTCAAGTTTATGCAGGGTTTTGGGGATTTCGATCTAAACCAAATGAGCCATATTGGGCCAAGTTAAAAACTTAATTTTGGGCCTGTTCGGCCCAAATCCGTCACTAATTGAAGAAAATTTATTATCAAAATGTGCCTCTATTTTGAATTTTTTTCAAATAAACATCAAATGGGCCACTATCGGTTCAGTCCACGTTTGGTCTAAATTACAAAAAATTGAGACCAAACTGAATTTGTTTTTAAAACCCTTCGGGGATTGAACCCTACCAAAAACTATTTTGGACTAATCGAAGACCGAACTAAACGGTTGGTTTTTATGATCGGTCCGATTTTTTCAATTTTTCTTTCACCCCTATCAGATTGTATGAATCGAACATAACATAAATACTTAAGTCAGTCTATGAGTAAGAAAAGATAAAATAAAATTACTTTTTAGAGAGAAAAGTGTACGTATTGTACTTGTTAACTTCAGTTAGTTACCTTATATAAGTCGGATTGTATTGTACTTGTTAACTCCTGTTGATGTTAGACATAAATAATGTCAGAGATAACAGTTGCTATCACTGACGTTATGTATGACGTAGTGACATCATGTATAACGTACCGGACGTCATACATGACGTTAGTGGTAGGATCGAATCACCTGGAGGACATGTGAAAGGTGAGCGTAGCCACGTTGATCGGGTCATTTTAGGTCGAATGCCGATTCAGTCCGAACCACACGACGCACACTTACTTAGCGGACTATCAGTCCATTAAGGTTGCTTGGTTACTGGGCCTAAGTTAATTATCCAATCGGGTGCCCAGTTACACTTGCTATTCCAAACTGATCAATGATGGAGTTAGGAAATTCACTACGCAGGGGTAAATATATATCCACTACTATTTTAATTTTTTTAAAAATATTTAGCAGGGACGAGTCTATATACTTCATAGAAAATTTTGTTTTGCTATATAATAATAAAAGTTTTTTCCTTTCTTGTAGGGACGATCACCCTACTAGCTCCTCACTTGTTTCATCCCTGAAACTGACTGAATCTACTCCCACGGCTAATATAAATATTTTGGATTATGAAGTTAACTATCATTAATTAACGTAACTTGTCATGACAATAGGTCTGAAAGATTAATTCTGCATGGTAATTATGCTGGAAAATCATTTCCAAACCCAATTCAAAGCTGCTTTCATATAGGAAGAGTCTCTAGTAATTTTTGCTAAACACTCCTCCCCCCACCCCCTTCCCTTCTCTTCAACAGCTCCGGATCCGACAAAAACCAACGTGTCTGAAAACCGAACCCCTCTCCACTGCATGCACCGCATGCATGACAACCAAATGAACACGTGACAAGCCCCGGTCAACACGTGCCACCGCTCTCACGTCCTCTTCCCGCCTATATATGCAACCACCACCTTTTCACAACATCGATCAGTATATCACCCCACAATCTTAATTATCCTTCGTCTGATTAATTTCCTACCGTCCGATCTATTTCTCATCACAATGGCCGAGCATCATCAGCAGCAGTCACAGCAGAGCCAGCCCCGGTCCCACCTGGTGGTCAAGGCGGCCACGGCAGCCACCGCCGGCGGATCCCTCATGGTTCTCTCCGGCCTAACCCTTGCAGGAACGATAGTAGCGTTGGCTCTGGCCACCCCTCTGCTGGTCATATTTAGTCCGGTTCTGGTCCCGGCGGCCATTACAGTGTGTCTTTTGCTGACTGGGTTTTTGGCGTCTGGAGGATTCGGTGCGGTGGGCCTCACCGTATTTACGTGGATGTATAGGTACTTAAAATGAACCAAAAATGATACAAACACATCACTTTTACACATCATTTTTACACATCACTAAAAACTACGTCGTTTTGTGTTGAGAAAAAACCGTATTTATATTCGACCCATATTGCTCAAAATATATTTGGGTCTTTCTCAACACAAAACGACATAGTTTTAAGTGATGTGTAAAAATGATGTGCAAAAGTGATGTGTATATAGCACTCTTGAAAATGAACGGTGGAGTCACATAGACTTTTGATTAAATTAAGAGTAAGTCTACGAACATAGACTCCCGGACACAAATGCGTCCAACACCGTCGTGGAGCCCACGTGCATTTAACGGTGTTCGGTGTTTGGAATCTGGTCTGTGTCCGAAAAATCTATGTCTACAGACTTTCTATAATTAATGGCTTCTGTTTTTTTTGAAGGTACTTGACCGGAAAGAAACCGACAGACCAGTTGGAACAAGCACGCATGAAGCTTACTAGTAAGGCTCGGGAAATGAAAGACACTGCCCTGTCCGGGCAGCAGCAGACTGGGCCACAGGGTTCTTAAGTAGGCTCCGCCTGATAATTGTTCTTTGTTTCTCTGTTCGATGTTTTTGCTACTTTTGGGATGTGTTCTGAATAAGTTGGTTTTTCTAGGTGGGGTTTAATGTTTTGGGTCTTCTTTTGAGGGCCTGATTGTAAATGTGTTCACCTTATAAATTCAGATTTCTTTTTTTCTTTTTAAAATTATCAATTACTCATGTATTTGTGTTATCTGTTTTTTTATCTTAATTAAGTGAATTTTCTCTGAGGTTCAAAATTAAAAACAAAGATGAACAATTACAAAAAAAAAAAAAATGAAATGAAATGATTTTGAATAATAATTCCAATGATAAATTTTCATTCAGAGGGTCCTAAGAGGATTCAATTTGCTTAGAACAAATTACCTTTCGACTTTTCAAATTACGTTCGGTCCCCTTTCTTTCAAAAATATCTCAGACCTTTCTAGACGTTAATTGTGATTTCGCCCCTTCAGCATTGCATGTCCATTCTGTTTGGTCCCCTCTCCTGTTTGGTTAGTTTTGGACTTGGTGTTTTGGTTAGGTGTTTTTTCGTATGTTCTGTTAGCTCCTCGTACATTTGCTGCGTTTGTGACATTGTTATGAAATCGATGAAGGAACCTAGAAGACGCAAAGGTTAGAGAGAACGAGCATAAGTTTAGAGAGAGAAGGAGCCCAAAATCACAATCCTTGCTAAAGAACAAGAAATATTTAACAATCATAGCATAGATAAAAGTTACCCATCGTATCAAAATTCACCAACAAAATTGCAAAAAGTAATTTATTAAATCACACACCTTGGAAAAGTAGCAGTAAAATATCATTTACTTAAGCACGTACGTAGACTGTTTCAGTATTCACTCATCCCTTTAAATACCGATTAGATCAAGCCCAGTTCCCTCCAGCTTCTGGCGTGTGATAAGATCAATACGATTTTCCATTTCAGGCGTTAGGTATTTTTTCCAATCTCCAACCAGACCAGTTCTAAAGAAAAGACTATTCGGTATTGTTACTGGCCAAAGTAACTGTTCATTCTTGTTCACATCCAAGTTCTTCAGTTTGTCCAAACTGCATAGCCCCACCACATTCTCAATGTGTTCATCATTCTCAAATGGCCTCCCCAGAAACAATCCGAGTCGTTTTACTACACCTTTTGGGTCCCTCTTCAAATTCTCATACTTTAAGAATAATATTTTCTCAGGACTCTTTAAGCTTTCATTCCAGTATTGTAAAACATGATCGAGCATTGGTCCACCCATGGCGTATACTCCCTTACAGAACTTATCAAATGCCTCCTCCAAAGGCAATGGGTCTTGATTATGTCTGTAAATCTTGTTGCAAAAGTGCCACCATGACACGAAAGTGTCCTTAGGGTTTCGAGTGATGTATACAATTTTGCAGTTGGAGTTCTTGATCGAATCCGGTAGCAGTGAGTAAGGCAAATGGGTGTGGAAGAGTCTAGGAGTAGACATATCTTGTAGACATAAAAATTAGTAAATCAGCTAATTAAAAGGCATGCATGAATCAAGAAAATATATGTATACAGGGATAAGGGGCCTTTGCTGTGCAAGAGAGATGACAATTCACTACAACAAAAATCACATATGGCGACAAAAGTAGAAGACGAAATTTAATTTTATCACCAAATGGGTATGTATGGCGACAAAAAAATAAATTTGTCGCCGTTTTTAACACAATTGCGAGGAAAATAATTTCGTCGCCAAAATTAACTATTTGGCGAGGAAATATTATTTTCCTCGCCAAATGGGTACTTCTGGTTACGAAACTTTTCCTCGCCAAAATTACCATTTTTGGCGAGGAAAAGTTTCGTCGCTGTAATTTTGGCGAGGAAAACTATTTCCTCGCCAAATAGGTACTTTTGGCGAGAAAACTTTTTCTCGCCAAAATACCCCTTTGGCAAGGAAAAATATGTTATTTTCCTTGCCAAATAGGTACTTTGGCGAGGAAAAATTTTCTCGCCAAAAGTACCTATTTGGCGAGGAAAAATATGTATGTTTCCTCGCCAAATAGGTAGTTTTGGTGAGGAAAATTTTTCTCGCCAAATAGGTTATTTGGCGAGGAAAAGTTTCCTCACCAAAATTACCGTACTTTGGCGAGGAAAATTTTACTCACAAAAAGTACGTATTTGGTGAGAAAAATAACATATTTTTCTCGCCAATAATCAAATTTTAAGTTTGAATACGTATTTATAAGTTATTATGTTAATAACGTAATTTATTTAGCACGAAAATTAAATAAACTCTATAATTATTGGGGTAAAAATGTAATTTCAAAAAAACTCTATAAAGCTCTGTAATTTATTATGTTAATAACGTAATAGTTTTATCTTAGTTTTGAAATTACACTTGTACCCCAATAATTATAGAGTTTTATTTAATTTCCATGTTGAATAAATTACGTTATTAACATAATAACTTATAAATACGTATTCAAACTTAAAGTTTGATTATTGGCGAGAAAAATAACATATTTTTTCTAGCTAAATTGGTACTTTTGGTGAGGAAAATTTTTCTCACCAAACTACGGTAATTTTGGTGAGGAAAAGTTTCCTCGCCAAATAGGTACTTTTGGCGAGGAAACTTTTTCTCGCCAAAAATACCCCTTTGGCAAGGAAAAATATGTTATTTTCCTCGCCAAATAGGTACTTTTGGCGAGAAAATGTATCTATTTGGCGAGGAAAAATATGTATGTTTCCTCGCCGAATAGGTAGTTTTGGTGAGGAAAATTTTTCTCACCAAAACTACCTATTTGGTGAGAAAAATAACATATTTTTCTCGCCAATAATCAAATTTTAAGTTTGAATACGTATTTATAAGTTATTATGTTAATAACGTAATTTATTTAGCACGAAAATTAAATAAAACTCTATAATTATTGGGGTACAAATGTAATTTCAAAATTTTTTTATAAAACTCTATAATTTATTATGTTGATAACGTAATAGTTTTATCTTAGTTTTGAAATTACATTTGTACCCCAATAATTATAGAGTTTTATTTAATTTCCGTGTTAAATAAATTACATTATTAACATAATAACTTATAAATACGTATTCAAACTTAAAGTTTGATTATTGGCGAGAAAAATAACATATTTTTTCTCGCTAAATTGGTACTTTTGGTGAGGAAAATTTTCCTTGCCAAATAACCTATTTGGCGAGGAAAAAGTTTTTGGTGAAAAAAATTTTCCTCACCAAATAGGTTAGAGGAAAATTTTTCTCACCAAAACAACCTATTTGGCGAGGAAAAATTTTCTCACGAAAATTACCGTACTTTGGTAAGAAAAATTTTTCTCACCAAAAATATCTATTTGACGAGAAAAAATATGTATGTTTTCTCGCCAAATAGGTACTTTTTGCGAAGAAAATAACATATTTTTTCTCACCAAATAGGTATTTTTGACAGCAAATTATCTTTTTTATCTCCAAATAGGTACTTTTGGTAAGAAAAATAATATTTTCTCGCCCAATTTATACGTTTGGCGAGGAAAATAAAATTTTATCTCCGAACGACATATTTTTGATGAGAAACTATTGTTTTTCTTGCCAAAAGTAGCTATTTGAGGACGAAAAATATAATTTCGTTGCTAACATAAACATAAATTTTGTTGTAAAAAATGTGTGTGTGTGTGTATATATATATATATATATATATATATATGTATGTACATATACACATATTCAATTGGTACAATACAAATAGATATTAATAGGGGAGAGAGGGAGAGAGAGTGTGTGATAAGAAAAAGATAGATTTGAGATAAATTTAGAATTTTAAACATATTTTGGATAGAGAAAAAAGGATGGGAAAGAGAGGGAATGAGGGAAAGAGAAAGGGAGGAGAGAAATGGAAGAGAAAGTGGAGAAAAAGAGAGATGCGAGCACGAGACATATAAGTTTTGGATTTTAGAATTTAGAATAGAGATGGAGAGGAGAGAGAAAGAGGAGAGGTAGAGAGAGTGAATAAAAGATAGCTTGCATATATGTTTAAGGTTTAAGATATTAAATTTTAGAGAGGAAGAAAGGAAAAGAGAGAGAGATCTAGAGAGAGGAGAGGAAAAAAAGAGATGAGAGAGAGAGAGAGAGAGATGGGAGAGATAGATTTAGGATTTAATGTAAAGAAAAAAGGAAAGAGATAGAGAGAAAATAAATAGATATGGAAAATGATGAGAAATAAGACAGGTAAGTTTAGGGTAGTGAGAAAAAGAGAAATAAAAAGATAGAAATGTGAGAGAGAGAGAGAGAGAGAGAGGAGTTTAAAGTAGTGATAAAGGGAAGGAGAGAGAGAGGGGGACAGAGAAATGAGAGAGATAAATTTAGGATAGTGATAGAGAGAGAGAGAGAAGAAAGAAGAAAGGAGAATGGGGAAAAAAGGGAGGGGGAGAGAGAGAGAAGAAAGAAGAAAGGAGAACGGGGAAAAAAGGAAGGGGGGAAAGAGAGACAGGGAGAGAGAGAAAAAAATTATCTATAACATCTATTTTTTGAACAAAAATATTAAACATATGTTATATATTAGATATTGTAAAAAAACTCATGAATATTATGGTTGGTGCAGTGGTTAGTAGGAGTGTGCATAAGGTGTTGGTTGGGTGGAAGGTCTAAGGTTCAAAACTTGGGAAGGAAGGAAAATGGGAAGGAAAAAAATGGTGTTGTGAGTGTATTTTTTGGTAGTTGAAATCAATTTAGCGACAAAAAAATTCGTCGCCAAATCTAATTATTAATGACGAAATTAAATTTCTTGTGAACTAGTTATGAATAGAGACAAAATTTTTCGTCTCCAAAGCAGATATTGGCGACGAAAAAATTCCTCACCGATTGACAACAAAATATTTCGTCTCTAAAATCTGGTATGAGCGACGAAAAAATTCCTCGCCTAATATGTTCTTTGGCGACAAAATATTTTGTCGCCAAAGAACATATTAGGCAAGGAATTTTTTTTTCGTGGCGAAGAGTTTTTTGCGTGAAAGTATAGGCGACAAAAATTTGTAACGAAAAATTTCGTTGCCTAATGGATTGGCGACGAAAAATGTAGTTTTTGCGACAAAATTGTTTTGTTATTATAAATCAATTTTGTTATAGTGATTTCATCCCATCCGACCCACCCCGTTCCGTTTCCCATCCCATCTCAAAGATTTTTTTAAAGATCGGGTAGGATTCGGGGGTGAGTCTAAAAAAAATTCGGGGGAATGTGTAGATTGGGTCTACTCCGATTTTCTCAAGATTTTAATAGGTTTTTCATCTCGACGAGCTCTACGTTTTGATCGGAGCGGATTGTCAAAGTTCTCCTTGGATCTATTAATTGTGGGATACCCTCATCTGGTGAGATCTAAATTTGTACCTTGTTACCTTCGTTGGAATACACCTTAGGGTGATTTGTGAGATATTTGTATATCTTCTAAACCTTTGTTGCTAGTGAAATTGGACTTCAGTCCTGTGGATGTACCTTAATTTTTTTTGGGGGAACCACGTAAAAAATCCCTTGTATCTCTTTTGAGTTTAACTTGTGCATTTTCTAATTTATTCACTGCGGTATTTACATTTTCTTTCGTGATTATACTTGTGGGATTTGGTGCTTTTATTCCAACACTATGCAATGCGCACAACAAGGCATATTGCGCGCCAAAACGATGTCGTTTTGGAGCGCAAAAAGCTGCCCGTAAAATTCGACAAGTTTTCCAGTAAAAATACCTGAGAAATCAGGACATTGGTTCCGCCAGTACCAGTTGAGTTCCAAACCTTGAATACACCCATGAGGATTATTTCTTAGCAGAAGGTCTTCTTTGTCTTCTCCCTCCTCATTGGACGCCGCCGCCTTGTGACCTCGTGGGGAATTGATGATGGAAAAAACAAGTGCCTTAAGCCATGTGGTACCAGTTTTAACGCCGGATGCCAACAGGACATCATCGTCCCTTGGGATAAAGTGAGACTGCATGTCTAAGGTGGCTTTTATAATCTCAGGTGATAACCAAAAACCTTTCCATTGGTAGATAAAGCGATTTTCTTTGGCACTCCAATTCCAATCTCTTGGAAGTTGATTTATCTGATCAACTAGCTCTGGGGATATTGGATTCAGTGGGAGATCAATATTTTCTGACATAGTTCTTGCAGATTAATGACACTATTACGCACGAATCGATCGGGATTATCTCTCTTTTCCTCTGCGTTTTTTGAGGAGGATGATGCAATCAGGAAGAATACCTAGTTTTATAGAAGGAGGTGGATGAGGAAGGGGAAGACATTAGCGGTAGGGTGAAGCTTTAATGGAGGAACAGAGTAGGACCTACCATCACAAATTCAGCACGATGTTAATGTTTGTATTATTGTCCTTTTGAGTGGTTGGGTGATGGGTTCTCCCCAACCACTATCCCCTTTCTTATTAGTTATGTAACAATCATATTATTTGGGGTGAAAATAAAAATCGATAAACTGGAGTGGACCGACGATTTGAGAATTGAAAGATTTGGTCTAATTTGATTTTTATTTTGGGGGTTTGGAAAAACTAGTTTCGATTTGGGGGGAATACAAAACCGGTCCCAAACGGACCGGATCGAATGGGGATATAAATGTAAATATGTTATATTTTTAAGTTTATATGTTATAACTTATAACCAATTACTCAATTAGCCATTTAATCTGTTAGTATTTAGGACCATTACCTTGCATTAAAAATGAAAAATCACCATTTACAGATAGTGAATGAAAATGAAAAACTACCGGTTCGAGAATAAAAAATAAAATTAAGTTTGAACAGTTCAATCATTTACTGTTCAATGCATTTTTCATTGTAGAAAATTTCACCTCAATCTGTTAATTTTTCACTTTTTTTTTTGTAGTTGGCCCGAAATATTGTCCGAAAAATAAAAAATCCAAACTGGACCGAAATCGACTGAAACCAATTAAAATCGGACCGATTTTGGTTTACAAAATATTCATACTGAACAATCAATTCGGTCCCATAAATTCCACCAAACCAGAAAATTTACACTCTTAGTTATTATTATATAATGTATTCTTTTTGCTCTTGAAAAAAAAAAAAACAAATTTAGCACAATTTCAGGCGGAAATATTGCAGCCCATGGAGATCCGGTAATCACTCCTCCTATTCGCACACAGAGAAGGCAAAAACCAGAGATATCTCTTTCCATAAGGCAATTATCAGGAATTTGGAGAGACTGTAGTGCAATTTTTTTGTAGTACATGTCTAGTGCGGATAAAATATCGTTATTTTATTCTCGAAACTATACAATTTTGACACCATATATTTTGAAAACAATTCACTGATAAGTCAAAATGGTGTAGTTTCGAAGACAAAACGAGTAAAACTACGATATTTTGTCTATACTACAGCTCTCCTAAATTATGGATCAACGGACTTCTCGACATATCTTGTTTGGTCAATTATTTTAGGTTTCGTAAAAGTTTTGTATATTATATTTTTCATTTTCTAGTGACATCTTACCATCTAATTGGGACCAATGGTTTGACAAAATGATGCGATTGCTTAAAGTTCAATTAATCTATGTAATTCTTTACTCATATTAATATAATTTCTTTTGCCGAGCAAAAGAACGTGATGAACTGAAGGTACTTTTTCTAATGGCGATATTTTCTTCTGAAGATATGCACGGACTATAAAAATATATAACTATGTGCTTATATTTTATAAGTATTTGATAGCATAATTCGTAAAATTCATAGAATTCATGTTACTGACAATGACCATAAATGAATATTAATAACTATGAGGTTATTTTTGTAAAACCTCATTTATTTACTACCTTATGCAAAGTCTACATATAACTCAAAAAGAATTGCGAAAAGATAAGCAAATCCAATCGCCAAGCCTTCACTTTGAAGCTCCAAACCGTAGAACCATAACAAACATCCACAAATACGCACCTAGACTGTTCTAGGATGCACCCACCGCCTTCAAATATTGATTAGATCAAGTCCAGTTCCCTCCAACTTTTTCTATCATTTCAGGCGTCAAATACTTTTTCCAACCTCCAACCTCGCTGGATCTAAAGAAAAGACTATTTTGTATGTTCATTGGCCGAGGTCTCGACTCATTCTTGTTCACATCCAAGTTCTTTAGCCCGTCCAAACTGCATTGCCACACCACATTCTCAACTTGTTCATTACTTTCAAATGGCCTTCCAAAAACAACCCGAGTCGTTTTACTTGACCTTTTGGGTCTCTTTTCAAATCCTCATACTTCAAGAATAACATTTTCTTAGGGCTCTTTAAGCTTTCATTCCAGTATTCTAAAGCATGATCGAGCATCGGTCCACCCAAGTTGGAAACTCTCTTACAGAATTGTTAAAAAGTGCCTTGAATTTGAAGAAGAAAAGTATCTGCAGAGTAGCTGGTATTACCGGTAGTGATATTGGAACTATCGGTAACAGAAAGTTCAATTTTTGAGCAGTGACCAGTATTACTGGTAGTAGTGTTGGTACTACCAGTGGTAAAAGTTGCTAATTTTTGGACAACTTGTAACAGTACCGGTAGTAGGTGTAGTACTACCGGTAGTAAGGGTATGGGTGAAAATCCTAGTAATAAGATTTAGAAGATTTGTTTCCCTAATCTATTTCGAATGGTGCATATCCTTACCTATTCTTTAGAAAATTTATTTTCCTATTCTTTAGGGAATGTTATTCTTTCTTATTATTGGGGTTTTCTATAAATATGAAAGATATGATTCCTTATAAGATATCCTTAAAAAGCTAGTTGAGATCTAATTGATTGGGCACCTCACATTAGGGTTTCAGAACATAGCCGGCCCTTGTAATCTCTCTTGATCATAGTGAAAGCAATCTCTCTCCTCCCATGGACGTACGTTTTAGTTATTGCTTATTTGGAACCACGTAAATCTCTGTGTCTTTCCGTTTTCTTGTTGATTATTTTTTCTTTTTTTCGTATTTGTCATAACAAATTGTTATCAGAGTTTTGGTGATCGATCCATCGATTACGATTATGGAGGCCAAATACGAAGTTGAGAAGTTTGATAGGCAGAGCAGCTGTTTCAGTCTATGGAGAGTGAAGATGAAGGCTTTGCTGGTTCAACAAGGTTTACAGAAGGTTTTACTTGGATCTGCCAAGAAGTCAGGAATGATTTCAACAGAGAATTGGGAGGTTCTTGATGAGAAGGCACTCAATTTGATTCAGTTGAGTCTAGCCAATGATGTGCTTCGAGAGGTTGAGGAGGAAACTATAGCGGCAAGATTATGGTTGAAGTTAGATGGATCTATATGAACAAATTACTGACGAACAGGTTATATCTGAAACAACGCATCTACACATTTCGTATGAGGGAAGGTACGCTAGTTAAAGATCATCTTGATGAGTTGAATAGAATTATTATGGATCTAAAAAATATTGATGTTAAAATTGATGATGAAGATCAGGCTCTAATTATTCTGTGTTCACTGTCCCCATCTTATGAGTACTTTGTTACTACTTTACTCTACGGAAAGGATACGATTTTAATGCAGAATGTGAAATCCAATTTATATTCAAAAGAATTGAGGAAAAAGGTATCTGGAGAGAGTGAGAAGTCCGGTGAGGAGTTATTTGTGCGAGGGAGAACAATGGAGAAGAATAATGAGAATAGAGTGACATCTAGATCGAAGTCGAAAAATAAGAAGAAAATTTGTTGTTTTAATTGTAAAAAGAAAGGCTACTATAAGAGCGAATGTACGAAACTAAAAATGGATAATAAGGAGAAAATGTAGTTGTTGGGGTGGCTAAGGATTCTGATGGGCTGGAAAATATTTTATCAGTTTCAGCTGGTGATGCTCTTTCGGTTACAAAGTGAATTTTAGATTCTGGTTGTTCCTATCACATGTGTTAGATTAAAGTTTGAATGATGACTATTCCAAAAAAATTTGGGTGTATTTGTTGAAAAATAAGAGCGATGCTTTTATTACATTCAAATGGTTTAAAGTCATTATTGAAAAGCAAATAGATAAGAAGATTAAGAGATTGAGAACTGAATGGTTTGAAATTTTATTCCGAAAAATTTGAAATATTCTGCAAAAATGAGGGCATCGTGAGACACCACAAGGTGAGGAAAACCCCTCAACAGAATGATGTGGCTGAAGGGATAAATAGAACTCTTTTGGAGATGGCTCGTTGTATGCTATCCAATGCAAGTTTGGATAAAGAGTTATGGGCTGAAACAGTTTCCACTGCTTGTTATTTAGTGAATCGATCTCCATCAACTACCATTGAGTGCAAGATTCCTATAGAAGTATGGCCTGGTTTTTCGACTGACTACTCAAATTTGAGGGTCTTTGGTTGTCCCATTTATACTCATGTCGATGAGAGTAAGCTTGAGCCTAGGGCCAAGAAGTGTGTCTTCTTAGGTTATGGATCTGGGGTGAAAGGGTACAGATTATAGCTTTTTGATGGAAAGTCATCCAAACTTCTTATCAGCAGGGATGTGACCTTTGATGAAAACTTTATGATCAAATGAAAGACAAGTGCTGATGTTCAAGACAGTGGTGAGAGGATTCTGAAGCAGGTGGAGATAGAATGTGAAACTTCCGAAGGGGAGAAGAATAGTGATCAACCAGTTGAGAAAGAGGTTCATGATTCAGACACAGAGAATGGTATAGAGCAGCAACAACCATATAGTATTGCGAAAGATAGGCTAGGGAGGGAGATTCGTCCACCTCAGAAATATGCTTATGCAGATATGATTGCTTATGTGTTGTCTCTAGCAAAAACAATGGAATATGAGGGGCCTTATTCCTACAGTGAGGCTATCACGGGGAGAAGAGAATTGTTGGATGTAAGTGAATTTACAAAAGAAAAGCAGGTATCCCAGGAGTGGAAGATGCTGGTTCAAATCCTCATACTTCAAGAATAACATTTTCTTAGGGCTTTTTAAGCTTTCATTCCAGTATTCTAAAGCATGATCGAGCATCGGTCCACCCAAGTTGGATACTCCCTTACAGAACTTATCAAATGCCTCCTCCAAAGGGAATGAGTCTTGATTAGGCCTGTCAATCTTGTTGAAAAAGTGCCACCATGACATGAAAGTGTTCTTAGGTTTTTGAGTTATGTATACAATTTTGTAGTTGGAGTTCTTGATCGATTCTAGTAGCAGTGAGTAAGGCAAATATTGCAGACATGAAAATTAGTAAATCAGCTAAAGGCATGAATGATTCAAGAAAATAAAGTGTAGAAACTGTAGGAAAAAATTGTGAACAAGTTGATTGGATCCAATTCCATAAAATAATTTCAGTAATCGATAACTCGAAAATTACAGAAACGAAATTACAATACAGATTCGGAAAATAGAATACAATACCGAACCGAGTCCTGTGTATCACAGTCCCCTTAAAACCGATTCGCCGCCTCCCGTGGGTGTTGGAGGATCGCTCCGGCGCCTGTCTCCCAGGGTAAAACGGCTCACTCGGCCGATGGAACACCACCCGATCGACCGCCTATCGAACAAACTGTGTCTGCCTCTCTCTCCGTAAAAATCATACAGAAATCATTTGGTCTCTCCATAACCAAATACGGATTCACTATTTATAGAATCCATAAACCTTGAAACCGCTTAAATCATAAAGAATGGGGTTAATAGGGTCATTGATGGACATCAATAGCGCTATTGATGGACATCAAAGCGATCATGAATGAGTTGTAAATGCGGAGACCTTCCGGTTGTCTCGTGAGACCCTCCGGTATCCCAATTTCATTCACAACCCTTTTAAATTTCCAACAGAAACACAGTCCTTCATGCACAAATTTTGTTATATGTAAGTTGCTCTTAAATGATTTAGGGTTAGAGTAATGCTGCGGATACAGATCGGACACAGACTTTTCCTTTAGGGTATGTGCATCAAACAGTTATTGACACATATGTGTCCGAATTTGCGCACAATGGGTCTCTTCCTAAATTTTCTCAAGAAAATATATGCATATATGGGACAAATATTCCCTCCTTCCCAAAAAAATTTGTTCGATCCAAAAAATAAAATCGAAGTCCAAAAAAAAAAAAGATTTTTGTCAATGATAATACAAATATTTTTGTGTAAATTAAAAAAATTTATAGATATTTTTGGGATTGCTAGATTACATCTTTTTGGATTCTATTAATACATAATTGCATGCGCAAGGAACAACTACCTACTTTATATTTATAGTTGTATTAATTGCATATCTTTTTTAAGTTATGTATCCTTTTTTATATAAATAATTTTCCATTTTATAAATCGAAAGTGGAACTTATTCGGATCCTTTTCTCAATAATCGTGGATTCCATTCTGGAATCTTTTCATCTGAATTCCCAAACGCAGTTCTCTCCATAAGTCTCGAGTTTCTGTACCGGGCACTTTTTCATAAATTTCAAATCTTCAGTAGATCCTCCAGGGTGACATGTCAACTCGGCCTAACAACTGACAACATCGCCAACCTGCCTTGATATCCAGTGTTGGAATCAAGTCCGCATGTTGTCTAGACAGACCCTCGGTCTAGCCCTACCAGAACCCATCTATCGATAGAATGAGATGCCCTAATATTTTAGCCCGCTACAGTATGAACTATCCAATAAATTGTGAAAAATATTTTGATTTCATTTTTATGACAGAGGGACTATAAATAGATGCAGATTTAGAGCTGGAAAAAAAAAATTCGACAAGTTTTTCGAACATAAACATATACCTGAGAGATCAGGGCATTGGTTATTTCCAAACTTTGAGCAGTCGATTTCCAAACTTCCAACACAGTCATGAGGATTCTTTCTGGCCATAATGTCTTCTTCTTCCTCCTACTCCTCTGCCGCGGCGCTGTGGCGGTGTATGATGGAAACAACAATTGCCTTAAGCCACGTGGTACCAATTTTACCACCGGATGCCAATAGGACATCGTCCCATGATATAAAGTGGGACTGAAGGGCTAAGGTCGATTGAATCATGTTGGGGGAGAACCAAAAACCTTCCCATTGGTAGACGAACATTTTTTCCTTTGGGACTACAATGTCAATCTCTTGGAAGTTGATTTAACCGATCACCATCAATACTATTGGGGCTCCATTGCCAATCTGTTGTAATTTGATTTAACTGATCATCACCTAGTCTAGGGATGAATCTTGGAGAAGATCAATATTATCTGACATAATAATTAGAGATTAATGAGACTATATATTATGAATCGATTGGGCTTGGAGAGCTTGCTAAACACCTCAAACAATACCATAATTAGGTTCTAATGTTATTAATTTATAGTATTCTTTTGGAAAGAGTGTTACGGTCCTAAAAAATTTTCTCAGTGTTGGAAATCTATGGGCCTAACTCAACATTGAAAAACCGGCTTTAAAAGTAAGATTTGTCCAAGGCTTATAAGTAGAGGAAGGAGGATCAACATAGGCGATGTGGGACTCGTCAACACCCTCCCTCACGCGAAACATGCATGTAATGCATATGTGAGAACGACTGAGAGTTAGACAACAGAGTCCGCGTGCGTAATGATTGTATAACGGACCTATCTCTAATACTATGTTAGAGACCCATGGGTCTAACTTAACCTTGAAAATCGACTTTAAAAGTAAGGATGGCCCAAGGCTATATACAGAGGAAAGAGAATCAACATAGGCGATATGAGACTCATCAACACTCAAAAAATATTTTCGAATTCAAAATTAAATATTATGATTTATTTTTATTTGGAAGTTTACACACTTAAATGGCTCTAGTCCACTGATCTTGAATTTTGAAAAAAAAACTTTCAGAGACCAAAGAATTTTCCTTTTTCATTACCACTAGGTAATGAAGCGATTATACGAAATAATAAACAAGAGAGTCTGAAGGGAGGGATAAGCCGAAATTGAATTTGGACCCGAAAAAAGGGGTTATGCATTTATTACCACTAGGTAGGGTGAAAATGAAAATCGAGAAATCGGATCGAACTGAACAATCAGGCTGAAAATTTTGATTTTGTCTGAGTTTGGTTTGGAGTTTTTGACCGTGTTTATATGCGCATCGTGTTTGCAACCATGTTTATATGCGCATCGTGTTTGCACACGCATTGTGTGTACTACATACACTAGTAATTATAATTAACTTAATCCTGAGTTGGTTCAGTAGCACGAGAGAGTTGACTAAGAGGTTTATCATCCTAAGCTCATGAGTTTGAAATATTATGTGTATCAGAATTGTGTCGTAGATCTGTATGAGTTTAGGGTTTTTTCCTTTTTGTTTAATCCTAGGTGTTCTTGTTGTCTATTTTAGGTGAGCTTGGGGCATGTCCAATATCTAGTTTGTGGTTTTTTCATTGGTTCCTTACTAACCTTATTTTTTCTTCTTCTTAGCGTATCAAGTGGCAAATGATTGAAGGCTGCTCGAGTGCTAACCTAGTTAGGATCTGTGTTTTTGGCCTTAGCGATGCCGTCATGCTGGATATTCTTTTAATCTTTGTATTTCTCGTTAAAGATTAATAAATTTCTTTTTGCTGTGCAAAAAAAAAGAGTTCGACCACTGACATGGGTCATTGAAAATTTGCTTGATAGTTAAATTCAGAGTACTCAAGAACTAATCGATGAAATGAATTTTGTTCATTCTAGAGTGAACATTACCCTCCCTCTCTCATTAGTTGAGATGGTCACATCATTATCAAAAAATACTTTATAGAAGCGGGACCTACAATATTTCAACCGATGAGAGTGGATACACCCAAAGCAGATTTTTTTAATAATATTTTTCAAGGCATACTTTTATGATTTTTGAACTGTTAGTTTAATAATATTCTTCTAGATGTTGATCAAATATTTCACTTTTGCCTCGTATTTTCGAAGTTATTATTATTTTTCACCAGCTGGATTGAATTGAAAATTACTTCTAGATTTGCATCGCATCGAGATTTTTTTACATTATCGTCTCATTCTCCTCATGTTTCATCTATCGTACACATTTGCTCTTGCGACATTGTTATGAAATCGATGAGGGAACCCTAAAAGACGAAAGGTTAGAGAGGATGAGCATAAGTTTAGAGAGAGAAGCCCAAAATCGAAATCCTTGCTAAAGAACAAGAAATATTTATTAAATTACCCATTGTATCAAAATTCACCAACAAAATCGCAAAAAATCATTTATTAAATCACACATTTTGGTAACGTAGCAGGAAAATATCATTCACTTACGTACGTACGTACGTAGGCTGTTTTAGCAGTCACTCATCCCTTCAAATACTGATTAGATCAAGCCCAGTTCCCTCTAGCTTTTGGCGTGTGATAAGATCGATACGATCTTCCATTTCAGGTGTCAGGTATTTTTTCCAACCTCCAGACTGGCCAGTTCTAAAGAAAAGACTATTTGGTACTTTTACGGGCCATAGTACCTGTTCATTCTTGTTCACATCCAAGTTCTGAAGCCTCTCCAAACTGCATCGTCCCACCACATTCTCAATTTGTTCATCGTTTTCAAAGGGCCTCCCCAGAAACAATCCGAGTTGTTTTACTATACCTTTTGGGTCTCTCTTCAAATCCTCATACTTCAAGAATAATATTTTCTCAGGACTCTTTAGGCTTTCATTCCAGTATTGCAAAGCATGATCGAGCATTGGTCCACCCAAGTCGCATACTCCCTTACAGAACCTATCAAATGCCTCCTCCAAAGGCAATGGGTCTTGATTATGTCTGTGAATCTTGTTGAAAAAATGCCACCATGACACGAAAGTGTCCTTAGGGTTTCGAGTTATGTATACAATTTTGCAGTTGGAGTTCTTGATCGAATCCGGTAGCAGTGAGTAAGGCAAATGGCTGTGGAAGAGTCTAGGAGTAGACATATCTTGTAGACATAAAAATTAGTAAATCAGCTAATTAAAAGGCATGCATGAATCAAGAAAATATATGTATATAGGGATAGGGGGGCCCTGTTGTGCAATAGGGATGGCAATTTGATCCCATCCGACTCACCCCGCCCTGTTTCTCGCTTCAAACGAATCGGGAATTCAGAGATTTTTTTGGAGATTGGGTAGGATTTAGATTCGAGGATGAGTTTCAAAAAAAATTCGGGGGCACGGGTAGGATTCAGGAACATGTATATCCGTCTCGATCTAATTTTCGCCCCCAATCTCCACCCCACCCCTGTTTGGATTACTTAGGTTTTTTAGGGTTTGTGTTTATAGGCTACAACTGTTAGCCTGTTATAACTTACACTCTCCACCAAAGGGAAAGTAGAGTTTCAAAGGCGAGGTGGAGGGTAAAATCGAATCTCCATCGGGGATCGGGGCAGAGACGGAAATTAGATATAGGTTCAGGGATCAGGAACATGAACAGTGATATCAATTCTCGATCCGCCTGTTGCCATCCCTAGTGTGCAATGCGCACAATCAAGCGTATTACGCGTTAAAACGACATCGTTTTGACGCGCAAGAAACTGTCCGAAAAATTTGATAAGTTTTCCATCATAAATACCTGAGAAATCAGGACATTGGTTCCGCCAGTAACAGTTGAGTTCCAAAGTTTGAATACACCCATGAGGATTCTTTCTTACCAGAAGGTCTTCTTTGTCTTCTCCCTCCTCCTCGGCCGCGGCGGCCTCACAACCTCGTGTGGATTTCATGATGGAAAAAACAAGTGCCTTAAGCCATGTGGTACCAGTTTTAACGCAGGATGCCAACAGGACATCATCGTCCCTTGGGACAAAGTGAGACTGCATGTCCAAGGTGGCCTTTATAATCTGGGGTGATAACCAAAAGCCTTTCCATTGGTAGATAAAGTGATTTTCTTTGGCACTCCAATGCCAATCTCTTGGTAGTTGACTTATCTGATCAACTAGCTCTGGGGATATTGGATTCAGGGGGAGATCAATATTTTCAGACATAATTATTACAGATTAATGACACTATTACGTACGAATCGCTATCGGGATTATCTCTCTTTTCCTCTGCGTTTTTGAGCTACATCAGGAGGAATACCTGGTTTTATAGAAGGAAGTGGACGAGGAAGGGGGAAGACGTTAGAGGTAGGTTGAAGCTTTAATGGAGGAACAGAATAGGGCTTACCATCACAAATTCAGCACAATATTAGGAGTAGCTTTGAGGTTAATGTTTGTTTAATTGTCCTTTTGTGTGTTTGGGCTGATGGGCTCTCCCCAACCACTATTCCCTTTTTATAAGTTCTGTAACAATTTATTATTAGGAGTGAAAATAAAAATCGGAAAACCAAACTAGATTGGAAAATCAAATCAGATTGATGGTTTGAGAATTGAAAAATTCAGTCCGGTCCGGTTACAGTTTGAGGGTTTGGAAAAATTGGTTTTTCACTCTGGTTTCGGTTTGAGAAAATACAAAAAACAGTCCAAACCGAATCGGACCGAATAGGGATATAAATGTAAATATATTATATTTTTAGGTTTATGTGTTATAATTTTATAACCAATTACTTCATTAGTCATTTGATTCATTAGAATTTAGGACCATTATCCTGTATTAAAAATAAAAAATCACCATTTACAGAGAGTAAATGAAAATAAAAACCATTAGTCCAAGAATAAAAAATAAGAGTAAGTTCGAACTGTTTAATCGTTTACTGTTCAATGTATTTTTATTGTGAAAAATTTCAACCCAATCTGTCAATTTTTCACTTCTTTTTTTTGTGGTTTGCTTAAAATATTGTCCAAAAAATCAAAAAGTCCAAACCGGACTAGAGTTGGCTCAAACCGATTGAAACCAGACCAGTGCAATTGGTCCGGTTTGATTTACAAAATTTTGAAACCAGATAACCTGTTTAGTCACATGAATTTTACTAAATCGGACCGATTACACTCCTACTTATTATTATATAAATTATTCTTTTTTCTCTTAAATAAAAAACAAATTCAGCACAATTTTAGGCGGAAATGTGCCAGTCCATGGAGATCCGGTAATCTCTCCTCTTATTCGCATACGGAGAAGGCAAAAACTAGAGATATCTCTTTCCACAAGGCAGTTATTCAGAGAGATTGTAGTGCAGTTTTTTGTAGTATACGAATAGAGCGTGTAATAATCCGTAATTTTAAAATAATTTAAAATTAATATTTGATATTTACTTAGAGTGTTTCACTATTTAAGTTAGGAGTTTTAAAAAAAATAAAAATTAAAAAAAAATAATATTTAAAAAAATAAAAAAAAATAAAAAAAAAATAAAAAAATAAAAATATTATTTTAATAGGCCGCTCGAGCGAGCTATAGACCGCTCGAGCGAGCTATCATTTCCAGCAACCTCGAAAATGGCATCTTTTGGGATTTCTTCGTATTCATGGGTATTGAATGGGATTATTTCGAATCATTAACGAATAAACATCGGATTCTTTCGTGTTAATGGTAAACAAACGGATTTGAATCAGATTGATGACGAATTAGTAGGGGATTTTATGGAATTTAATTTGGGAGTTTTATAGTATTGAATTAGGGTTTAATTGGAACATTAAGAGGGGTTTTTCCTCTCGAATCTATAAATAGGACGTCTAATCTTTGAGTTTTGGACGTACAATCGGAAATTCAGAAGGTTAGAGAGAGTATTGTGAGGTGTTGGGAGAGAAATCCAGAAGAAATTCGAAGGTGTTCTTGAGGAGAGAGAAAGTTGGGTCGAAGTTTCTTCACCAAAATTCGTCCTAATCGTCAACGTTTTCATCAAATTGAGGTAGGATTGCTTACCTACCAACCTTAGGATGTTCAATTTCAGTGTTATTGCATGATTTTATGATCTGTTAGTAGTCCTATTGAATTTTTAGGGTTTTTATCGTATGAAGATGTTCAGTTCTGGAAATTCCAGAATCTGGGGAAGACGATGGCTCGCTTGAGCGAGCTTTGGACCGCTCGAGCGAGGTTGATGGAAAATTTTGAATTTTCGTTAAAAAAAAAAAAAAAAATATTTTTTTTAATAAGCCGCTCGAGCGAGCTTGAGGTCGCTTGAGCGAGCTACAGAAATTTTTAAGTTTCAAATCCGGACAGTGGGCTTGTTTTGGCCGCTCGAGCGAGGTAGGGTCGCTCGAGCGACCTGTTGGTTTACAGAGCAGAATTCCAGCATGTTTAAAGTAATATTCGAGCACATCGGCTATGATTATATTCTGTAATTTGTTCACCAGATAGCATGAACACTTTCACATGTATCCACTTATGTATGCGAATTCTTATGGGATCTCGTGAGTTGAGAACTTTGTTAAAATGCATTGATGCCTAACATGTGTAGGTGTTAAATTCCAGTGCGTTGTTAGTTGTAGAGAACAATTTAAATGAAACTTGAAGATTGAAACTTGTGGTTATGCCGGGTATGGCCGTCGTGCTGCCCGATGCCGGACGTCGTTCCGAAGATACTAAGGGGTAACCAGTCCCACATGTATGGTTGATGCCGGACGTCGTTCCGAAGATACTAAGGGGTAACCAGTCCCACGTGTATGGTGGATTACCGGATGTCATTCCGAGGTATGCTAAGGGGTAACCAGTCCCACGTGCAGCTTGCTTACCGGGTTCAAGCCCCGAGGTGTGCTAAGGGGTATACAGTCCCACGTGCATGCTCCGGCCGTCGTGCCATGTGACAGGGCGTCGTCCCACTTAAACAAGATAATGAAAGCGAAAAGAGCATAATTAATCCAAACGTGTTTACTGCTTATTTTTATTCAATATCAGTATGTATTGTTATTTACTGTCTATTATTATGAACTGTTGAATGTTGTATGTCCTTGGGTTTGGTTTTTCGGGTAATCTGTCCTACTGAGTTTCATTACTCATCGGTGCAACTTCTTTGCCCCTGGCGTTTCATGCCAGATGTAGAAGTACCTATAGAGGAACCGTTCGGGTCGGAAGAGCTGAAGGCTACTGGAGGGGAGACATTCACCTGGTTGCCTTACCCATAGATTAGTTTAAAGTTTTAGTTTAACTTTAATAAATTTGTAAACCTGAAAGGGTATTTCGGTCAATTCAGTTTGTAACTTATTTTACTTAAATGTTGTTGGAATTTTATCATTAAATAAAAGTTAGTTTTCTTGCGATAACTTATTTTGATTATAAAGTGGTTTAAATAAAATTAAAAAAAAATTTTATCGTGGAAATTTAACGTGCCAAAAGTTGGGGCGTTACAGAGCGGACAAAATATCGTTATTTTATCCTCCAAACTATACCATTTTGATACCATATATTTCAAAAAAAAAATCGCATGATAAGTCAAAACGGTATAGTTTCGAGGACAAAACGAGCAAAATTATGATATTTTGTTCAAACTACAAAAAACTGTACTATAGCTCTCCAAAATTTTGGATCAACCGACTTCTCGACATATCTTATTAAGTAATTTGTGGTTTTGATTGGCTGTAATGGCCTAATGGGGTCCCACTTAGGCGCAGGTTGTTTGATCAATTTATTTTAGGTTTGGTAAACGTTTTTTATTTTTTATTTTTTTCATTTTCTGAGTGACATCTTGCTACTCTTCGGGTGTATCTAGGGGTTCAATCCGTAGATGATTGACGTACTCACAGACGTCAATCTAGTTGGAATCAATGGTTTGACAGAGTGATGCGGTCGCTTAAAATTTAATTAATCTCTGTAATCTATTAATAATCATATTAATATAATTTCTTTTGCTGAGAAAAAAAGTTATGAACTTAAAGTAATTTTTCTAATGCGATATTTGTCTTCTAACGATGATCCCGTGTTGTGCATGGAGTATAAAAAATATATATTACTTGATTATATTTTACAAATATTTGATAGCATAATCCGTAAAATTCATATTGTTTACAATGACCATAAATGAATAGTAATAAATATGAGGTTATTTTTTCAAGATCTCATTTATTTACTACCTCTCTATGGTTTATATGTATATTGATAGTTGCGGTAAATCTGATACGGTACTTGGTACGTACCAATAGAAAAATTGGTTCTCAAGTTGATCGGGTATTCAGAAGGAACCAACCAAGCAAGAAGAAACAAGAACCCCTACGGAAGGACTAAGCCACATTAAACCCAAAAAGAATTGCAGAAAACATAAGCAAAACCTGTTGTGGAACGCCCAAGATCAACACCACAAACACGCAACCACAATCAAGCCATTGTAATGAGAGAGAAAACACACACGAGTGAGAAGGAAAAATTTCACTACTATCTCCACTATAATAGTTACAAAAAACCCTCTCACACTCTCCACCTCTTTTGTGTCTCTCTCCCACACCACTCCACAAAACATTATCCCTACTCTTTTATACTACAAGAGTAGGGTTACAACCTCACACACACATTTACAAAAATGCCCTTCCACCCACTAGGGGTGGACCCCAACAATCACCCCCTCCACCCCGAGTGGGTGATCGCCAAGCAAATCCAACTAAGCACCCCCTCCACCGGGGTACCCTCCATGCACCCCCTCCAATGGGTGTCTTGCATCCCTCACACGGGATGCTTCACAAGGATCAACAAACCCCTCAAGCTTGTACAATCCGCCAACCATCCTCCCCTCAAGCATGTCGCGCTCCCCCTCGCGTACGTGAAGAATACCATCTCTAGCCGAGAAGCTATACCCCTTCTCATCAAGCACCCCAAGAGAGATTAGGTTCTTCCTCACATCCGACACGTGTCGAACGTCCGTCAACCTCACATGCTTTCCATTTGGCAAACGGAACCTCACTATCCCTTTGCCTACAATACGACTCCTCGAGCCATTCGCCATCCGAACGGTCCCCCCATCGACCGCCTCATAACTCCAAAATTCCTCTTTGTCCCCGCAAACATGGAATGAGCACCCGGAGTCTAGTACCCAATCCTTCTCCCCACAATTTGTAGAATCCTCCACCGCAACCATAAGCTCACCATCCGAACCATACACCACCATTGTACCCTCCTTCGGTTGGCATTTGAGCTTGGGACAATCCCGCATCACATGCCCCTCTTCCTTGCAATAATGGCAAGTGAATCCACGACCCCCCGCCTCCTTAAACTTGAGGCAATTCCGTACAGTATGCCCCTCCTCATGACAATGAAAACAAGTAACTTGGCCATCCCCGTGGCCGCGACCTCCACCTCGGCCGCCACGTCCACCTTCACCGTATCCTCGACCTCCACGTTGACCGCCACCTTTATGCCCATTTCCTCTTCCTTGGTTCTTTCCTCTTCCTCCGCTTGCAATCATTGCTTGCCCATCCTCATTTGGTTCCCATTTTCCCGCATTTCGTCGTGCTTCCTCATTGAACAAAGCTTCTTTAACCATTGACATTGACACCTTACCCTCCGGTGCCGAATTGCCAAGAGAAATCACGAGCATATCCCAATCCTCATGTAGGGAACTAAGCAATAATAAGGCTTGCAATTCATCATCAAGCTTCAATCCCGCACTACCAAGTTGATTAACTAAGTTTTGGAATTCACTAGAGTGTGCCGCAACCGATTTCCCACTCCTCAACTTCAAATTCACTAACCTCCTCATCAATAACGCCTTATTTCGAGAAGTTTTCGGTTGATACATGTCCTCTAATTTTTTCCACAATTCATAGGCATCGGTCTCCTCGGATACGTGATAAAACACCTCCTCCGAAATAAATTGTCGGATCAATCCTAACGCCCTGCGATTTAATTTCCTCCAATCATCCGCCTTTATTTCCGTTGGTTTGACCCCTACATACTCCAACGGCTCATATAAATCCTTCCACGACAGTAAATCCATCATTCGTGGTCTCCAAATCGCATAGTTAGAAGACGTTAAGTGAACCATACTAGTCATACTTGAATCCGACATCTTACTTAATCCACAATAAGCAAGAATCAACAAAATAATGAGCCCACAATGCTCCAAAATCCACCAAAGTACAAAAACGTACAAAAAACCACCAAAATTTGTAGTTACCCGGCACTTCCGGAGTCGAACCACCTCAAACCGACCCCGCAGAAAGCTCCGGAACGCTGAAAATATGCAGGAACCGGGTTGAACCGGACTGGAATCCCCCAAAACCGGACCGAACCGCCCAAAACCGCCCAAAATTTGTACTTACCCGGCACTTCCGGAGTCGAACCACCTCAAACCGACCCCGCAGAAAGCTCCGGAACGCTGAAAATATGCAGGAACCGGTCTGAACCGGACTGAAATCGCCCAAAATCGGCCCGAACCGGCCCCTCAAACCGGCCCCGAAACGCTGACCGGACCCGCCACCCACGCGCCACCTTCCACCGGCGCGTGTGGCCCACCCCCGCAACTTCCGGCGACGATCTTTACAGATCCGGAATCGTCTCCTCAAGGCGAACAAAACCCTATGCTCAAAACTTCGAACCAAAACCGGAACCGGACTGAAATCGCCCAAAAACCGGACTGGTTCAAAACCGCCAGCCACGCGCCACCTTCCACCGGCGCGTGTGGCTCACCCCCTCAACTTCCGGCGACGAGCTTTACGGATCCAGAATCGTCTCCTCAAGACGAACAAACCCCTGTGCTCAAAACTTCGAACCAATCACTTTTGACTGAGCCCAACTCGAACCAGATCGCGCCTCCGCCGCCGCCGCTTCAAACGCGATTTCCGGCCACGTCCGCGCTCCTCTCGCGACGTGCTACCCCAATCCGTGCTCCTCTCTTCAAGACGAACACAACCCCGTGCTCAGATCTTGAATCTAACCACTTTTGGCTCGGACCTCCTCTTCCAAGCCTAACAATGGCCGAACCGTGTTTTCCGGCGACCTCCGCTCTGATACCACTGTTGTGGAACGCTCAAGATCAACACCACAAACACGCAACCACAATCAAGCCATTGTAATGAGAGAGAAAACACACACGAGTGAGAAGGAAAAATTTCACTACTATCTCCACTATAATAGTTACAAAAAACCCTCTCACACTCTCCACCTCTTTTGTGTCTCTCTCCCACACCACTCCACAAAACATTATCCCTACTCTTTTATACTACAAGAGTAGGGTTACAACCTCACACACACATTTACAAAAATGCCCTTCCACCCACTAGGGGTGGACCCCAACAAAACCAATCGCCAAGCCTCCCCTTTGAAGCTCCAAATCGCAGAACCATAACAAACATCGGCAGAAGAAAGAAAACCTCAGGCATTGACAACATTAGGGTGCTAGGCCAAAGGGAGCAAATGGAAAGCTCCATTGAAACATTAGCAGCAAAACAAGAGACCAACTACAGCTATTGACACCTTTGCTAATGTTCTAGGATGCACCCATCACCTTCAAATATCGATTAGATCAAGTCCAGTTCCCTCCAGCTTCTGGCGTGTGATAAGATCGATACGATCTACCATCTCAGGCGTCAGGTATTTTTTCCAACCTCCAACCTCACCGGATCTAAAGAAAAGACTATTTGGTATGTTTATCGGCGAAGGTCTCCAATCATTCTTGTTCACATCCAAGTTCTTCAGCCTGTCCAAACTGCATCGCCATACCACATTCTCAACATGTTCGTCATTCTCAAATGGCCTCCCAAGAAACAAGCCGAGCCATTTTACTTGACCTTTTGGGTCTCTCTTCAAATCCTCGTATTTTAAGAACAATATTTTCTTAGGACTCTTTAGGGTTTCGTTCCAGAATTGTAAAGCATGATCGAGTAATGGACCGTAGTCGAATACTCCCTTGCAGAACTTGTCAAATGCTTCTTCCAAGGGGAATGGGTCTTGATTATGTCTGTGAATGGTGTTGAGGAAGTGCCACAATGACACAAAAGTGTCCTTAGGGTTTCGAGTTATGTATACGATTTTGCAGTTGGAGTTCTTGATCGAATCTGGTAGCAGTGAGTAAGGCAAATGGGTGTGGAAGAGTCTTGGAGCAGGCATATCTTGTAGACATAAATATTTTACTGAATTAGCTAAAAAGGTATACATGAATCAAGAAAATAAATGTATGTAGTATACAAATACTTCCTCCGTCCAAAAAAAATTGTTCCATTTGCAAAATGACAACTTTTAAAAAAAACATTTTTTATCAAAAATAATTCATGTTTTTTTTTTTTATAAACTCAAAAAGAACTTATTGATATTTATGGAGTTGTTAGATTCCTCAATCTAATCTATTAATATATATTTTTAATTCAATTAACACCTAATTGTATGCGAAGAAACAACTGTTAGTATCACCCAGCTCATATGAAGTCACTCCGATGTTTATGTCAGGTCACAAATAAGAAAGGGAAAAAGTATTTGCACTTGTATTTGTTGTGTACCCGGCCACTATTAGAATAATAGAAAAAAAAAATCACACTAAATAAACTAAAAAAATATCACAGGAAAGTGCTATTTGATAAAACTGAAAATTAAAAATTAAGCACTGAAAATTGAATACTAAAATTTTTTAAGCATAAAATTTATTTATTATGTACAGAAATTTAAACACTAAATTAATTAAAATATTTGGTCAGCACAAGGAGCTAGGCTCGATCCACCACTTGCTTCTAAATTATTCCCCTATTAATGAGCGTTGCCATAAAAAGTATTTGGATAATTAAACTAGTCAAAAAAAAGAATTAAAAATACAAGTCCTCCGTAGGTAATTGTGTATATATAGCATATCAAAATCACATATTACAAGTACATTTTGATACATAACATTCTCCCCTTCCTCTTCCTCTCTATATGAAACTTTTTGGTCATGCGGTGGTTAGTAGAGGTGGTTAGTGGCGGTGATTGTTAATGGCGGTGGTGGTTAGTAATAGTGGTAATTAGTGGCGGGTGACAGTGGTGGTTAGGGGTGGCGATCAACACTGTGGTAAATAATTTTTTTGATAAAACTCTTCCGAGCTTGTTCAACGTTTTTTATAATTAAGGGATAACTACTTAATAGTTTACTATTTAGTTTTGCTGAAAGTTTAAAGTATTAAATTTCTTAAAATTTTGTTAGCAAACCGATTTAATATATTTTTACTTAACATATTTTATTTTAAGTGCCGAAAATGAATTATCATATAACACCTAAGAAGGTCAATGGGTATTGTGGCTGTCAAAAGTTAGCTGCTCTCTGTAGTTGGTCACTCTATTTCTCTCCACCTCTGTGTTGGGCCTAGACTTGGTTGTTCCATCTAAATTATTTTGATTAAAGAAGAAATTGCTTGGCTGTTAGAGTTGTTTTATTTATTTTTTAATTTGCTAGCTTCAATATTTTAGATGAGTTTTTTTTAATGTATATAAGCTATTTGATATGCATTAGGATGGTTTTGATTATATTATTACATTCAAATATTGATGAGTTAATTAGTAAATTTATTTTTATTTTAAATAGTTGTTATTGATGAGAAGGAGAATTTATTTTATGCTATAGGTATAAAAAAAATACCGGTGAAGGGTGAAAATATAATCAAACTCACCTTTCAAAAAATAATATTACATTATAGTGTAATGAAAATGAAAAATTTATACGAGAAACAATCACAATTTTTAAAATAAAATAGAATCTATAACTTGAGAGTCGACCACAATTTTTTCATAAAACATATTATCTTCGTTTGTATATAACCATGTTTTTTCCATAAAATATGTTATCATTATTTGTATATAATCACATTTTTGTGTGCAAAATGTGGTCTTGCATGGTAATTAATCACAGTTTAATGTTCAAAATGTAAAATCGTGGGTTTATATTGTTTTTAACCACAATTCTTGGTCTAAACCGTGATTTTATATTGTGTATTATCACGCTTTATGATAAGTTTTGACATTCATTTAATTACGGGAAAAAAATCATGATTGAATTTTTTGACTTTTAATCAAGGCCCGATGTACAGTAGTTTTAAAAGTGATCTTTTAAATTTATTATAGTAGTGACCTTTTTAAGTTGTGTATCCTCCTGTACAGAGATAATTATCTATTTCCAAAATGGTTGTGAAATTTGTTTGGAATTCTTTCTTGAATAATCGTGGATTCCATTATGGAATTTTTGACTTCCCAAACAGGGTTCTTTCCATGAGTCCTGAGTTTCTTTCCATAAACTCCATATCTTCTACAGATCCTCTAGAGTGATATGTCAGCTCGGCCTAGCAACCAACAATGCCATCGACCCATCTTGATATCCAACTCTGGGATCAAGCCTGCAGGCTATCTGGCATCCAACACATTCGGACAAACACTCAGACCGGCCTTGACCCATCTATTGGATAGAATGGGGCAACCCAACATTCTGGCCGACTACAGTATCTACTATCTAGTAACTTGCAAAAATAAATTTAATTTCATTTTGACAAAATAAATTTTTTAAGATTCTCGTTTTACAATCTAAATAATCTTCTTAGGATGAAGGGGGTAAGACACAAGGCATGCGAACACGTATAGAAGAGATGTAGATTTAGAGTTGAAAAAATCTAGACAAGTTTTCAAACATAAATACCTGAGAGATCAGGACACTGGTTCCCCCAATAACAATCGACTTCCAAAGTTTGAACACAATCATGAGGATTCCTTCTGACCAGAAGGTCTTCTTCCTCCTCCTCCTCTGCGGCGGCGCGTGGAGATTTCATGATTGAAAAAACAAGTGCCTTAAGCCATGTGGTACCAGTTTTACCACCGCATGCCAAGAAGACATCATCATCCCTTGAGATAAAGTGGGACTGGATGGCTATGGTGGATTTAATCATATGGGGTGATAACCAAAAACCTTTCCATTGGTAGACAAAGAGATGCTTTTCTTTGGCACTCCAATGCCAATCTCTTGGAAGTTGATTTAACTGATCATCATCAATATTATTGGGGTTCCAATCCCAATCTGTTGGATTTTGATTTAACTGATCATCATCACCCAATTGTGAGGATGAATCTTGGGGGAGATCAATATTATCTGACATAATAATTGGAGATTAATGAGACTATTATGAATCGACCGGGCTTAAGAGAGCAATTGCTAAACACCTCAAAAAAATGGCGTTTGACCATAGTTAGCTAGGTTCTATCCGTTCTAATGCTATGAACTTATAGTGTTTTTTTGAATGGCGATATTTATCTATATATACTAAATAATAAACATGTATAGCGGCATGGATTTTTTTAATAATTCTAAAACATATAAAAATAGGAAAAATTTACATCATGATAACGAAGTTGATGACACTTTCTCGGATCAAAGACATGCAATCAAAAACTATGAAACCGATATGGTGCCGGCCAATACCTCTTTGGTGATTTGTAAACTCAAATGGAAAAAAATACTCAAGTATAGGTTTGATAAGAGCATCATACGTCTTGTAGCTTTTTTATATTCTTTTAGGTTTTGGAGTACCCCAGAGGTCTATTTCTTGTGGATTGGGATAAAGCTTAGATGACTTGTTTATTATGAAGTCTTGAAATTCTTATCTTGAAACAAAGATAAGTCTGCTTTACTCTGGTTTATTCTCCTAATATACTCTCAATAAGAGTGCACTTCTTGCTGCAAGTGCTCTAAGGAGATTTGAAGTCCTTGAAGATAGGAGAGACCCGTTTTGAGGGACCTAAAAGATCAACTTATAAAGTGGAATAAAATCTCCAGACAACCGAGAAGACCAAGGTTTGCCGAGGAGCTCAATAGGCCAATTTTGCTTAGCCATCGGTTCATACCCATCAAGCACCTTCTACACCAAACCCATCAGGCTCACTTCTTCTTCTTTCAATATTCATTTCTATCTAAAGTTGCAACGCCCCGATTTTTCAAAAATGTTGAATAAAATATTTAAAATCAAAAGATTGACTTTTTTATTAATAAAATACGTTTCAATTACAAAATTGAAATAGAAATACATTAATACATGATTAAAATAGAGCTTGACAGAAACTAGGTGAGCCATGGTGTTATATATGGTATCCTCCATGTAAATGTTATCATCGGTGGTTCAGTAAGAGGGCTTGGTGACCGGCTGACAAAAGAGCGTCGTTAGGGCGCCGGCTTAGGTCAGGGTTTAATATTTATAAAATAGAACTTCCCTCAAGTATTTAAAAGAGCTATAGTGGAGAGTCCAGAGTATCGATCCACGAAAAAAATAGTTAGGTTAAGAGACTTCGCATATTTGGTTTTACGACGTTTCGGACGTCAACCTCAAAGTTTGTTTTGGTGAAGATTAGTAACTAGATTAAATTAAATGAGGGAATAAAAAAAGATTAAGGAACTAAGCTTAGTTTTCGGAATCCATTTAATGTCAACATCACTTTAGACAATATCTACTCTTATAACTCAACCTAAATTCCGGCTAGGGTTTCTAGATCGGAAAATGCTCGATGAAAAATCAGTCTTTTTGGATCAAAGGATATGTTTCCAAATCTCTTCAAGTTCAAGAAAATGTAATCTAAAATAGGAAAAACATAAGTTTAAGTATTAGATATACCAAAAATATGTCAATAACTAAGCAAAAAATTAACTCTACCTTTTTGTTTCTAGAAATAAAAATTTAAGTATATCTAGGAACAAACTTGTAAAATGGTTAGAAGATATTGAATAAGAATGAGTTTTAGTTAAACTTCATCTCAAAACCTAGCTTATGAAAGTTTAGCTACGCATGCTTGTGAAAGAGATGATGAACATAAAGAGAATAAGAAAGATAATGTTAAGCTAATAACAAGGATAGATTTACCAACTAACACTAGAAATCTGTGAAAATACAACACACAATGGTAATAGCTAAGTTTCCAATAACTTGTCGGAAAACTAAAGTAATGGAATGAACACAAATAAACTAAACGTTGGATTAACTTACTGTCAATAAGATAATGTCTTACACTTGATGAAAGAAATTACTCAGAAAAAGAGAGTTTCAAAAACTAGAGAGAGAAACTCTTAAGAACAAAAACTAGGTGTATATAAAAATTACAAGTCTAAAATTGCACAAGAAGACCAAAAGGAATGGAGATCTACCAATCTCTCCCACACACATGCATAAGGGGGACCAAACCATATTGAAAATATCCCTTTCTTTCCTTTTCTAAAGCAAAAGTCGGGGGCAAAAATATCTCAAAAGGTGGTGATGAGCAGAATGCCAAAATATACATTTATTACACGTCAAACAGGCTCTATTAATAGATGGTTGGTCTCTATCGATAGAGCTGTCCATTTGGTTAACAAAATATGCCCTCTATCGATAGAAATGAGTTTTTTATCGATAGAGAAGTGAACTGTGTTGTTTTTGAGATTTTGCCTCTATCGATAGTAGGTGGTAAACTTTTTCTATCGATAGGAACTTTTTCTATCGATAGAGAGTGCTCCTATCGATAGGACTCTTCTCTATCGATAGAGAGCTCTGGATTTCTAAACGTTTAAAGGGGCTCTATCGATAGGAATGGTTCTCTATCGATAAAAAATGCTTCTGACTTCCATCTTCAAGTCTTCTTTGTTCTTTTGGTTCAACTTCTTTTTTATCATTCCCGGGCCTTTCATTTGCACCTTTATCAATGTCGTAAATGGTCTCGAGGCATTTTAGTCGTAATGAAGCCTTTGGACATACTTTTAGCGCTCGAAAATCTAAAAGGAAACAAAGACAACTATGCGTGCAATATTAAATAAAACAATGAATTTATTGATAAAAAAAACAATGAATTTGCTACGCATAAATACTAAATTGGATACATTGAGCCACGTTAATATATAATATAGTGTGCTCATCACTTGGCTACGTCATCAACGACACTTGACAAGAAAAGTTTGGAACAAGAAAAAGTTGCACCATGAGTGATAAAGCTTAGTAACAAAAAACTATCAGTCACTCAATTTATACCACAAAACGAATGATGCATGAACAGGTCATGAACAATGATAATGAGTAAGAGGAAGCAATTTTAACAGTAAATAATTAGACTATGAAGTGTATAATGAAAGTCCAAGTCTATTTTTTAAGACTCACTCTAGGTCTTGACATGTGTCTAATCATGACTCATAAGTGTCCAAAAGTTATCTCACAATCCCAAGTTCGGATCAACACTAGTGTTGTCCATAAGTCAAATCAATTTTCAAAATAGTGTCATAATGTTCCCAACCGATATAGTACCGACCTCTAAGCTGAATCTCATATCCAACGCATACGTACTCAAACATCGACTCTCGTATCTCATATTCTTAACCATTATGCTCCTAGGTGTTATACCTTCTATATATCGTGCCCCGATATAAAAATGTTAACTCCATTCTTCGACTATAATTTTATTTCAAGAGACACGACACTGTTAATGAACATAACCGACTCATGACATAATTTGGCTTAATACACGAGACGCGATCGACTCAGCTCCAAGACAAAGCCCAGTGGTACCAAACATAGTTTGGATAAAAATTCATATCTCGATTAAAGACATCCTCACACAATATTCTCGTGGAATAGTGCCACATCTCAAATTCTATGTCTGAATGTGACCGAATAATATGTGTTCCAAGACTTGTTCATTTTTCAATAGTAATCGTGCTTGGAGTTGACTTTCGAGCAATATTATTTATCTCATACCATAACGGTCTCGTAACGGGACTGGACCATACCTACTTCCGAGAACCACAGGTGTACTCAGTAAATCCTAAAACATCAACAGACACCTCAACATATGCATTGGGATGACGTGGATTTATTATTAAATTTGGAAGAAATCAATAGTCGCCTCGATTATTTGCTTTGATACCTCAATATATCCATTGACATGACGTGGATTAATTATTAAATCCCAAAAATACTAAACGGGTCAATTATATGCTTTACTATCTAAATATATGCCTTGGGATCAGGGGCGGACCTACAAAGGGGGGAGGGGTCACGTGACACCCCCCATGCTCCACTTAAAGCAATTTTTTTTTTTTAAAGATTTTAAGAGTAAATTAATTTATCGTGTAACACTATGATACCTCCATACTCTTTTGTTCAGTCAAACTTTCCCCAATTTAGTTCATTAAATTTTGAATACCTATATATTTTTGTTGTTGAATACAAATTTAATTTTTAGTTGTTCATTTATTTTGATGATGACACCCCCAAGCTCAAATCCTGGGTCCGCCCCTGCTTGGGATGACGTGGATTTATCGTTAAATCCGAAAAAAAATTACTCCTTCTGATGGCCGGTAAATTATTAAATTCGAAAAAACTATAGCCGCTCAATTATATAAGCTTTATTAATACCTTAATAAATGCCTTGAGATGATGTGAATTTATTATTAAATTGAAAAAAAAATCGCCAAACGCCTCAATTATATTTTTTGTGAATTAATTATGTTACCATGACGTTGATTTATATATTTAGCCAAGTGTTTTTTATTTATATACAATATCTATTAAAAATTTCTTTTTTGACGAGACAATTCTACGTTTATTCTAATTTAGGAACAAAAATGAAGTCGGTGAAAGCTAAATTCTAAATTCTTGACCCGATAAATGAAAGAGTTTCAAATAAGATTAAGTTCAACCACTAAATTATACTTAAAAATCTACCGAGTTAAGAACTTGAAGTTTAGATTTTATGTATATTGAAGACGTACAAAATATATTGCACTTGAAGAGTAGATGATTAAGCACAAAAATTCCAACCTCCTAAAGTCAACCTCAATGACATGAGAGCAACCGACTTGTACTCTTTAAGCGAATAAAGGAGTAGGCACCTTATGCTCTTCGCATCAGGGGAAGATTTTGAATCCCATCGATCAGACTAACATACTACGCGTACTTAGAATATAATAGAGACATATAGATATTGATAAATAATCCGAACAAATCATAAGTTTAAGGAGAAAAGTTAGTCCCAACAACTTAATAATAAATCAAATAATCGGCCATCAATTCCATTCCCATCTAGGGTGTTTGCTTGAACTAGAGTCAGATCAAATCTTACAGGTTGGATTTTGCCTAACGAGGAGGAGTCACGTAGTACGAAAAGACAAAGACATGACTTGATCCATTAGTTAGACTACAACCCTCCCCAAACACTACTTCTCATGTTTTGTTCTTCTTTAATTAGCAAGTGGCTGAAGGCCGCTCGGATGTCAACCTCGTTAGAATTCATGTAATGACCGATATGATATGGCTCCATGCTTATTTTTTCTTTTAATCTATGTATCTTTTTTAAAGATTAATAATTTTTTTTGCCGTTTCAAAAAAAAATTCCAAACGCCTTGCTAAAGATCAAGAACTAAACAATCATAAAATAGCAACAAATTACCATTATATCAAAATTCACCAATGAAATTGCAGAGACGCATTTATTAAATCACACAATTTGGGTAACATGGCTTTAGATTATCATCCACGTACGTACATAAACTGTTTTAGCATTCACCCATCGCTTCAAATACCTATTAGGTCAATCCCAGTTCCCTCCTGTGTCTCTGGCGCGTGATAAGATTGATGCGGTCTTCCATTTCAGGCGTCAAGTATTTTTTCCAACATCCAACCTTGCCGGATCTAAAGAAAAGACTATTTGGCATGATTAGCGACCATGGTCTCTGATCATTCTTGATCACATCCAAGTTCTTAAGCCTATCCAAACTACATCGGCACACAACATTCTCAACTTGTTCATCCTTTTCAAACGGCCTTCCCAGAAATAAACCAAGTCGTTTTACTTGACGAATCAAGAACCGAATGACGAATTCTGACTAGTTTGGCACCCTTATGAACGATAATTATTACGAAAAATATATCGACAAGTTTTTCAACATAAATACCTGAGAAATCAGAACATTGGTTCCCCAGTAGAGTTTGGGAATTACAATTACAGGAGCTACTCAGGCCCCAAGTACATCTACTGCAAAAGAAGTTGGCAATAGTCCAACAAAAGGAGGAGAGAAGAAAAGGTTAAGCAGGGGAGCACACTCCTAGTAAGAGTTACATTTAACACGACAAGGAGGAAGAGAGCATAAGCGTAGTCAAATATTGAAGAATCTTGGTCGATCAGCTCCCATTTTAGGAGTCCCGCTTGAAGAAAGAGTCAGAGTATCATCAAAGAACAAGAAATGCAAGCTGGAGAGCCTTCTCCCGAAGCAAAGTACTCATCCGAAAAGACGGTTTAATCATGCCCTTTGTCCTCAACCTGTGGTTCTCCTATATCTCTTAGCTTTTGCTTTGCTCTCTCTTAAGTTTTTAAGATCTTTAGAGGTGAGCCCACATGGTGGAGCCTTCGTGTACCAATTTCAGTGATGGCGTCTAACTCTAATTTGCTTCGGTACAGGTTTTTTTAATTCTAAGAAGAATGAGTTAAAAGAGATCATAAAAATGCCCTGATTGGTGCCTTAAATGACCCCAAGTCCTGATATGATCAAGTTAAATTTAAATCGTAAAATATTCAAGGAGATATAAGATTTCAAGTGCAGACAGGCGCCGTCAAATTACTATTTTTTCTATAGTAGTGGAATTATAGAGTTTTTTGTATCCTTTTTATGCGTGTCAAATTTATCAAAGAGTCTAGAAAACAATAATAGTGCACACGTGCTGAGGCATTAATGCATTATGATTCGAGTTTGAGAACTCGCTCTAGTCATGACTTGACCTCAAGACTAAGATTTGATCTCCCAAGGCCAAATCTAGTTGAGCTCTCACGATTGGAAGTGACTATTAGGAAGTCGAGGTCGGAATGGGATACCCCTGACATCTCCAATCCAAACAAATACCGAACCCTTTAATCCAAAAAAAACAACCGATATTAATCATCCACCGACCCAAGCAGCAAATCGTGCATTAACTTAAAAGTTTGCATGGCACTACAAATATTAACATACATGGTCAAAATTTAACTCGAATAATGAATATGATCCCCAAAACTATGATGGATATAGAAGAAGCATCACTTATATTCAAATAAGCATTTTCTACCAATTTGACGGGGAACAGCTAGAGCCGAGGTTAACCTACAGAGTTTATATTGCCACAACTTCTATACCAGAAATTCAAATACTCAGATTTGCAATTTGGGCCAGCAATTCGTTCGGAATAACAGATCATCGTCATACAAGATTCTAAATCCGATATTATAGCTGCTGATAGCCCAAACGAACTTTTGACGGCATTGAAATGAAGTGAGAATTTTATTTTGAAAATTCTAGTGTTACAGGTTACATGCCTTTGGAAAGCAGAGGGGAACCGACTATGAAGAGCAGCAGCCAGAAGACTTCTGGCCAACAGGTTGCCCTCCTCGTATTTGCACTGTGGGTGGCTTCCCATTGTTCATGGCTGGTTGACTAGCCATCCTGTTCATGGAACAATTAAGAAAAAAACAATCTTAATGAACATAATCACAAGAAGTACAGAAACCAAGGGGATAAAGCAAAGAGCAAGCCCCAACAAACTCAACTCCCGTCTACAATTCTGGACGTGTGTTCGGAATTACTCAATGCACGTGAGGCCCTTCATTATTTTGTAGACCCCACGTGCATCAGATGGTTCTGAACACATCTCTATTTGGATCTGTGCACACAAATCTGTTTGTGAACTTTTAAGTAAATTAAGATGAATGTTCATTGGTCATCTTATAATAACTCCAGGGGATAAGGCCAGATGAATTATTTTTCATCATTGAACTTGTCTACAAATTATCGAACGAAGCATGAACGTCTATAGAAGTCTAAAGACTGGTGGATATGGCCGAATCAATTTTTTCTTAAGGGATTATCTATGTTGAACCAAAAAAGAAAAGGAAAATGGCCGTTATCAGTTCGTCAGAAGTGTTTACAATCAGTTTTTAAGAAATGTTCTGCAAAGTTTTTGGTGGTCGTTTTTGAAATAAGATTTGCAGAACACTTCTCAAAACCTCGTTTGGTTGACTGCTTTCAAAACTTCATTCTCACAAATTTTCTTGGAAAACAACCCAGCCAGTTCCAGAAGAAAAAAAATCCTGCAAAACTGTTTCATAAAAGTTTCAACCAAAAAATAGACCTGAAACTTCTAACAAAATCTGCAGCCAACTTCCCAAGTACTTGCGCAAAGAAATGATTTTTCCGTAGAATTTTAAATAACGACTGTATGAGAAAAGTACCTGTCCTTGATGTCAGCGGACATGGCCATGAAAGCCTGTTCAACATTAGTAGCATCTTTTGCACTTGTTTCCATGAATGGAATGCCGATTTCATCCGCAAATGCCTTTTAATACCAGAGTAGCACAAAGCTTGATTTTAATAATTTTCTCAACAAAATAAAACAGTTGCAAGAAGAGCAAGAATATCCAATTTTGTACCTTGGCAGTTTCATAGGATACAACTCTATTAGCAGAGAGATCACACTTATTACCAACCAGAAGTTTGTTTACACTCTCATTGGCATAACGATCGATCTCATTCAACCATTGTTTAACATTGTTGAAACTCTCCTGGTCTGTTACGTCATACACTATCTGCCAGAAATGCCAAAAAATACCGAGAAAATTACCAAATAGAGCTAGGGAGTGGGAAGTAAACAAATGCCAAAAGGTAAAAAAAAAAACTTACTATAATACCATGTGCCCCGCGGTAGTAACTGCTAGTGATTGTCCTGAAGCGCTCTTGTCCAGCAGTGTCCCACTACTCTCCGCACATGGGGAAGAAAACGGGAGAGAGGGGCGAGATTATGAATATTTTTCAAGAGGAGAAAATGATGAACATGACGTAATGTGCAAGGTAAATCCTAGGGATGTGCCACAAATGATGTCCCATTTTTTTAATCTTAAAACACCCGATTCAAATAACCTCACTTGCAGGACCATCACAGTCATACAGATGAAACATCATTGATCGGATGGGAAATAACAAACTGTGTAGAACTGTAGATAAAGAAAGTGGAACCAAAAGGATCTTACATACACACGTGTTCTATTAAGTAATTCTTCCTATTACGTGATAGAATCCAATGAACAGTCAAGCTAGAAGAATTTTAACAATGGAATTTTTGAACCTTCGTCAAAGAGTATTTGCTCAATGCATCAATTTAGACCCAAAATCATGCGGACACTGTCTCTCATAGAGCACCGGGAATATGAAATCTTACAATTTGAAGCTTGATGGTCTTTCCATCCTGTTCGACAGTCCGTATTTTCTACATGGACCAAGAAAAGGCAAACAAAATTAGAGCTCTTGATAATGACATGTACCAAAGCCATAGATACTAGTAGTTGCTTACAAAGTCGACACCAATTGTGCTAATGTAACTGTCCAGGTATGAGTCGTCCTGCACCACAGCAGTGAAGGACTTTATCAATTTACAAAGGAAATTAAATCCAGGAACAATAACAATAGGTTCAACTTTCATTATCTAGCGGACTAGCATGTAATCAAACATGATATCATACTAAACAGATTTGTTAATAACAAGCTTTAACTAAGGCTTATCTCAAAAAGTAGAAATGAAACAGTTTTATCATCTAACAATCAAACTGTAGAGTCAAATAGGTAACCATTACAACCCCCATGAATACTGTTGTGAAACTAGAGAAAGGAGAATTGTATTATTGAGTGATTATGTTACAAGGGGCCAGTACATCAATATATAGAGAAAACCTAGAAACCCTAGGTAACCCTAATTACATGAAAGGTCAATAATACCCTTGCAACTAAACATTAATAACAACTTAACCATTACTATTCTAACACTCTTTTATTTATAGATGAGATTAGGGTTAACCTAATGGGCTCTAACCACCTAGGCCCATTAGGGTTAACATAACCTAATCTATCCCACATAACAACTAACACTCCCCCTCAAACACATGATGTGAGCATGGAGAGCATTATGGGTTTGCCAACATGAAAAAGAGATGCTCCAACTGATGTCTTTGACAACTTCGATTCTCCAACGAAAAAGAGATGCTCCAACTGATGTCTTTGACAACTTCGATTCTCCAACGACTTCAATTCTTCAACAACTTTAATTCTTTGACAACATTAATTTTGGTACCCAGTAGAATATAACTAACAAAGGAATATGGGACAAGTTCTCCCTCTCACGTGCGAACCCCGAATCGCACGGGAAGAGAGAAACAAAGAATCCAACTAGGATCACAACAAGGTGCCACACGGCACAACTTGGGGCCACTTGGCACACCAAACGGGGATTTAACAACCAACCAACAAAAGAAAGACTTGTCCATAAATTCACCAAAAGTCTAAACTGCAGGGACCAAAATCAAATATTGCAAAGTTTGGGAATCAAATATTGCAAAGTTTAGGATTAGGGTTAGGTTTAGGAGACAAAACAGAGATCAAACCAGGCGCAAAACAGAGGCCAAACCGGGCAGCAAACAGGCGCAAAACAGAGACCAAACCAAGCACAAAACAGAGACTGAAGACGGGCAGTAACAAAGACTGAAGACGGGCAGTAACAGGGCAGCAAACAGCGGCTGATGGATGGCGAAAACAGGAGGCTGAGGGCGAAAACAAATAATATCAGCCGGGTGAAAACAGCGGTTAGGGTTTGCGAAAACAGCGGCTAGGGTTTGCTATTTCTGAGGAAAACCAATGGCGAAAACAGCAGCTCAGCGGCTGATGGCGGTTGAAGTAGGGTTTAGGCAAGGAGGGGGGGCGGCTGATGGAGAAACCAGAGGTGGAACAACATCAGACGATAACTACCAGACGATGGCGACTAACACTAAAGACCAGACGATCAGTGATGCAACCGGCGGCAACCGGCGGACGGCGGCAAGGCATAAGCCGCCCGCCGGAAAGCGAGCACTCCACAGGCCTAGATCTTATGCTCTGATACCATGTTGTGAAACTAGAGAAAGGAGAATTGTATTATTGAGTGATTATGTTACAAGGGGCCAGTACATCAATATATAGAGAAAACCTAGAAACCCTAGGTAACCCTAATTACATGAAAGGTCAATAATACCCTTGCAACTAAACATTAATAACAACTTAACCATTACTATTCTAACACTCTTTTATTTATAGATGAGATTAGGGTTAACCTAATGGGCTCTAACCACCTAGGCCCATTAGGGTTAACATAACCTAATCTATCCCACATAACAACTAACAAATACTTTGCCTCTGGACCAAAAAAGGGATCAATAAAATGACTAAGTTCCAACAAGTTGCACAATTGTCACTTCCAGAACTTTCTGTAATTTAATAGAAATAGTAAGAAAACCAACGTTATAAGGCAGAATACCATATTATTGCCTAATAAAGCTGGAGACAGCTAATAAAAGTGAAGAAAGAAAGGTTATTGAACTTTCTAGGTGTTTACGAGTAGTTATTTTCCTTTCTCTTTCGATAATCTAGGACCATGACCCTGTTAGCAGCCTGGATGGGCCTCCAGGTGCACCTCAAGTCACGGTGGTTGCACACCCAAACCTTGGTAATGAGGAAGCCAATTCCCAGCACCCACGCAAATAGCAGGGCATTTGCCAAGAGTTGAACTTGAGAACTTCTGCATCACACCCTAAGGGTCTTATAGCATCAAACTAAACCAATGGACTTACGAGAAGTTATTTTCCAATCATTCACTATCACACAGGTGACGAAGCTAACCGGCAGATAACTGTGTTACAGTAAGGATTCTCTGTAAGAACTTTCCAAGGTTATATACAACTCAAGCATGGTAAGGGTACAACACTAAACTGTAACGAAATTTCCTGAATGCATAACACATATTGCAACCACCAGTTGACCAAAATAATGGATTAAATGATAAATTCCGCAAAAGGACGGTTCCTGCTGGTGAAATGATGATAAGTTCCCCGAACTTCCTAAACTGAAAGATGGTAACAGAGATCAAGAAACTCAGAAACTGGAGGTGCCCTTTCAGCCACTGACAACCAGGTGATCATGGTCACAATCTCCCAGAGAGAGAGAGAGGTGCAAGTGCAATAAGCCAACCAAAAGGAAGACATTTTCCACAATGGGTTCCAAGGTAACAGGTTCAACAAGCCCCTAATACATCATGATATCAAGATCATATTCTGCTAACATGAAGTCACGAATAGGTATGCTATATTATTCTTTCAAAATGGAGAAATAGGGAAGTGAAAAGCATGCCAATGCCCTTACAGCAAATCTCAGAAGAAGACATGACTTCCCAACTCCAGAATCTCCAATTAGCAAAAGCTTGAACAAATAATCACTGCAAAAGATGAGTACATAAGTTTTTTGTTTAACCAAAGACTTTAAACTTAGCAGCAAAATTACAAAATTATAATCAGGAAATAAACCTTCACTGTCAGATTGAACTTTGAAGTATGGGATATTTATGAGACTGCAAGAAATGTCAAGGTTTTTTCCTCTAAGACACTCCATCAGGTTGAAATGACGACTTGTGGGTAAACAACTTTTCACTATACAGTAAGCCAAAATCACAAATATCTACCAAGAAACCTTTTCAATTAATTGCTCTAGAAAACACTAGATGCATAAGTACTTATATCACTCCATTTACCATCATTTACTTGAGTACTTAGATCATCAATAACAATAAAAAATGGTTCCACAGGCAAATTCCTTTTATCAGTCTTCCTAAACACCCTCAGCAAAGCAAGGCATAATAACACATCATTAAGAAATTCAAGAAATTAAAAAAAAACTGTTGGACTAATGCAAAGTAGAAATGAGGATACTCATTTTGGAAAACTCTCATATAGAAAACTGTATTTCTTCTGGCTTTACAACACAATACATCATCTCTTCTTAGTCGTACCATAGGGGCATCCAATTTTTAGTTTTCCAATACCCCGCGGAAGAAGGAAATCTTCAAGGAAACTAAAAACCCATGTGACATAGGACATAATTCAAGTATCATAACATCCAACATAAACCATTTCCAGAAATCAATCATCAAGGGTGCAAGCACAAGAGCTGAGACACCCATCGTTTCACTTTCTTTGACTCTACGTCCAAAACTTTCAGCTGGGGACGGAATTAGGAGAAACACAGGTGGACAATATAGTGATAAACAATATGTTAAAGTAATATTATATCTTCTAGTTAGCCAATAATGGTCACCCACTTCGCGAAACTAAGGTTTTTCAGATACTATTTGTGAGCAGATAGTATTTTTTTAATAATTTGGTTTTTAAATATGCATCTTTTTCCATCAAACCAAATTATTTCCCTCGACTAACTCCAATTTTGTTTTCCAATATAATTAGTTCAGAATTTCACCGTAGCAACATGCTGTTTCAGCTAAATTCAAACTAATCTACAAGAGATGCACAAAATATAGGCATTTTCGTGAGGTTGGCAATGATCTCCGCAACAGAATAGACAAAAAACTTTGTAGCTTTCCAATTACAAAAAACAACGTCCACAACCCAAAACAAGTAAATCAATCAATCTGATATCCCATCACAGAAATCCAGATAATACAACAAGAAAAACAATTACAACTCAATGACGATCACAACTCCCGCTAAGTAACATCCAATTTTCGGTAAATTCAACACAGATCCAATCAAATCAGAACATGAAATAATTCGAACCGACAGCACAATAACTAGATTCTCCCAATAAAAGAATGAGAGACCAAAAACACTCACTATTCGTTATTCATGACGGTTTTCCGTTCGGTGAAAGCGTAGTCGTTCAACGCCGAATGAGCTCGAATTCTCTCCTTAAGCCGACGGAAAATCCACCGGAAATTGGATCGGCGAGATGGGTTTCTCCTTAACGCAGGGTTCGGATGAGACGGAGACCAGATTCGTTCACCACATGAAGAATATTATTTGGGGCGCGAAGATATACAATCGACGGGCGACGCGTAAAGTTTACCTGTCAAAAGGTGGGGGGAAAATATCGTGAGATTGCATGGCCTATTATTTCTAAGGTCAAGTCTCCGTCACGTGCCTATCTCAAAAGAAAGATTATTGCTTGTCTCTACACTAATCATTAATTTAATTTGCAAGCCAACTAAAAGTTGCTTAGATAAATCAGTTCCGATTCGATCGGTTTGTAGGCATGAAAGATCGAGTCCAATTAATTTAAAATGAAATTTTGTATGCTAAACCTGAGCGATTTTATATAAGTATCCAAATCACTCGAAATTGATTTGGATAAAATGAGTCGGGTCGATTGAGTTTTTTGAGTTTATCAAAGCAGGCTTAATTTTAAACCACGTGAATAAAAAATGGGCTTAGTGTTGAGCTAGATAAATTACATTTTGGACCACTAACAAGTGTGTAACCAGGCTGATTCGATCTGCTTAGGTAGGACTTATGAGACCGAATCGGTTTTTCCATTTGGAAAATTTGTGACCAGTTCAATTTCGGTCTGGTTTCAATTCGGTTTGAGTTGTTCAATTTTTTTAGGCCATATTTCGGGTCAAGCCCAAAACAAATGAAAAGTTATCAAAATTTATAAAATAAATGTAATTGAAACATAATTTTGGGTTATTATAAAATTCATTAGCAATTCAGGCCAAGCTCGTCAATTTAAACAAAATCAATCAACTCAAATTCAATTACAAGTTTGGGTCAAGCCAGTCTGGTTCGATCCTGACCCTTTTTAACACCAAAAAATCGAAAACTATACGAGATCTATAGTTTTTCAAAGGCTTCAATCGAAACTGGACCGAATCAACTTTTGGGCTCCTTAAACTTGTGACCCAGTCTGACTTTCCGGTTCGGTCTATTTGGTTAATTTTTATCACTCCTAATATAGAGCACAAAACTCTCGTATTTGGCCAACTCCACGTATTAAAAATTGAAAAATATTACATTCAACATTCATAAGCAAAATTGGAAACATAAGTTACAATTGGTTCAGTTTAGTCGGACGAGTAAAAAATAAGAAAAATTGAAACTAAATCGAAAAATTAAAAATATTGTAAACCCTAAATTGAAACAGACCGACTCGTATTCTAAACTGAATGAACCGCAATTTTTTTGGTCTGTTCGATTTTTTTGAGAATCCTTTCACCCCGAATTCGTGTTTGCTTCTTAAAACTTTGAAATCGTTTTGTTAGTTGTTACACAGTAATTTAAGTTTGGCGAGGTAAATTTTTGCAAAATAATATTTCTTCTTCTCACGCTAGTACATGTCTCTAATTATTCTTTATGCAATTGTTATTCGTTAATTTAAGATATCAACAGAGGTTTATTTTGTGATACTTCAGTTAGGTTGTGGTATTACTTGTGAGATCCAACGTTCAAAAAGATCTCATGCCACTTGATGAACGTAAATTCAATGCTATATATAACAGATGATGATTCTTTTTTGTACACGATTTTTTTAAAGCCGTGAGAACACCGAAATCCAATAGAATTTCATACTTAAGCGGGCTTGTTCTACACCATTGCAGGGATGAGTGATATATTGAAAAATTCATGGGATTTAGGCGGCCAAAGTAGACAATATTGTACAAATCGAGAATGAGTCATTACATTTTCTATCATCAAACAAGGGCGTTGCATATTTCCGATCTTACCAGACTCAGGTACTATAACCATCTGAAATTTAAAACCTCTGTTGAATCCATTGCAAGTGTTCTCATTCGTTTCATTGCTCAAAACAGTGCAGAAAATTGGCTAAGCAAGTGATTGGTATTTCCGACAAGTAAAGAGTGGTCTGACCTTGAGGAAGTCCTTATACGAGCGATTAGTCGATCATTGTCAAATGAAAGACTTGCCATTTTGGTGCTTGTTGATCCTGGCTGAACATTTAATTCATTGATGGCATCAACATCAAGTTGAAACATACACCAAATTCCACTCGAAATGAAATTTTGGAAGATCTTTCACAAAAATGGTAGCCAAAAAAAAAGAAGAGAAAAGATAGGTGCACAACTAGCAGACATACCCTTCTTGCAACGTGTGGACCTAGACTCTCTGTTGTGAGATAGATATGTGTGCACGCTAAGCGGACACATAAAAATAATTAAATCTTGTTAAAAATAAAGCTATAGAGCAAGCAAATCTCGTGTCCTGCCAACGAGATAGGTTTAAACTGATCACATCACATGTCTAGCAGGATCAAAGTCCCCCAAATCTACGCCTGCCAAAACGCCAGTTTGAGCACTGTCAGTATCAAGTTCCCCTTCAAGTGTCATCCCTTCAATTCTTGCAGCAACTGAATCCCCTCTGATAGGTACATCTACATCTGCATTTGAAAAGGAAATATTCATATCAAGATTGAAAGAACAACATGAAGTACGCATTCTGTTGTATTGTGTACATTGCAGAATTTTTGTGTCCACATGAGACCGAAGATCATGTTATGCGGCAGTGCATAACAGTATCTCTGATCTGCATGTGTTTTTTATGATCCCAAATGCATGCCTAATGCTAGCGCTAATATGAATGGGTGTAAGACTCGTTGCTCGAAAACACCCAGTGCTGACCACACTGAGAGAAGAAAGCACGGGTAACGCCAGTTAGCGAAGTGGGCATTAAGCATCCCTAGCAGTACAAAAAGAGAGGTCTTGATGATATCATCTACGTCCGTACCGCGCCTCGTGGAGCAGATCCCGCATCCGACCAAGGAACGGGAGAATTCCCATTACCGTTGGCAGGCCAACCGAGCCGTGAACGCGATGGGAATAGGCTTCCCAAAAAGCCAACCTGAGTCAGGGTCAGCATAGAATGAAGGGGCCGGCCCTAATCTTGTGTTTGCAAAGCCAGCTTCTTGGGTTGCGGGAGGTGAAAAGTAGACGTGGGGACTCGAGTCAAGGCGTAGTGTAAAACATAGGCAAATTTGCAAAACTTTGGCTATTATCAAATTTTAGCAAGAGCCTTTGTCTCTTTCTGTCTCAGCATGGCCCAACAAAAAACACCCATTTGGATGCCTTCCACAACCAAGAAATTTGCTTCGGAAATCTATTGAAAGTTCCCAGAAAACAAAAGAAGAGGCTAATAGGCAAAAGATTTTACAAAAACTTTCTAACTTTCTGATATTGCAGTAAACAAATGAATAAATGAGACATGGGTTTCAAGTACAGTGACTATTTTTGTGCTCATTCGATTACTCGGATCATCAAATCAAATTTAAAATACCACAAGACTAAATTTTCATCGAGTTAATGTACCTAAATCTCTCTGTGTTTCCATTTCAACAAACTATATCTATTGCCTTTTATGCGTGTAATAGGTTGAATGAAATTGATGCTGAAGAGGGAGGAGAATACGGTTAGCCTAATGGCAAAAGTGCCATCTCATGTTGGTTCTATTAGTTTGATTTTGTCCTCCAACCTTCTAAACTCTTCATTGGCTTCGCAGATGCAAAGTTGAACAGAACTTTGATGTTTACGAAGCCCCTTAGATTTTGAGATTTTTCTACTCTTTCGAGATATCTCATACAAAAAATCTTATGGAATTAAAATTTAAATTGGCAGTAATGAGAGGTTAATAGTAAAGTTGGTTGTTTAGTCCAGGTAGAAATTGCGTACGAATAACAATATCATGTGATAGTGTATAAATTAAAACCAAATTCAATGAACTAGATTGTGAAATGGGTTTTTCCCAATCTCCGATTTTGACAAATTCGTAGTGCGTCACGACTAAGACTCTTGACCTCGACAAAGTCATTACAGGAAAAGACTAAACATGACATGATATGTCTGCGGCCAAAAAAGGCGAGTGTCATGGCATAGAAATGAGCAATTGCAAGACAAAGGCTCATATGTTGAGGGCATGTCACCAGCTAAAAAAACATGTCATGAACGGCCTACAAACGTTGCACGACATTGTCATGCCAAGATCTAACAGTGAAAGGGAAAGGCTAGGCTCGACATGTCGTGTCGTGTCGTGTCAAAACAAGGTGTGTCATGACATGTGAACGTAAAAGGGAAGTCAAAGGTTCACACATTAAGAGGATGCACGACATGACATATCACTAGAAGAAGAAAACATGTCATTGGCTAAGAACGGCCTACGAACGTGCACACCACGAGAGGTCATCAAACAAGCCCCTTTGATAATTCCATCTCAAATGGGACTTGGGGACCCAACCATCAAACATATCCTTTGATCGACGTTATTTTGATGCACAACATGCTCTATTTTACACACTGCACAGCACGGCATGCTCCCGATTCCACTGAAATGTTACTCTTTCTAGATATACACAGCCCTCTGTTATAAATCCGACCGATCAAACCCGTAAGACCCAACCAAGAAATAATCTGTACGAATAACATCTCTTTTCAACTGAGAAACAAAACAAGATCCTTTCGTTCCTGATAGTTATTTACTTAATCGGTGGATAAGAGCATACTCGGGATCGAAATCATGGGGAGTACGAATAATTTGGATCAGTCAAACGATCAATCTGAGGGCAAATTCTTTCCAACTCTTGTTTTCCCAAAAGTCCTTTCAAAATATAGGCCAAGTTGATTGTTTATACATTTTCGACACACACACACACACAGAGAGAGAGAGAGAGAGAGAGAGAGAGAGAGAGAGAGAGAGAGAGAGAGAGCAATTACCGGGATTGGAAAAGAACCAGAGAATGAGGGCACAAAAAAGCAGGACTAAAGGTATGATGTGAACAGCAGTCTCTGCAAACTTAATACGGGACTTCTCTTTCTTATACACCTCCGACATTGGTTCCAACAGAGGCAGCTCATCGGTCTCCAACGACAGCGCTCTCAGCGCCGCGGAAGCCTTCGACGACGACGGCGATGATGATGATGGTGAATGGTACTTCGGGTAGTCGTCAGGGACCCGGGTTGTGCTCGCCGATCTATGCATCTCTAATACTTTCACTTTCACTGGATCAGAAAATAACAGATCGAGAGAGAGAGAGAGAGAGAGGATATCAGAAGAAAAAGGAGGATTTAGTTGGAGAGACAATGGTTGTCCAATTCAAAAGCAGTGAGAAATTTCAGCTTGGATTTTGCGCGATCTGTTTATTTCGGGAACTTTCATGAATTAAGAGCGTGATTATTATTACTATTTCCTAAAAAGTCGGCGGGGATATGTTCTACGTGGCGCGTCGAACAAATTTGACATGATAAATCTCAAGGTTTTTGCATTTGTATACGTGGTGTTATTTAAGTGGTGTGTTTGACAGCATATAAATTATAGATTATTAAATTACTAAAAGAATTTGTAAAAAGTGTTCAAACAATAATATGCAGAATAAATTTTGTAAAATAATAATGTGTAACTTTGCATAAAAAATTCAAAATGCAATAATCATGTTGTCAAACACATTTTTAGAGTAATAAGGATATTAATACGTAATACAACACGAACATGATAGACATACTAATTTCTTTCAAAAATAGAAAAAACAAAATACACAACACGTCGAGGATGTATTCATAATAAGTTATTTATGTATCTCAAGGGGACTGGATTGTCATGTCTGATCTATTTGCGGGTTTTCTCAAACTCTTTTAATAATTGAACTTGTTCACTATTTAAACCTTGTTGAGAACATGAGCTACGTCGAAAATCATGTTGATGGCTTTTGAAAGGTTTTCGAAGCACATTTATGTTGTGAGAAATGAAAACAAAAACCTTAAAACACTAAATCACAATCTATTTTTCACAAAATAAATGTGCTTCGAAAACATATCAAAGTGTATTCAATCAATATTATTTTTGACATAGCTCATTTTCTCACTAAAGTCTAAAAAATGAACAATCTCGGTCATTGAAATGAGCCTAAGAAGGGCCCACAAATAGATCATACAAGACGATTCATTCCATTCACCCCATTTGGCATGATTTTTTTTTTCGGAATTTTTTTCCTCTATTAAAAAAAATTGCATTTGTTGTTTTGGCCTTAATATTTTGTGGATTATTAGTCTGTCTCGATGAAAAGAATTCAAAAAGTATAAAATTATGTTAAAAAACTAAAGGTAACAGAAATAAAGAGGATCCTAAGCGCATCATTTTCTAGCTTTTTGGCCAGTCAACAGAAGCAATTAACTCAATTTCAGTCGATCCAACAACGGAGAAAAAGACGTGGGCATTATTGACCGCTTGGGGTTGGCTTTCATATGAATAATTAAGCCAAGGGCAAAATTGTCTATGCATTTTCTCCAACTCATGGGTCGGGTCTGTAATGATGTGAGTTGACTTTCATCTGAATAATTTAAGCTAAATAACTAGACTTATTGTCTCTCATTATACAAAAACTTAATCTCATAATAAAGTCTTGCCAAGTACGCCGGTCAATTATCAATTATTTATTTTTTGGGGGGTGGGGGAAATTGAAATTTATGGGCATGTTCATAAAGTCAAGGGGGTGGAATAAGGGAGTTGATCAGAGACGTTAAGCTGCCTGCCAACGAAGCTCACCATCTTCAACTACCTTTGCCAACTAATAATATATGCAATTCCGGGTCATTATTTTTCGGTAGAACTAAGCCGCAGGAGGGAGTGGTAGATCATCAGCCTAAACAAACCCTGTAAAAAAATTGGTAAAATAATCAACTAAAGTTTGATGAGAAATATCAAGATCAATTTGATCGGACTATAGCTTAATTTCCAAATTATTGCGTTGACCATTACCTTTAGTCTGCCAAATTGACGGCTTAGATTACTTGATGGTGCCCATTCGACTGATATCATTTTTATTCAGTAAATCGCGTTCTTATCGTGTAACTATCCTGGAAATTGATAAGCCATCTGATATTTAATGGACCATCATGCCCCTAAGATTTTCCTCATACGTATTTAGTATATTGTGAGCAGAATTTGTATGTTGAACAACGCGGGATTGAATCGCCCAGATTATGTTTTGAAGTAAAATATAACGAAATACTGAAAGGCCACGTTATTTTGTTTGAGAATTCTGTTAAAGAAAATGATGGTTCGGATTGGCTTAGCACTCGATCTCTCAATACACAGCTTAATACTCATTCACTTAACATATGACTATTTGAATTTAGACATTCAACAATATATCTTAAATTATGAGCTGCACTCAATCTTTCGAGTAACATATCTCTTAACAAAAAAGAACTGGTCATGAAATTTACTTGACAAGATCTTGCAAATGAAGCCTGATGGCGTTTTGAAATCCTGAGCAGAGCTTTCAGTAAATGACCCGCTCCTCCACAAAAGGGAACGAGGAGCAAGATCGGCATCCACAACGCGCACCTCGACTAGTTTTGGAGGATCAATCCCGACGTCCACTACCGAGAACCCAATTACAATCAGGGCAATATGAATTGGCTCCATAAAAATTGATTAACACCTGAGAGATATCAAATCTAATATCATAAAAATAAACAAACTTCTAAATTTTAGACCTTAACTTTTACACACGTTCCTTGGGATTAATTACAAAATGCACCTTAACCAAAACTTCACTCCAAAAGGTTATAGACAAAATGGAGGCCTAGTAGTTAGTTGCCCTACAATTTGCTATATTCCGGAGTTAGGTCATCTAAACATGAGCCGACAACTGATATATATAAAACACAAATATGCACAAAGCCCTCACTTGTTTTTCATGCCATTTCCTGGTAATGGCAAAGCAATTTCTAGCCTGTGTTCTTCTTGTCCTTGGCCTTGCTCTAACATGCAGAGCTACTATGTACACCGTCGGTGATAACTCCGGTTGGGATATTAGCACCGATCTCGATACGTGGGCAGCTACCAAGAAATTCGTCGTTGGCGACGTTTTAAGTGAGTGTTTTTGTTTCCATTTCTCCAGATGAAAAAAGTAGTAATTCCTACAGAGTTTGAAACGAATTTGATTCGAAATTTACCCCCCAAAAAAAACTCAGTGAATTTAAATATTTCGAAAGTCGTGCATGCATGCATGATGGTCTCATTTGAAATATTGTTAAAGATTTTTATCTTACTGTAGTCATTCATCTATTGATTTCATTTTGCTTGCAATAGAGACCGGGTAGTTATTTGGAACTTATTTTGCTCATAAGAAAGTAAGCGTTAGTAGGAATGGCAGGATGATGAGTATCTGACTCGATAAAGATCAAAAAGAATTTTTTTTTTCCTTTGCAGTCTTATATATTGTGATAAGAAATCGCTCTTAGTTCATTTCACTAAAACGTGGATCTGCCGTAAGTTTAAATCATGGAGAGTGTAATTCCATTATGATAAGCAAAAGACGGAGAAAGAACTTACTATCCTTACCTCCTTGTGCCGTGCGCATAGTTTGACCTTAGCTTTTAATTATCTGCACGGATGCCTTTCCTTCCTTGCAAATAATTGTACGCATATTAATGCAAATAGTTTGTATTATGATTGGGTAATGGTGCCAATTTTATCATTTTTATCGAATGATTTGGGCAAAACATTAATACAATTTTGTGGGGCTACATTGATAAAATTTTAAAAAATAAATGACTAATCGTTGTGTTGCGCTGCAGTGTTTCAATACTCATCGTCCCACAGTGTGAGCGAGGTAACAAAGCAAGGCTACCAGGGGTGCAACACGACCAATGTACTACAATCCAGTAGTAATGGGAACACAACATTTCCTCTCACCGCACCCGGCGACAGGTATTTTATTATCATTTTTTCTTAATAACTCAGAATGTCCAGGTCAACTTACGCGAATCTCGACAGGTACTTTATTTGTGGCAATAAGTTGCATTGCTTCGGAGGAATGAAGCTTCACGTCACCGTCGAAAACAATCAAGCTGGAGCGCCGGCCCCCGCGCCCCTATCAGGGTCCTCAATTCCCACTACTTCTTCTTCCAAGAGCAACAACCCTTCCACTTCGTCGTCTAGCTCTGCTCCTGTGCTTATTCCTGGTGGGATTGATTCCCTTGTGTTAGGGTTTGTGGGTTTGGTGGCTACTAGCATACTATGGTTTGGTTAGTCTGTGTTGGGGGGGTTGGGTGTGGTGAGTGAATATGCATATTGTTGTACCCTAGAAAATCAAGGTGCGTTTGTTGAGCTAATTTTGGGTATCTTGGAGTGTTGAAATGTATTGTTTTTACCTGTAACTAGCATTGTGTTATATATGATTGTTCATTCTTAATCGGCCGGCCCCTAAGTTTATGAGGTCGAATCTCAGCAGAATCAATCACTAGGGGTCAGTGAAAATTTGCTCGGTCGTTAATTTCATGGTCCTAAGTTCTAGTCGATATAATTTGAGTAATTTCAAAGTCGACTAGATACATCGACTATATATCAGAAAAAATGAAAATAGAATTTCTACGAAAAAAAATTACCCTTAATCTTAATATTTGGAGGTAATTTTTAGTCAAATTCTGGTGTTTCTGTAGGTAAGTCGATTATTACTTATGTTGGCTTTGCATAGAATATGTGAATAGGAGTAAGCTCTACACCTCCAATCAGTCCATGGAGGCCAAGTCTTTAGAAGTTTGTGTGAAAACATTTATGTGACAAATGCGAATAATACTTGGAATTCTAGAAATATATACATTTCATTTTTTTTTTAATCATTGAAACCAAAATTACAGTATATAAACGTAATGAACTGAAATAGAAAATTACAAACTGTAAATAAAATCGGAATAAAACAAACCAAATCGAGTTCTATAGATTCACAATTTCCTTAAATCAAAACTGTTGCCTCACTGAGAGTATTGGGGATCATTTTAGCGTATGTCTCCGAAGATAAATTAGTTTCACAATCTAAAAAACACCGATCTTACGACAGAATTTCTATTAGTCTTCAAACCATAAAATGACGAACCATATAAATAGATATAGAGGGACTTTTTATATCCTACCGCTCCTGAGTCCTTTGAGCAGTAGACTTCAACGGGCCATCAATGGTGTGCATAAATAAGGCATCTTAAAGACACTTGAAATGTATCACGGGTGAGACCTTCCAATTACCAAAAAAATCTTTTGATATTCCATTTTATTCACAACATTCAAAATTTCAACAAGTTCACAATACCTTTTGGGTAATAATGTCTCTAGCAGTGTGCCTCTTCCCGGAAGGTGCATCGTCTTTGGTGGAATTTATCTTCTTCTTCTTTTTTGAAGGCAGTCATATGCCTTGGGAGAATCATGTCCCTTGAAAAATTAGGACGAATAATCTAAAGGGCATCACACGTCTCACACACAAAGAAACTTTCAAACAATACCTCAGTTTCCACACGACAAAGATTCTGCACTTTCAAAAAATTGACTCCGACGCGGGGATTCGGAGAAGATATATAGGGTCCATTTGGACCAGTTTTGCTAATAGCAAGGAAAGAGAACAGGAATGGGGAAAGGAAACAGCTGGCACACTCTACAAAACGACGTCATTTTGCGGACACCTCATTAAAAAATAAATGGGTCCAAAACGACGTCGTTTTGGACCCCAAAACAGAGCCCCAAATTCTAGCCCTAATTTCTCCCCCAATCTGATTTTCCTTCTCCCTGTTCGTGAGAGAGAGAGAGAGACAAAGGAAGAAGATGGGGAATGCACAAATCTGGTTTTCAGTTTTCCAATATCAGTGGACATGTCAAACTTCAAGCCAAATTCTGAGAAAAAATCAGTAACTACAAAATTAAAGTGGTGCAATATAGCAACTAAATTATTTAAGACCCAAGAACATCATAGTGTAGTGATCAATTCTTTGATCAACAAAAAGCACAGGTAGCCACACATATGGCCCAATCGACACCTCCTCTGGGTAGAATTTCACTTGCTTTTTGTGGAGTTCCAAATTCATGGTGTTCTATCTGGTTGCTTGGGAAGAGATTCAGCAAAACATCATACAACCCACAACTGATCCATTAACAAATGCCTGGTATCCATTAAGAAAGTAGCTTGTTCTCACCTACGTATCCAAGGGTTTCACCGAGAGAGAGAGAGAGAGAGAGCTCATGGTAAAAAATTTCCAGCTTTCGGCTATGGCGTCGGTCGGAGGCGGCCTGTGGTGGTGGACGCCGGCGAGCTGTGGTGGTGCATTCCCCATCTTCTTCCTTTGTCTCTCTCTCTCTCTCACGAACAGGGAGAAGGAAAATCAGATTGGGGGAGAAATTAGGGCTAGAATTTGGGGCTCTGTTTTGGGGTCCAAAACGACGTCGTTTTGGACCCATTTATTTTTTAATGAGGTGTCCGCAAAACGACGTCGTTTTGTAGAGTGTGCCAGCTGTTTCCTTTCCCCATTCCTGTTCTCTTTCCTTGCTATTAGCAAAACTGCATTTGGACTGTGGTTTTTATGTGTTTATTTATTGAAATTTTTTTCGTCCTTATTTGAAATTTTTTGTAGTTTTTTGTTTTTCATCAATTTTTTTTGATTTATTGGTTCATCTCGACAAAAGCTTTCAGAAAAGTTATCAATCATCGGCTAAATTTGAAAAAAGTTCAGAAAAGACAAAAATAAATCAAAAAACAAGAGTTTTTTGTACTTATTCGTCGTCTTTAGTGACTTTTTTTTAACATTTGGACACAATTTTATACTCATTAGATTCCTTTCATCAAGACGGACCAATAAACTACAAAACATTGAGATTTAAACAATAAATGCAAAAAAAAAATGAATAAAGACAAAAATTTAGAATAAATATTAACTAGAGGCCAAATAGGATAATGTTCGTGTAATGTGGGTAATACGGCGTAATTTTGTCCGTTTTATTCTCGAAATTATATTATTTTAATTTTATATATTTTGATAACAATTTAACCGCACTACAACTCTCCTAAATCTAAGAGACAATGGCTGGATTAATGGATGATAACAATTGCAAGTTCCACCTTTGTGTTTAATATTATGAATCGTTTGTCATTCAATACATAATTTATTTGAGGGAAAAAAATTCACTTATATTAATACAAACAACAAAGTTATAAAAAAAAAAAACCCCTCTTGAATGAGGAAGAAAATTGAACTTCAACTTCCCTCCCTCTCTCTCACTCACCGGTTCTCTCCTCACCACTTCTACATCACCCTACTAGTCTATCTCACTGTTGGAACGTGTGGCTCATATGGAGAGGCTCCGAATAGTTCTAGGTAAAGACCAGAAGCAGAGTTGTAAAAACCCTAGACGTTCATATCAAATAACAAATCTCGCTCCGCTTCTGTAGATGTACCCGATTTTTGGGAAAACACGTAAATCCTGTGTTGATCTCTTTACTGTTTTGGTATTCTATATTTTGTGTGTGATTGTTGATTGCGTTTACACTCACCTCACATCCTATACTTTTATTTATAGGCTACGGCAAGGAAGAAGCAAACAAACGCATTAATCCTAATACTATGCGTCAGATATCACCGTGTCTTTAAGATAAATTTGAATTTAATTTGGGACTTCTCTAGCCAATGGGAAGAGGCTACTTCAGATGCCTTTGCGTCTCCATCAGCATTCGCAAAATCTTTTCTTTTACACTTTGCTCTCACACCCGGAAGGATAAATGTCAAACATTTAATTACTTCAAATTTTTTATTAATTACATTGAATATAGAAATGATTTGATTCTTAATTTTTCTCCGATCCTAATACCATCACAAGTGATGGATAGAAAAACTAATAAAAAAGATTAGAACATGGTCCCGAGTTCTAGTCGGCATTAAATTTTGAGTAATTTCAAAACTGGCTGAATACATCGACTATATATCAGAAAAAATGAAAATAGAATTTCTACGAACAAAAATTAAATGCCTTTGTCTGTGGTGGATGTAAAATCCTTAATCTTAAAGATGTGTTTTTGAAATGATTTTTGGGGGAAAAAAAAAACTCTGATATGTTTGATGTAAATGTTTTACGAAAAATTTGAGAGTTAAATTTTTTTGGTTCCTTCGAGGTGTCCTCTCTCTCTGTGTGTCTCTCTCTTCTTTTTTAGGAAAATAAATATTGTATTTAAAATAAAATTTCTTTTTGTGTGTTGTTTACATATTCTGCTAAAAAGTTTTGTTTTAAAATTTTAAATTCGCAGTTAATCTTGAAATATTTTTTTAAGTCAACAATAAATTTTTAATTTTTTTTAAAAATAAATTTTAAAGAACACAAGCAAAAGAGAATCAAATATGATTATTTAATACATTAACCATTGACAAACATGATGATGTAATGATAATCAATGATTAGCAAAAAAGCAAACAATGTTTAGAAAAAAAATTCCAAATATAGTTCACAAAAATTTCCTAAATTTTTTTGTAAAATACCCAAAACGAACACACTGAGACTAATTTTTAGTCAAATTCGGTATTTCTGTGTAGGTAAGTCGATTATTCCTAACGTTGGAATATGTCAATAGGGGTAAGCTCTACACCACCTGTCCAAGGATGCCAAGTCTTCAGAAGTTTGTAGGAAAAAATTTATGTGATAGATGCGAACAATACTCGGATTTCCAGAAATATATATATATCCGTTTTCCATTAATCATTGAAATTGAAATTACAATACATAAATGTAATGAACTTAAATGGAATACAAACTGTAAATAAAATTAAAATAAAACAAACAAAACTGAGTTATGTGAATTCATAATCCCCTTAAAATAGAATCATCGTCTCACCATAGGTATTGAAAGATTACTTCGGCGTTTATCTCACAGAGTAAAACGATTTCTCAATCAAATGAATACCGACCTTACGACTGCATGTTGAACTTTATTGTCCCTCTCTCTCTCTCACACACACACACATACACATAATGAACTCGAGAATGGGATAGAAATATATAGACATAATTTCTAATAGTCTTCAAAACTTGAAATGAACCATATAAATAGACATAGAGGGACCTTCCATATCTTACAATTTTCGAGACCTTTGAACGGTAGACTTCAGAGCATCAATGGTGTGCATAAATAAAGCATCATAAAGACTCTTGCGCTGTATAATTGTTAGAACTTGTAACTCATATGGAGAGGTTCCGAAAAGTTATAGGCAAATAACAAAACTCGCTCCGCTCTTGTGGATGTACCCAATTTTTGAAGAACCACGTAAATCTTGTGTTAATCTCTTTACTATTTTCGTGTTTTATATTGTGTGTAATTATTGATTTCGCTTGCAATAACTAATGAGATTTTTCAGTTTCTGAAAAAACTTTCCAGTATCTTATTCCATTCACACCCTTTGAAATTTCAACAAAGTTCACAATCCCTTGGGGGTAATAATGTCTCTAACAGTACTGTCCATCTTCCTCGAAGGTGCATTGTCTTTGGTGGAATTTCTCTTCTTTTATTTTTTTAAAGGCAGTAATATGCCTTGGGATGTACCTTGGAAAATTAGGACGAAGAATCTACAGGGAAGCACACGTCTCACGCGCCAAGAAACTTTTAAATCAATACCCCATTTTCCACACGACAAAGATTCTACACTTTCAAAAAATTGACTCTAACGCGGAGATTCGGAGAAGTTATAATCCGCGTGTAATACAGACAATACGACGTAATTTTGTCCATTTTATTCTCAAAATTATATCGTTTTAATTTTATACGTTTTGATAACAATTTGTCCGCACTACAGATCCCCAAATCTGAGGGGACAATGGCTGGATCAATGAATGATAACAAATTGAAAGTTCGTGTTTAATGTTATGATAACAATTGTAAGTTTCACTATGTGTGAGATATCTCCAAATCTTCAAGATAAATTCGAATTTAATTTCAGGCTTCTCTAGTCAAATGAGAAGAGACTACTCCAGTAGTCTGCGCGTTTCCATCAGAATTTTCAAAATCTCTCTTTTTACACCTTACTCGCACACATTGAGAGGACAAATGTTAATATTTAATTATTTAAATTTTTTTATTGAATTGAATATAAAAATGATTTGATTCTTGAATTTTGTCCTATCTTAATACCACCACAAGTGATGGTTAGAAAAACTAATTATAAAAGATTAAAACATTTTTTGGGGGCTAATAATAAAATGGAAAGGGGGATTAATGTTAGCTTCCTTTCATGAACATGACCAACATGCTCTCATTCACTATGAAATGTTCAACAGCCACTATCTGTTCCAATTAGAACTAAAAATATGGTTGAAAATTTATAAGACCATCTCCAAGCCCCCCTTCAAATACAATGTTTGACTTTCTAAAGAAAGTAATCAATTTATTAGTGGTGATGTCGAAAATGTGATGGTGGCTTCTGTGCTCTTGCGGTATTTTCTAACACAAATCAAAGGATCCTATGTGATTTTTGGTCAAAGACCCTCCAACGATAAAGCCAGTAATCGATATAAGAAGATATATGCAAAAGGGTTTGAAGAATGTGTGAAAGCGTACATTTTTCTTGGCCTTGTCATCTCTTTTATAGGGAGGAGGAGGATGGGTGGATCTTAGGCAGGTTTATAGTCACTGATCACGCTCATTTTTTTCGTACTATGAAGACCAATTCATTTAATGGGGGTTCTATCTCTAAGATTCTGAATGCTTTGAAGTGCCATTTGTAGGATCTCACTGAACAGGTCTCATAATTGGCTTCCTCTGGTTGAGCAGGGTGATTTTCGAAAGACTGAACGCCTATAAGTAACATTGTGCTGAGCATCAAGTAACTGAACGGATATATACTGAGTGTCTGAACAGTGAACGACTGGTAATAGTAACCGAGCATCGATAGATCAAGTATGGAGCTGAGTCAATTCAAGCTCATTAAGTAACAAGTAGTGATGCCAAACACAATATTTAGAAAATAGGCAAATGTTCTGGATTTATGTGTAATTTTCCGAGTGAAATAAACCTTCCTCACAAGCCAACCTCCATTTTGGTCTTTCCGAGATAACTAAACTGAGCACGTCACCTCCTACAAAATCACAATGCTCCGCACCACCACCACCGCTACTTCAGCGTCCTCCTCTCTCCCTCTCCTCCTCATCGCCGCCTCCTTCTCCCACTCCCCTTCTCTCTCTTTCTCTAATTCCTCCACCAAGCCCCTCTTCTTGCGCCAAACCACCACGCCCTTCACTTCTCTCCACCCACACGCGAACAAAATGAACTGGTTGGGAAAGCTCTGGTTCGGTACTCGCTCCCCCACCGAAGCCTTAGTGGACCCCTCCTCTTCCTCCATCCCCCAGGGCCCAGACGATGATATTCCGGCGCCAGGACAGCAGTTTGCCCAATTCGGAGCCGGGTGTTTCTGGGGAGTAGAATTGGCATTTCAAAGAGTACCAGGAGTGAGTAAAACCCAAGTAGGGTACACTCAGGGGCACCTTCACAATCCGACGTACAACGATATATGTTCTGGGACGACGAACCACTCGGAGGTCGTTAGGGTTCAGTATGATCCCAAGGAGTGCGGTTACGAGTCCCTGCTTGATGCGTTTTGGCAAAGGCATGACCCGACCACGCTTAATCGGCAGGTTGGTATTTGAATTTTTTTATCAGAGTCCTGAATTCTGTGGTTTGGTGGGCTCAATTTTTGATGGTTTTTGATTGCTTTTAATTTTTCCTACCACGCTTAATCGTCTGGGTATTCAAAATTTAGCTTCCAGTTGCTGAATTTTGTGGTTTCTTGTGTTCAATTTTGACGGTTTTTGATCTTATTGCTGTCAAATTAGTGAAATTACCCTACCACGCTTAATTGTCGAGTCTGTTTTCGAATTTTAGCTTCCAATAGCTGAATTTAGTGGTTTTTTTGTTCACTTTTGACTGACTTTGGTTGGATTGCTGTCAGTTTTTCCTACCACGCTTAATCGTGTGGATAATCGAATACTAGCTTCAGTAGCTGAATTTAGTGGTTTTTGTTTTCACTTTTGACTGATTTTGGTTGGATTGCTGTCAAATTTCCCCACCACGCTTAATTGTCGTCTGGATAATCGAATACTAGCTTCGTAGCTCAACTATTTGGGTTCCGTTGTTGAATTGTTATGGGTTTTGGTTGGTTTGCTCTGATTGAATTGGTGTTTACCTCTTGCGTATCTGCATGTACATCGATTCAATTAAGCAAAGAACGCCTACAGAAGCCATCGTATATGTAGCTTGATGCTTGATTTTGAGGGGATAATGGATAATCTTTGGGTTTGAATTGTTTATCTTTTGTTGGTTTCATTTGGTGTTCAGCAACTTTGTTGTACGTGGCTTTTGCACTTTTGAGGTGCTTTCGAAGGCCAAAGTTCTCTCATCAACTGTGGATCTCACACCCCTCGATTAACTATGTATGATAGAGAACTTGGTGAATGGTGATGATTGTCAACAGTTGATGGATCATCTTCTGCTGGCTGATGGTTACCTTCTCATAAATTATGTGAAGTTTTAATGGGGATTGCCACATGCTGGAGATACTACCCAACATGGTGTTGGGAGTTTTAGTTTTTGTCCCGTCGAAACCACTAGTTCCTGCATTTTGTAGCTTAGTGACTACCACACTTTCTGGGTTCAACTGCACACCAGAAGAATAGCTCTTCTCAGTACTGGCACATGAGGGAAAGTCCCAAATTTGCATCTAGGGGATCCAGAATCTTTATGTCTGTGCTACTTTCTGATTGTTCCTTTATTTTTACACCTAACAGCAACAGTCCCCAACATTTTGAAGCTCTTCCAACATAAATGTTTACAAACTAAGCCTACAGCAGAACTTATTATCCTATCTAGTTTGTTGTGAAAAAGTATATAAATATAAACATGAATCACCCTACAGGTAGTTTTAAGCCTTTCTGCGAAGCACACTAACCTACGGCTTCCAGGTGATACACCTTTCCTAAGAATCAACTTAACCATATTGAGAGAGTTTCTTTTTGGCTGCACTCTGGGTTTGTCACCCAATATTGCTTTATATGTGCCCACCATGGCGAAGTTCCCGGTTGTCTTCTCTGTATATATCTGATCAATTGAATCACTGCTGAGTGAAGGAGTTCCTCTCAGATTTGGTTTCTCTCTCTTCAGATATGGTAGACTGCCACTGCCAAAGATAGTCTTTGTATGATAGATGTCGAACTATCTTTTTTACCTTGATTTCGTTGACCAATTTACTTGAACTCCTCTAAATGGTCTTTCCCTATACTGTTTACGAAAGGATGTCTTTCCCAACTTATGTGGAATGGTTACAGATAACGCCAAGCGGTGCCAAGATTCCTCTCAACACATCACTCAGAAATATTTTACTTTACTTTCTCTTGATGAGTTGGATGTGGCTGTAACGACTTACTAGTAGTATTCGTCAACATGGCCTGATTCCTCGTTTATGTTGTCTTAAAATCCTTTACTTTTCCTTTTTATGAGGTATAAATTAGTCCACTTTGGCAGAATGGTTACAGATAAAGCCAAGCGGTGCCAAGATTCCTCTCAACACATTGCTCAGAAATATTTTAATTTACTTACTCTTGATGAGTTGGATGCGGCTGTAACGAGTTACTAGTAGTATTCTTCAACATGTCCTGATTCCTTCTTTATATTTGTCTTAAAATCCTTTACTTTTCCTTTTTATTAGGTATAAATTAGTCCACTTTGCACTGAGGAATCAGTTCTCTTTCTAATTATGCCCGTAATTATATTACCCTAAAGCCATTTTTTAGTCCACATCCTAACAGTGTATATCCCTTTCGGCAGGGAGGTGATGTTGGAACACAATACAGATCCGGGATATACTTCTACACACCTGAGCAAGAGAAGGCGGCACTGGAATCAAAAGAGCGACATCAGAAGCTGTTGAACAGAACCATTGTCACTGAGATTCTTCCAGCGAAGAAGTTCTACCCAGCAGAGGAGTACCACCAGCAATACCTTGAGAAGGGTGGACGATTCGGGTTTAAGCAATCTGCTAATAAAGGCTGCAACGATCCAATCCGATGCTATGGTTAAGTTCTGTATTGTGACAAGGTGCAGTCTCCAGTTTATATGTATGTGTTAATGCTTACTTGGTATTGACTGATGTGGCTTGGGCTCTTGTTATATAGACTTGCTTAATAGAAACAGCAGAAGTAATGTACCTTATAGTACTAAGTATCAACTTAAACTTGATTACGGTATTTGAGATTAGATTCGATCACATTTCCCCCTTCTCAGGAGATTGAAATTAGAAAGTTTTGTTCTCAACTGATGGATCCTATAGCTGTTGTGTTTTACTATTCTTATTTTGGGAACCCACTCCTAGGAAATGGCTTCAATTGGTGGCAATAAAGATGAATTTAAAAGAGGCCATGCAAAAACTTTTTCTAGACGCCCGATAGTTAGACTATTAGATTGAGTGGAAAGGCTACCTAACGCATAAAGGTTTTGATTCAGGCAAGAGCCCAAACGGGGAGGCGAGAACATGTTAATCAAAAGCTCCAGTGTAACTTCCTACACCAAATGATTGCTTGCGTTGAACTACTAGTACCCGGGGCCCCGTTAGTTAACCCGCATAGACCATGGGGTTGGATTTGTAATCCACGCCCTTAGTCTTATGTTTGTTTTCACAATTTTGGTTGGATTGGTAAGGTGATGGGATGCTCATTCCAGTCATTAGTGGGGATTGAGAAACCCACCTCCAAACACCATGCTAACAATTCCAAATGCCCAGAACAGACAATTGTAAGCATTTTGTACTGCTACTCTTTAGATGAAGACTTTATCTTCCCTCAATTTTCAACATATTCCGAATCCCCTGTGATAGATAAATACTTTTTTTGTTGTCTGCCACTGGTAAAAACAGTTGAGAGACGAAAGATCATGCCTCTTCTTGCTATTAGGAATCTCATCTTAATCTCACCACTTTACGAATTCCAAGCTATGAAAAAATTTAACAAACGCGGCCGAAGAGGGTTGTCTCCTATCTCTCTTTATTACTGTAAGCCTTTTCTGTTTGGGTGGCTGTCTCCTTTTTCTGTATTTAGAGGAAAACAAATACTGTTGATCAGTTGGTTTGATTATTTTGCGTAGCATCCGCTCAAAGATCTACTGGTTTAGGTACATATCTGTATTCCCCGACTGGAGGAGTCATTTTTAGAGGCGAAAATATGCGTATTTGGAATTTGGTTGTTATAGAAAGTCGTCATTCCATAAGATCTTTGCTCTTTTTTGCTTCAACAATTGCAAACCATGTGCAAAGCCAGAAGTACTACATCATATAATAGCCATTAGATTAACGTACTCACAGTAGCCAGTACTACATCATATGTGTATATATAGGTATAAAAACATACATACATACTGCCAATACATATTATGGACCACATGTCCTCATCACTACATAGTTAAAATCATCGTATTAGTTTCTTCAGCCATGGCTGTCCTTGAGCTTACTAACTGATGGTGACCTACCGTAGCCACCCGGACTGCCGCTTCCGCTTCCGCTTCCGCTTCCGCCTCCGCCTCTGCCGCCACCTGAACCAGTCCCGGACCCATATCCGCCTCCACGAGCTCCACCACCTCCAGTCCCATATCCATATCCAGAGCCCGATCCAGACCCAGACCCAAAACCATACCCAAAACCCCTACCAAACCCATTTGGAGACCGTCCTGATCCTGACCCATAACCATACCCCTTTCCCGGGCTTGAGCCCCATCCCCAATTATAGTCCCAGTTAGGACCGTGGGCCGACCCACTACCACTAGTTGGCGACTCAGATGACTCCGCCTTTTTTTCACCGTTGCTGCCACCGCTGGGATTGTAGGCCATCGAAGAGATGGATAGCAAGCAGATAACAGTGATAGTAAAATATATGTTTGGCTTCATGTGTTTGTTTTGTGCAGAAGTCATCTGGGATTCTGCGAGTACTACTTGGATGCTATATATAGAGAGAGAGGGAGGAGAGAGAGGGGATGGATAGTGCTATGGTGTTCCATTGGAGTGGTGGGTTTTTGGTGGGAGACATCCCGTGACACTCATAGCCCCTGTGGGTTGGGTTGATTTTGACCAAAATTGCCAACACAACAGAGCACCACCACCCCACTATTCCCTCCACCGCGTCCCTACTTTAGTAACATAAAATAAAAGATATTTGCCGTTCGGGGTTAACATGGTACTGACCGCAAATTATATTACAGCACAGCAATTGTGCTTAGGGATGTCAATTTTATCCGCTATGATCCGTTTCTTGATCTGTTTGAATTAAAGATTTGGGAATTTTTTTGGGAGCAGATTGGATTTAGAAGCAAAAGTAAGAAAAAAATGGGGATTGGATGCGGGCGCGGTACCTCCGCTCTGTTCCCCGTCTCGTTTTAAATAATTATTATTTTACTTTCTAACTCTTTTATTTATAAATATTTTTAATATTTTTTTAAACTCCTTTAATATTTTTTTTCTAATCCGTGTAAAATTGGCCATGTACATATATATTAGTTCATTGTCCGTGTATAGATATATAACAGTTCATGTATAAATGTATATACGCATATAAAATTGAGATTATATATGTGTATAGATGTATGTACGATCTCATATAGTTAAAATTCAATTTATCTTAAAATTGGTAGTCTGGAATATAGCTTTAAAAATTTTAATTTATTTTGATGAATTAAGTTTTTTAATTTAAAAAATGAAGCGGGGCGGGGATTGAGGTATAGTTTAGATTTGGGAATGGGCTAATTCGGCCCCGATCCATCTCATTTTGCCATCCCTACTCTTGGTCTTGCTAATCACTGCTCGATAAATAATATGTACATAAAATTAAATAAATACGAATATTAATACACATTTTACATATATCAATACATATTCACGGATGTCAATATACATTTCACGGATATTGATATGTTTTTTACATATTATCTACCATCTAGTGTGTAGTAGTTAGCATTTTTCATTAATAGATAATACTAAACTCTACGTCTACCAAGCGATGTGAAACTCTTAAGGATCCTTCTGGACGTCTACAAAGACTTCTTTCTAGACGCTCGAGCTCACAGTTGATACCATAGTTTGGCTGAAATGTCAAGCCCTCATTTAGAAATACACCTCCTTGTGTGTGGAGTCAAGATTTATTCTTCGTGTTCAGTTCGTACAGGCTCTGATACTACTCTTGTTGTGTACAATATTATTACTAAATTTTGTATTCTCCAAGTGATGTGAAGCTTTTAGCTAAACTTGACAACTTGAACCACAACTAGCCCTTAATGCACAATCCACTTTGTGAAAATGTGCGTGTATGGACTGTGTGAAAATGAGGTGAATAATAATTGCCTGTGGGTGGGTGTTGGCTAAAAAAGCGGCTTTTTGCGAGCTATGGAGGTCGGCAGCGGTGGATAAACGGAGACTTCTTGTGACCTGCATTTTCAGGACTATGAGATGGAACAAAACCAATACCTCATGAAAGCTATCTGTTGTTGACACGTGTTTATCACTTTCATGATCACCCCAACACCTGTACATACATCTGGTACCTAACAGCCTACGATTATCCGAAGCAAAAGTCTTAGAACATATCCGAAAATATTCAAACACAAATATATCCGGAACTGTTAAAACGTATGTGAGTAAAGATGACAATTTGTACCAAACCAATAGTTATCCGAACTAAATCGCTTAATTTTTCTTGAACCGTAACCGTTTTTTTCCACGGTAGTGTGGATATAATACAGACGGACGAATACCCGTTCGAATTCGGTTCGGTTATGTTTAGCAGAATAATTGAACAGTTACCCGAACCGAACCGAAAATGACGTCATTATATATAACATAACATAATAATATATATTGAAGGATGAGAGAGAGAGAGAGAGAGAGAGAGAGGAGTTTAGAGAGAGGGCAGTTCAGTTCGGATCGAATTGGGTCGGATAATTAATAACCGAGCTATTGGGTTAACCGTTTGGTTCGGAAAATAACCGAACCCCGTTTGGTTTGATTATGGAATATTCTCTCTCCCTCCATTCGGTTATCGGTTCGGTCGTATTAGGTTCTCGGTTCGGATTCGGTTATCTGAATAACCGAACCGATCCACTCCGTTGTCATCCCTACATGTGAGACTATTAAAATATTGAGAGTTCCACGTGTATGGACAAGGGGTCACTGTTGTGCACATGCACAATAACTAGTATTGCGCACCAAAACGGCATTATTTTGACGTGTAAAATACTGTCCAAACAATAGGACACTGACCAATTAATTTCAATTAGCGTCTACGAGCCAAAATAATGTCGTTTTGATGCGCAGCACAAGTTGTTGTGCACTGTCAATTTTCACATCCATCTAACTATTTCAAACACATTTGTGTTCGAATGATCTATGTTCCTGTTATTACTTTTATTTGAATTTGAAGGACATGTCAATCACGAAAAAGGAGGTCTTGAGTTATCTGAACTTCAACAAGTGTGTGGCTGAAAGGTGAAGAAAAAATTTAAGAACACAAATTTTTCATTCAATATATGTTTAAAATCAGTCAATGCTGATAAAATTTTTATTATTTTAAAGAGTTTCACGTGCATTAAACGTTTTTCACTATATCCACAGCAGTTCTGAAACTTACCGAAATGAAAAAGGCTGCACATATTTTCCGCATTGGCCGCCAAAGTCAAATTTTGACATCAGTTTTGAAACTGCATCACCGGTCAGCAACATTATGTTTGAGGTCTTTGTTCTTCTTTCATTGTAGCAATGTTCTGAATACCGTATCGGTTTGTGTACCGGTTTTTCTACTGGTACGGTACGTACCGGTACCGGTCATGTACCGGGTACCGTACCGGATTTATCGCAACTATCAATATATATGTAAATTATAGAGAGAAAACAAAAAAAAATTAATTTTTTCCGCAATTCTTAAAAAAAATTTAAAAAAAACAAATCCGGTACCGGCCGGTATTCGCCGGTACGGCCGGTATTTGGCCGGTACCGGCCGGTATTGAGAACGGTATGGTACTAGAGGTATTTGGTACCGTTTTTTTGCCAAAACGGTACGTACTGACCGGTACTGGCCGGTACGGTACGATATCGATAACATTGCATTGTAGTTGGCTGGCAACTGTTGCCAGACAAAGAAAATAATAGAAAAAAGAAGATATTTTAGTGTTATGTCTTCCCCCGTACGTAACTAGTAATTGAGTAAAAAGAGTGCTGCATCAAAAGTCATCGCCAATCATTAACTCTTACTCTTTGAGGTCAAAGGGCGAGTTCTTTTCTTGTAAGACATTCTCTCCTATCTGGAGAAGAGGAGCCACTCAACTAGTTCCACCATAGCAAAGACCAATTTAAAAGATCACTTTGTAGAGGGTAGAGGACAGGTATCATGCTCAATTCACTATCTTCTACGACATCATGACCGAATTTGAAAGACAAATTTATAGTGGCTGAATATCGTGCTCAATAAAATCATACCACGTCGGTAAGATCCGCACAAGATCATTCCAAGGGGAATGATTTGTTTTGAAAGATCAAATTTTGTTGTTACGAGCTAGAAAACCACAAAAAAAAATAATAATAATATCAACTATCTTGACTACTCAACTGGTCTTCCATCGAAAACTGAAGCGTGATCATTTTTGTGCAAATATATGGTACTAAAAACACAATAAGTAACAGAAATTTTTAGTTTTAATCTTTGCATTTTATTTGTATTAAAATCAAACTTCCACTAATTGTAATGAAATGCAATTTATTTAAAAGTTGATTGTTGAAAGGTAGTTAAAAAAGGAACAGAGGAGCCTACTACACATATCACTGTCCAAAAACTGTTCTAACTTCTAACCAAAGTTATCAATCTCGTACTAGTGAGCATACCGGTGTTATTATTAGTACGATACATACCGATATCGGTGTACTGTTCCGAATTTATCGCTAAAATAATATACATATTTTATATAATACTCCTTCCGTCCCGATTTGTTTGTCCATTTTCACTATTTGGGACCTCTCAAAAAATCATTTATATCTTTTAATTTGTAACTCTTTTTATAGATCTCGATTAGTTCTATTAGATAATGTTTTCATCATCATTTAAAACATTATTGATCACTCAATATAAATAATTCTTTCAGTGGCACACATGTCGAAATTGGACAAACAAATCGGGACGGAGATAGTATCTTTTAACAAAAAATCATACTAAACATAAAAATAAAACATGACAATTTAAAAATAAATCACTAAACATAAAAAAAGATAATTTTAACCTCAAATTATATCTAATTATTTAAAAAATACATTCATTGATTTTTAAATTTTTTTTAAATATAGAGCAATACAGTTCGGTACCGGACGATATTACCCGAAACAAACCGAAACAATTACCGGAACAGTACTTCGATAATTCGGTACCGTTACAAGGGCGGTACAAAACGTACCAGCCGATACTGCCCGGTACGGAATGAAATTGACAACTTTTGTCCTGACTCCTAACAACATTCAACTGCCAAAAAATATTTTATTACTACATCAACATTATTTTGATGCACAACACAATTGAATAGGACTGAACACCTGCTTACAGACAATAGGATTATACTGCAAATTACACGGTCCAGAAAAACCAGATTCTAAGTTAGAAAAATTGCGTTCGCAAGAACACAACAATTTTGTTTTGAGTTTTCAAGGACAGATAGCATGATAGGCTAAAATCCAAGGTGACAACTTGTCTCATTAATGCAGAGTTATAAAACTCCGCCCAATTTTTGTCATTGCTGCATCTTCAATTGAAATAAATTGATAACTAAACCTCAAAGTAGAAAGTCTCATCCGCAGGGGGGTACTACGGATTGATCACAAGTCTGGCTAATGTATACAATCATATATGGGTGCAATATTCTCTTCCAAATAGATCACAGTTCTTCCCATTTAGCTGCACTTTACATTTAACAAGTAAACCAAGAACGGAATGCAAAAATGATGTCTGATAGCATGGTTAAACACAAGACCTTTGAGATCTTTCCACGAGTAGTGCAAAGGCTTCTTTTTCCGTTCCAGTCTGCAATGTATTTAAATTGAGGCAAAACTTGTAAACACGCTTAAATGCAACTAAACAGAATGCTGATTATGCATTTTTATTCCCCACAAAGCAAAATCAATTTGGTCTACCCAGATTTTGAATGCAAGCAAGAGAAAATGTTTGTTGCGTTGCTGGTGGGGAGGGGTTAACAGAGGGCTGCGAAAATAAGCAAAAAATATACTCTACCAATTTCCAGCAAAATTTTAAAGATTCGGTACAATTTTCGATACTCAACATGGAGATACAAGGCCCTCACCCTTGCATTCCGTATTTAAGCCTTAAACAATGTGACACTATTGTTAATAATAGCCCGATTACAGTGATTTAAACTTCGATAGCTGTGAAAAACTGCTGAAAGGCAAACTTCATTGACAAGATACAAAAGAGTAGTCTATTGAAAAGATGTAGTAACTTGCAATTGCTTGAAACAAGTTCATGTACAGCTCCCAAAGATGCTCAATTGCACAACACAAATGTACACTACATCCACAAATAACAACACCATAAACATCGTTGAAATTATATTTTCGCACAAGAGAAAGCATGCGCAAAGTGAATTGCACTCGGAGCTAAAAAGGTTCCAAATGAAGCCATACAAATGCACATAAGCCTTGACAAAAGCTTCCACTGGATGAACCGTTAGCAACTACTTCGAATTCAATACAATGGGATAGGAAAATAACCTCATCGTGTGACGCCCATATTAAAAAATTTGATAAATCAAATCCCAAACGCAAAACAATTGAAAGGAATTATAGTAAAAATTTATTACTAAAACCTTTCGTATTGTAATAAGATTCAGAAGCAAAGGTTTTAACATCACTCGACAGATAATGTCTCAGATCAAGTGTTGGATTTAACCTAATATTGCATCATCTTCATCTATATTACAATCAGCCAATTAACTTGATGAAACTAGGCAACAATTATGTTATGGAGGTAAATAATACTAAATCCGTCACAAGTATTAAAACTCAACAAATTTTACGAGCAATACTTGATGCTTGGGAAGAGAGACTACTCAGTGGCGGCAAAGTAAGTCATAGGTTCGATTCTGCCAGCAATTTTCCTCAACTTTTCAATTAAGAAGAGGGAGCTTTTTATCCTCATCGCGTACTCCATTTCCCCGAAGCAGAAATAATACCTCTACTAATAAATCGATAAGAACTAAGATATGAGTAAAAATCTATAAGAGTGTGAGTGTGTGTGTGTGTGTGTGAGAGAGAGAGAGAGAGAGTCGCTCAGCTCAGCGGGGTTGTCGACACGCAAACTTCCCTGGATAGAGAAGCCTGCAATACGGTCTGTTGAGCTTGAATTTTATGGAGTCATCATTGCGATCTCTCTCTCAAGTTTCAACAATGAAATCGGAGAAATAATAAAGAAAACACACACACACACACACACAAAAACAAAACCCTAAGCAAAATTGTGAAAATGCCTGAAAGTTTGTAGTGAGACACTGAGACCGGCGGAGGCTGTGCATTTATACAGGCTAAATTAGGGTTTCTCTTTACCCTTTAACGGCGTACAGGGTGTGTTTGGGACTTGGGAGTGGGGGATCGTTGGATCGCTGTTTGGTGCGGAGACGTTTCTTATGCCGGGTCAAGGTAATGCCTATTCCCAAACTGGATAATTAGCTACATTCGTTGAAGTTAACAACTCCAAACAAAAAGAATTATGTCAAATTGGGCCTTAAAAATTAACTTCTTACAATTTTATTGAAAATTGGTTATTCAATTTCCAAATTTTCAAAAAAAAAAAAAGCGTCAATTTTACCAGAAAGAGTGAGTAGATCTCATTTAGTCAAATCAATATATTATCTCTGCACAATGGCCCTATTTGGGCAGTGGTTATTAAGTGTTTATTTGTTTATTTGTTGGGTAAACAATGCAGCAGGTTTGGGCTAATTTATTTGTTGGACCCAGGTATTTGTTGGATCCAGATAATTTATTCGGTCAAACAACACAATAAATAAATTAGTCCAAATACCATCAACTATTTAAATATTTATTCTAAACATCATAAATAAATAAATAAATAAACCAATAAAAATCGTAGGCCAAATGGACCCGTACTCATAACAAAATTAGAGCATATAATCAATACTCCCAAAATCTTTCTTTGGACTATTTTTGTAGATCTCCACAATGTTAACTAAGAATATATTTTTTTGCATAATTGAGTGTTTATGTCAATTTATTCACATCTCAATTAATTATGGGTAATTTAAATCAGGGTCCTGTTAGCCCTTACAACATAGGATTTCATCTCATCCACTTTTTGAAGTTATGTTTTCATCTCATTTTTACATGGTTTGACATTTTTGCCATTACTTTTGACTATTAGTTTACCTTTTTATCCTTTTTTAAGTGATAATGTATAATTCCTGATTTGGTAAGTTTAAAATCATAGCAATAAATTAGGCTTGAAATATGGATTATACCAAGGTCCAGTCAACCGTTTTTATCCGTTTTAAGTGATCATTTAATTCCTAAATTGTTAGATTAAAATCATGTCCATTTATATATGCTTGAAATTTAGAAACAAATATGGTAAAATCACATTTGGTGAATTAGGAAACAATCAGCGAAATAAGTTAAAGATTTTCGAAAATACTATTGTGAAGGTAATAGAAGAGAATCACATTGGTGTGTTAGGAAACAATCACCAGATTTGCTTGTGATGGTAAATTTACTTTTTATGGTAAATTTGCTAAACTGTTTTGCTATATCTGCTAGGTTGTGATTTTAAATTTGTCGGGTTGTTGTAATAAGATATGGTGATAAATTTTATTAGCTGTGATGGTAAATTTGCTAATCATAAAAGTTTTGGATGGTAAATTTTTTTAGATTTTTTAGATCATGTTTTTATTCCTATTGTTATGTTCATAATATGCATTTGAGATCATGTTTTATCGTTATGGTAAATTTGGATTATATATGGTGAATTTAAGAAAAGATGACAAATTTGCTAGACATAATGAAATTTAACATAATGATCTCACATCACTTAAATTTGCCATGTTACTCATATATTTTTTATTGTAATGATGTGTTATTTTGGGTAACCAGATTATAAACCACATAGCCAACAGTCAATAGGATAGCGCTCACACCTTATCAATAGGATATTTGAGAATGTTATTCAAGAAACTGACTTTTTACAAGCCAAATCGAAAATTAACATTCATGTAGCTGACGATAAGTAGACGCGAAGGATAGAAAATACAATCCACGTACACATTGTGACGTTACAAATTGCAAGCCAACTAGTCCTGATGAATGAGACAAGATACCAGAATTCTAGTTTTGGAGACAAAATCAAATGGAACAAAATTTTCATGAGAACCCAAAACTTACAAAAGCCAATCTAGAATTTACTTTAAAATCCTTAAAACCATACATTTTTGTCTATGATATTCATATCCACAAGATAGGGATGAGAACATAAAATGTACTAAGATACAGTGCTTGTGTACGTTATAAGAGATGTAAGAATCAATAGGTTTCACTTATAGGAATAAGAAGAGTTTAACAACAAATGGTAAGACCCTCAACCATTCAACTAAAGGAAATTCGTACATCCACAAGAATATACTCTTGGCAAAAAAATTCTATAATGATATTATAAAACAGTAGAACTGACATGTTTCCATTGTGTGGACAAAGAGAGGTCTCAATCTCAAACTTTTGTTTATGTACAAACTAGCATTTTGTTCATAATGGCCAGGAATGAAAAAGCCAACCTCCAGCTTTCACCATTTCTCTCGAAATACATATGCACATTAGATGTATTACAGAGACACGAATCACCTTTCCCATACTGCAATGAATCAAAAGGGCTTATGAGTTTTGTAAATTATCAAAAGATGTAAAATAAAACTCCTAAACACTTAGGAAACAGAGAAGACTATTACGTAATTCGTAAAACACCTGTACCAAATAACTTATTGCAGAAACCCAACAAAGTTATTGTCCCAACCCAGCCAACATACCAAAAATAATCAAGCAAATTTACCATCAAAAAGTTATACAAACTGACCATAATAACTAATTTTGCAACCAAATAATTTTACCATCACGATCATTAAATTTACCATCAATAGCATGATAAATTTATTTATCCAACTATCCAACCAACAACAGAATCTGATGTCTAAATTTATCATGTTTTCGAATTCAAATTTACCGTATTCAAATAAATGGAATATAAATTTCCTACTTGGAGAGCCAAATTAAGTACATCCTACCAAAAACTTAATTGTCTTTAACTAATATAAATTGATTTCAAATAACAACCGAAATTCAATATTGTCCACTTATTCAACTAACAACGATTTAAATTTACCATGTTATTGAATTCAAATTTATCATATTTAGTATTTACCTGCTTAAAGACATCTGATCCGATGTCAAACTAATCCAAATAGTGTTGGTCCATATTACAACTTTACCATGTTCTCGAACTCAAATTTACCAGATTCAACATTTACTTGTATTGCAAATCATGTAAATTCATATTATAATGTGAAAAAGATGGTAAAATTCCGGTGTTCAAATTCGAATGTGGTAAAAATCGATGGAGAAAAATTTGACTCCATCGTCGTATATTGCGAGAAAAAGAAACAAATTAGACTGCATCGTCGATCCAAATTCGAAGATAGTAATTTTATCATCTTTGAATTTAAAAATTACCATCTTCGAATGGGTTCAACAGCCATCCTCAAACAAATTACCATCTTCAAATTTGAAAAATTATCATCGTCGATCCAAGTTAGACTAAATCGTCTTATATTGCGAGAAAAATTTGAATACCAAAAAGAAACAAATCGTGTCGATCCAAATTTACAATCGGTAAGTGTATTCCATGTTCAAATTTGTGAATTCAAAGTTACAGATTCAACATTTACCTGTATTCTAATCGTGTCAATATCCGGTGTTCTTGAAATCAAGTTTTTGGTCCCAAGACGTATTTACAATCCATAGATGTCCTCGTCACCGTAAACCGTCATCCAACATTCGTCGTCCAATGTCCTTCGACATCATCTCTATTCGTCTGCCGCCGGTCTCTATCCGTTCATCATTGTACACCCCACCACCTATTGTTATCTCTTCCTTCCTAACCTATGTTTAGGGTTTGGGGAATTATTAATTGATTTGGGGAATCAATAATTTTTTGGTGCCTAACCATGTATGGCAGTGACTTCAAGAATCACTAAATTTTCTCTAGGCAATAAATCCTGCGTTTTTAGGTAATGGCTGTAGATAAGGGAAATTAGATTCAGGGGTATTGTTGGTATTTTTTGAATTTTAGGACTAAAACATAACCCATAAAGTACAATGGGATAAAAACATACATAAGACTAAGAAAAAGGACTGATATTTAAGTTCCCCATTAATTAATGATTGGATAAATATTCAATCAATTTCAATGATATCTATGCTTGCGGTAAGCAAGAGCAGAGCCACAATTCAAAATATTGGATTATCTAAAACTCTACACCTTTTATTGCGATTAGCTCATATTTGACAATGATATCGAACAAATATTGCTATCTTAATATGGCTTTTAAATAATTTATCAATATCTACAGATTAAATATATATATTCCAATTCAAAGAATATAAATTATAAAGAAAATTCACAATTCAGTAGGGTTCATTTGTGGTATGATCTCTTGTGTGTTATGCTTTCATTCTACCATAGCATACTGTAGACCATAAAGATTCAACAAAGTAATAGTCATGGAATCGGAGATTCTGTTGTGCGCAACAAAGTACGTACATGTTAAAACAGCACCGTTTGGCCACCAAAATGTTGTGCACAGCAAAGTATTTGGACACAACATTTTAAGAGCCAAAACGGTTCCGTTTTAACTCGCAACACACATTTATTCTATGTTGTGCACATCAGGTTTCGTGTCTAGTAGTCATAGCCAATTGTATTAACCAAATGAGGCACTACAATAATAGCAATCTTTTTCTTCCATCCAGAACAGGGAGATCATTATCAGAGCAATACAAGCTGTTCTTATTTACAGCAGAAGAACCAATCCCTCCCCAAACAAGGGGATTCTTACATATCAGTTAATTTCTTCAACTTCTGTTCCATGGACAGCTTTCAGGGAAACAAAAAAGACAAGTCTTTAGAAATTATAAAGGACCCAAAATTCAACGCAGACGAAAAATCTTGAGGATCCAATAATTTTTACTACAAACGGAAGGATAAATACTATATGTCACGCCTTCGGTTAAATTTCAATATAATTGTACCAAAACTTGCTGCTCTGGCAACAAAATAACCAATGGTGAATGAGCAATTGCAAAAAGGTGCTCAGAGTCCAGGAATAGATTCAAGATTGTATTTCTCAGAAGAAGAAATTCCAACGTCTCGGTTTTCTTGTGTTTTGGGCTTTTTCATGGCATCAAGGGCTTGTAGATACGAGTAAGAAGCATTCCGGTTTGATGTAGGACCCGGATTGCTGATTCTGCTAGCGAGGAAGCGACGGATCAAGCCTCTGAGGAATGGAGCCATTGTATCTGGTTCATGTTCCAAGTAGTACATTATTCCTCCCATACATGCACAAAATAGAGCCACCTGCAACAGTAAGGAAACCAACAATTCAGGCTTCTTTCCTTTCTTTTGTGGCAGGACTGCACAATTTTGCATTGAACGGAACCCAAGATTAAAGTAAAACAAATAGTAATCCAATGTTTGTGACTGTTGCCACAAATCAAAAGCTATGTTATGTGGAATGGATTACGGACTCCGCGTGTGGGTGTATATCTAACTGTTGGATTCATCTAATTTTCGTTCTTAGGATACATGGAGAGCAAAATATTCAAATCTTTTAGAATGATCATGTTATTTAAGGAGTAGAATGTGGTCAGTGCTCACAATGTGTTATAGAGCATTTCACGCAAACTATCAGTGTTTTTCACAAAGTTATATAATAAACGTTGATTACCTAGTATAATATGTAGACACATATCCCATAATCTTCACCGAAGTGTCGAATGTCCAACATGAGTACTCTTACATTTAGAAAAGTCCAAATAACATAGATCAGGAGCTAATTTCTCGTAATCATACCAAGTACGTACAATTTGAAAGAAAGAAAATTGATGGTCATGCTAACAAGCAACAACCACCCACTGGGTGGTGGTTAATGTGCAAGTAATGCCAAAAGGTTCAGAATTTCAATACCTTTTCCATATGTATGATATTTCCACATATTTCTATACATTCCACAAACTGACACATAACCATTCTAAACAACTTCCTCGAATGATATCATTCGTTTCGTAAGAACTTCCTACATTTAACAGCCAAGTAAATTAAGATAACTGAAAAAGAATTGATAACTTTACGACAATAGCTAAATAGGGCAGGTAATTCCAGCCTAAAAAGCATCATTGGGAAAGTAAACTATCATGGCAGTTGCAGAAGAACATACAATTAGTAAGGTTCTAAAGCACAACATGACAAAGAAGTTCAGTAAGAGTTTTCAAGTCAATGCTAGAACCTTTCATTGGTAAGAAAGTAATACCTCGGCATTCTTGATATCTGGAAGAAAATGGCGATTGACTAATATATACCACAAAGAGTCTCCAGCTCTAGGAAGAACATACAAGGCGAGTTCTCCACGTCTAGCTTTCTTTTCTAGTAGCACGGAAAGGGCAGAAATCCCACCTGCAACCCAATACACAAGCTTGTGGTCCTTTGTTGCCACCTTTCTATGTAGACATATAACCGCCTTGCAATGCCAAGAGAAGTTTATAAATACAGTCATGTGAATTCTTGGCAATGCAATCGCAAATGATCATATAAGCAAACACCTACCTGAAATATCCCTACAAAAGCCGACAAAAATGATGTTGATCGAACAGCTCCTTTAACAGCAAGCCAACAAGTCCGGACAGGAGCATCCATGAACTAAAGTAGATCCAAAAGATTAATCACAGCGATGAATAACCAGAACGAGTTCCCAAGAAAATAATATTGCTGCAAACTAAGACACGTGGCATTCTCTCTCTCTTTTTTTTTTATAGCCGAGGTATCCGGCCGGCTTTGGGATTACTCTCAACCTAATGCCGACTAATCCTCGGGGGACCAATCCCACCGTCCACTTGCAGGGCCCCAATTAAAGCCAGAGCATTTTGCCCTATATAGACTGGCCCCAAAGGAGTTGATAGCACCTGAGAGGTTTTGAACCTGAGACCTAAGAGGGAGTATAACTCTAAGTCCCAAGCCTTGACCACCAGGCCAACCCCTTGGGGTTGACACGTGGCATTCTTGATAAAGTGATAGAAGAATGTAATACGGCCACTAGGATACTTCACACTTCTTATTCGATAATGAGAATATACCCTAGATTGAGGGAAAAGTCAAGATCACTAAGTGACTATGATAACGATAGGGTCCCATTAACCATAACAGGTGGAAGAATCAACGACCACAAAAACTTGTACACTTAGGATCACATATTTGCTAAGCTATACACATGTAGACTGTATGAAGTGCTTACAAAAAGAAAAGCAGCCAATATGTATCAAAGCAGTAAGACCAGGTAAAACCAAACCACACCAAGCCTTAGATCCCAATCAATTGAGGTTGGCTACATGAATCCGTCTTCTCTAATGAGCTTGACAAGTGCATCACATACCGTGATACATCTCAAAGCAGTAGTACCAGATAGAAAAAATTAAATCCTTCCATGTAGTTTCATTCTTGTTGAAGCTATCATCATTTGTTCTTTAGTAAGAGACCAACAGTTGGTGCTGTGCCTCTCATTTGGACCAAAAGGAATGCATTCAGGTTGTTGTACACTAGTGGTACGAATTTCACAGGTTTTGCTATGCAATTCAATTGGTGTAATAGATAATGTGTATTTAGTAGGAGACAGTAAAAAGGCAAAAAAAAACATTGGATCACTTAGTCTTCGTAATTAGCCTATCAGCTAAGCTATTGGGCCCTGCCTACCAGGCAATGAATTTATGATGTGAACTATATTGCTGTTGTCCTCAAAACATCAATTCGGTAGACATCAAGTGGCCTTACAGATTTACTATATTTTCAAATAATCTATGGCCTACATATTTAAAACTAAAATAGAGAAGGCAACAAATGCTCGAAATTCAGCAGTGACATTACCATGGTTTATTATATTGCACTAGTTAAAGCATGCATAGCTTGCATATCTTTCACAGGGACATGCATTATTTACATTTAAATTAGTGACTCTAAGGACTGAGGAGGCCATGAACATTCAGGTTTCAGTGAGGTAATCAATGAGCTTATCAGCTACATGAACTAATATTTTAGCCTGGGACACTAAAAACCCATACAAATAAAATTAGGAGTGATAGCCATACCTTCTGCAAGCGCAGAACAACAAATGGGACAAAAGTCAAAGAGAAATAAAGGGGAAATGTCTTTCTGAAAGTTGCTGACGCTGCAATAGCATTGTGAGCTACACATGAATTTGTATCCGGGTGAATTATTGAACAGGGAATGATTGAAGGGAACTCGTCCAACTTCACAAAATTGGGGTCCTTTTTGCTAGCTAGGAAAGCAGATAGTGAGGCAACATCCACACGGGAACCTCTGCAGGAATCTCTCACAGCCTTGTATACAGGTCGCGCAACTGGCCCTGTTTTCTGTATGAAATCTTGATATGACTTTGGCAAGCTCTCTGGACGCATTACAAAAGCATACATTATCTGGAAAAGAGAAAATTGAGGACAATAACACACGAAATCAATTAATCGTAACAAATATCTGAGGATCCTAAGCCGGCCACAATTTGAAATTGTTCAATCATATTTTGATTGCAGGTTAAATAGATAAGCAAGATTTCATTTCTGCAAGTTGAGCAATCCAGAACACTGTACCAAATTCGACAGTTATGCAGAATGTGCCTTAGTGATATTTCTAGCAGGGTGACTTCTTCTCGAGGAGGCATAAATATATTCAATGAGTATATTAAAAAATGGATGATTTTCCTTTCTATTTAAAATTCATATGAAACTTCAGTATCGGTATCTCTCCAAACAGTATCCAACAACCAAGTAAGTCATGGACTTGTATGCGCAAAGGTCCGTAGTTCTTCTTGCATACCCATTCCTAAACCATGTTATAAGTAGAAGCTTGTGAACTTCCTCCATATTTTTACATATCCAGTCATCAACCATGTTATAAGCAGAAGCTTGTGAACCAAGTGCGACCTTTATGAAATGGCTACGTTCAATGAGAACCAACCAACAATGGTCACCAGTTGTCTCTCAAAAATTTATTTACGACCTTAACATGATTAACTCAAACAAGGTATTCTATTTTGGAGATGGTCACATTAATGTTACTTACACAAATGAGAAAACTGAGGGTGTTACCTGTGCACATGCTAAAGAAAAAAGCAAAGAATCTCCATGTCTCCAATGGCTTCCCCACAGGTGAAATTTGTTCTTCGACTTTGCAGAGTTATAAGCACACTGATAAAACAAATTTTGCATTGAAAAGTCAAGAGTACGGAGAAAGATGATTTCTACCACATCATGACATTGACAGAGGCCAAGGAAATGTTTGAATAAAAGATCTACCTGAGCAAGCCTAGCCAAAAGATACAAAGCAAGGGTACGCCTCCTATTTGAATCATCCAATGCTAAAATAGACAAACCTGCTATTGAACCAGCTAAAATCCTGCCCCATCATTCCCTTCAACAAAGTCACATACATGGAACAGAATATAGCAAGCATCGAGAGCTTTTAAATTCACAAGCCAAAAGCAAAGATATACATAGAAGATGCTTCTGCATGAAACTTACGCATTGAATGATGTCTCTTTCTTTCTCAACTTTCTCAACAAACATCGAAGCGCGTGATAGGATCCAGTAAATCCTCCAAAAAGTAAACCAATTCGACATGCTTCCTCTCTTACAATCAGATTTTTTTCTGAGACAAGTTGCTGCAGAAGTGACATGCCAACCAATAGGGAACTAGTGAACATCTTCAACATGCATACCCAGAAAAACACATCGATTGACAAGCAACAATACTTTTTATCCCAAAAGAGGAAAATAAGTCCAATCTAGCGTATAATGCTGAATTGGATCCCTTTTCTTAGTGCCAGAAAACAAATACAGTACAAGGGATGCACCCATCATATTCTAACCATATTCGTATTATGATATTGAATATCCCATAGTTATGTAAAATTATGTGTCCAAAGGCTATGTAATTCCTACCTCAATTGCAGCATTCACAAACAGGACGTGAACTTCATGAGATTTGTAATCCAACCCCACGCCTAACACGGCTAATCGGAGGGTCCTTAATTATTGCCCTAAATTTATTCGTAGGCTGCTAACCCACATTATTGAGTTGAGACATGAATATTTCCAACAAGTTATTAAAAATGTTGATTTTTGTCACAACCAAAATGCATGCAATTTGATAATTCGTCAGCATCAAAAGGGAATTGCTATATAAATCCGGTAGTCTACTAAAACCTAATGATGAAGTTTGTTAATTCAAATCCTATCAAATTCATAAAGAATGAATCAGACACACTAACTCAAAACCGGTAAAGTAAATTCAATTAGATAAATGAGAAATTCAGACCTTGAGATCAAGAAGGGACGAATAGGATTTTCCACGAGCGAGTTTGAAAGCGCGGAGCAAAATTCCGATGCCGACCCGAACACCGTAGGACAAAAGGAAGCTCTGGCAAAGGTTACCAATAGCGTTGGCGACACAGGACTCGTCCGCGTGGTCGCAGGACGGCTGCTGGAGCTTCCGTTCGCTTCGCTGCCGGCGCTGCAGTTCCTCTATAGCCTCCCTCAGCCGGTCCTCCGCCTCCCGGAACCGGAGCTCCACCGATACGTCGGAGGTATCGTTCAGCTGCGGCGTCGCGGGTGGTGAAGAGAACGACGACGTTGGAGGGGTGGAAGGCATGTCGACGAAGAAGACGAGGTTTTCTGCATCGAGGGGGAGAGAGAGAGTTTGTGTTCGTGTGGGAGTGTAGAGAGAGGAAAATGGTTAAAAGGAAAAAAAGAGGGCGTAGATCCTTTACGGGGAAGGATTACTGGCGTTAAAAGTCAGCTCTAGGCCGGCCTATTAGGCTCAGTTTTACACCGTTTCGACCAGTGTACTGATTTGTTCTTAATTAATTCGCCCCCATCGATATCGTACTGATTCATAATTTTTATTAAATTTTTAATTAATAATTTTTTAAGTTATTATACATAAATTAATACTAAAATTATTTTTTTATATTTGACAATTTAACTTTTAAATTGTGAAATTTTATTTTATATGTTCCATATAAGTTTTTATTAAATATATATTAATTTTAACCATAATTTCAAAATGATATGTTAGTATATACCAATATCAATAGAGATATGCAAAGGGATGGATCTTCGGCCTAAATACATGTTCGATTCATCTGTGTTGGAATCGAGCCGCGTCAGGTTCAAAAGTAAATCTATTCATACTGGACTGTTAGGTTCAGTAGACCTGTCTGGCATGTCTCAAACTCTATCGGGAGTACGACTCCAAATTGAGCCGAACTTCCTCCGCGCTTGACATGCAAGACGAGTCTTGAAGTTATCAACTCACATTGTTCGGTCGTGCCGCTAAGGGCTCTATGTTCAGCACATCCAAAGAGTGACATGTTCCCCATGTTGCGGGCAATTGCTTGGGAGGGCGTGGGGATGAGGTAGTTGCCATACATGCATTACTGCCCTATTCGCACGATGATGGCCATGTGGCGGAAGTATTGTGACTTGTGATCCACCACATGATATTTTTAGCTAGCTCTCTGGGCACTCTATTGGGTTCCTCCATAAATAGGCATGTTCCATTCTCAAGTACCTATATTCACTTCACACAAGCTCTTAAGTTTATTTCCTCTCTCTTACTACAAAGCTAATTTAAGCATTGAAGTGTCATCGAAGCACTAACATAGAGTTGATCAATGTTTTGCAGAAAGGCAAAGGATGTTTAAGAATTCTACAAGAATTCAAGAAGTGGGATTCTAGACTCGACAACTCATGTGGGCATGATTCTGTAGTTCATTAAATGGAATTTAGAGGAGTAAAAAACAATTTCTTCCTTGTAAGAAAATTAAAATTTGTATGCATCTAGAAAGTTTCTCTATTTAATTTTTGCATAACCCGAAAAATAGATACACATAAATAATGTGATAAAAGGCCTCAACGCTTCTCTCTGCTCTCTCTACAATTATAGAGCGATTCAAGCTTTTGCACTGTGAAATCATTAGTGATACTCGCGGCCTAGTATTACTCCACCGCTATGAAGTTGCTACGGTATAAAGATTGATATTTAGAGTTCATTCATTTACCAAAAATCAAACTCGGTTAAAGCTTTCAAAACTTACTTCCGCATTCATAATATACTATTTTACAAATACATTAAAAAGCCCTGGCCCAATCCTTTCTACACAAAGAAACTACTCATTATTCAATCTAAAAGAGTGACTAATAAATACATGCTTTTACTTCTTTCCACTTTGATTTGAAGTGTGAGTGCCCAAATCTTGATCTTGCCAAGAAGCCTGCCATTGTTTGTCATATAAAATGGCCTCATCGGCCAGATTTCGTATGTTTCCCAAATCTTCTGTTCGCCGGAAAAGGATTACGCCGGCAACGACGAAGAAGAGACCGGCCTTGCATATGACATTGCCAGTTTGGCCAACCATATCAAGCCCTGTAAGAACATCCACAAAGTACGCCGCGAAGAACCCCACCATTGCTGCTCGACCTGCACGAAAAGTAGTACACTTAAAAGTCAAAACCCATCGCAAGGTCCTAAACGTTGCCATGGTATTGTTGTATGAAAGCGAACGAATCGTAAGAAGTTCGATCAGATTTTTTTTAGTATCTTAGGGGAGGAATTGATCTTTCTAATGCATATTATGTCTTCCCCTTGAAAAGGAATAACTGTATGTGTAGTAGGCCGGATACGTATACAAGGGCGAAACCAGTAATTTAACTTACCCTGACTAAAAATGAACTGGACTAAAAAATGTATTGGACTATAACTAATAGGGGACTAAAATTGCTTGAATTAAACTTCTACATATAAAAAAGAAAAAAAAGTTTCACTTGGGCGGAAGCAAACTGTACTTCTGCCCTTGTACATATAAGGATGGGCCATAGGCTCAAACTCATGCTCGGGCCGTTTCAGCTAGGGGTGGGATGGATCGAGCCCAACTCAAGTTAGTTGATACAGGGCCATGCCTCAAGCTCTCCTCCTCATACGGCCCGTGCACAGAAGGGTTCACGAGATGATCTTCCCAAGTGACACTTCTTGGTTGCGTGCTGCCGTGGGCTCGACGCTCAACACTATTTGAGCATGACGTATTCCCCACGTTGCGAGCAGTTGCCTAGGAAGACGGGGGGACATTACACGATTAATAGACTTGAGAGCGTTAGTGCCTGATTCGCACAAACATGAAACACGTAACAGAAGCATCGTGACTTCTAATCCACGACGCTACATTTCCAACCTGTCGGATTCTTCAATAGATAGGCTAACAGACACTCTATTATAAGTAGACAAACTTTTCAATTCCAAAGGAAACTGTCCTTACAATCAAAGCACATCTTGGTCCCACTTTTTCTCTTTTTGGTTAGGCAGATGGTCTCTTCAATCCCTTACGTTAAGATCACTTATCTAATTACCTAATTCACCCTTGCTTGTTAGGTTACATCGACCAATGGAATTCTGTGTGGTCTTTAACCTTTCCTTTTTGTTTGCCTCGATTTGGATTGGATTTTTTACTGGTCAAAATGATGTGAACTGGTCCCTTCATCCCCACATAAACCATTTTTTGTCAAAAAAAAAAAAAAAAACATAGCCTTTTAAGTGGCTATAGTGGTTGCAAGGTGAATTTCTTGTTGAAATGAAGGAGAAAACCTCCAAAGCTTGTGTCTCAACTTCAAGACCTACAGATTCCTATTCACTTCAGCTCTAAATTGACCTTATGGCTCTATTTTGCCCATAGGTTGTTTTGGCTTTGGGTTTATTAGAAGGGCAAATTTGATGGTCGTTTGGGCTAATCCAATTCTGAAAAAGCCCCCGTGGACAGAGTTTAGGTGATAGAGAAAAGACAAAATTGGCCCCAAGCCTAAGGAGATAGGATGGATAAAGTCTTAAAAGTATTTCCATCATTATACCTCCATAGTCAAATAAAATTCTGTATTAAATGCGGTCAAAGCACACCAAAAATAATTTAGTCTAAACAAACTTGACTAGACTAAGTTCTACTTGGAGCTATACATAATTTATATGTGTTTGTATTACACCATATGTGGCTTCGTCGAGACTCAAGAGTTTGTGAGGCAACAAACCTCTTTTCCCAGCAAGGCTCTGGCAAGGCAGAGCGAAGAAGGTATGAGGTGAGAACAAAATAAGAAGGTGCGAGGTAGAGAGGGAGAGAGAGAGAGAGAGTATAGTATTGTGTGTGAAACTCCTATGATATATTATATAAACACTGTGATTTTTTCCGTAAATTTTCTTCTGTATATGTGATCGTGTGTGTGAATAAACCTAGACACAACAAATCACATTACCATTGAGCAACTCGGCCTGTGGAAGGTGAGAGTGAATGATCCATGCCCACCAAGGAATGATTGAACTCCTAAAAACCACTGGATCTTGGGTTGTTGCCACTTGTGGGTGTACTTCAATGAACTTTCTCCTTCTAGCTTCTACAAAAACCAGCAGAAAGAAACAGAAAAAAAACACACTAGTTATGGAGTTGTTTCTTTTTCAAAATCTGTGTGGCTTCATGGACTAAAAATTCTTCCATTCTTTTACCTCTACAAGTATGTATAGAGCTCAGCAGAGAGTTCGAGAATATTATAGCGTAGGGAGTTTCTGCGTGTATTTCGCAAAATAAAAAAAATCCTTCAACGGAATTTTAATTGAAGAACCAAAAGCACCGACAAATGAAAAGCTTTCTTAAGGCTTATTTAGAATTTTTTCTGGCTGCATTGTTTAAGAAGTTCAAAGTCTATTACTAAAGCAATTCCCATCACCTATGATCATCGAGCTAATATTGTGTGCTCTATACACTTTGGATCTTTGTCGCGACTCTATTCCACTCATTCTTTGTGTTTTTATCATGTCTCTACTGGTTAAATTTTAACATACTTCGTATAATGTCATGTTGTCACCACTTCAATTTTATTACCACAAGTGGGTAAGTGATTGACATATTAAAGATTGGTTTTAACTAGTTGTTGCATAACAATATAAGGATGATCGAACGTAGCAATTCTATTAAAAAAAAAAAATCAGTCATAAAGTTGAGCACAGAAAGTGCACGGATTGACAGAATTTAAGATGCGTTGGTACGGTCAACCAACTTCTTGAAAATCTCGTCAATTTATGTACTTTCTATGGTCGGTTTTTGTATGTTAGAGTTTATACAAACAAGTGAGACTATAGAGGGTGGGAAAATGGCCTCTCACCTGCAACTATGACACCATCCCAATCCATTCTTCCATCTTTAACAAACATATTCAAATCCCATGTCCCATTCTTCCATCGCCAATCATCAAACAACTTCGGACCAGAATTTCCACCACCCATTTCCTGCTTTAATTCATCCTTGCCTTCCTTTGGCTTCTCAACAAGTGAAGCAGAGGTTTTGTCAACGAATGCGTCTCGAGCCGGATTAACTGATTTCTCTTCTTCTTCTTCTTTAGCAATGGGGGGAAAACCATTTCTCCCTTTGATATCCGGAGAGACCAAGTGAATCGATTGCTTCGATACGAAAGAGCATGAAGATCTGGCTTTCGGGTTTCGTTTCTTGGTTCCGTAATGAGGTCTGCAAGCTCTTGGAATTGAGGCAGTAATGGCAATGGAAGCCATGGATGTTTTGAAGTAGTAGTTCTTTTACTTCTGTGGTTTCTGCTTTCGTTTAGTTTTCCAAGAGTTTTGAGGGGGATAGAATGTGGGAGGGAAGCCCATGCTCTGAACCAAATAAGCTTATCTTACTCCTGTCAGTATGGTGATGGGCAGGTTATTTCATCTGCATCCGTTTTGGGATTTTCAATTTCAAGTACATTGAAATTGAGCTCACAATATAATGAAATGAAGCTTTGGCAAAACTGCATGTGGTTAGTCTGGAAATCATTTCCAAGAAATCGAGAGATTGGCCACCCTCGTGGACACGGAAATTTTGTTAGACGTTAAAATTGTATTGTTTTGGCCCCTAAAAAGTTGCCCAACTCTTTGGACAGCGTTTTGGTAGCTAAAACGACGCCATTATTACACACAGTGTAGGTACGCGGTCCGTTCAGTATTATCTGTTATCTTTGTCTCTTTTTCCTTACCTCCGAAAACACAAACAATAGAAATTACTGAAAATTTGGCAGAAGTAAAGTTTTATTGGTGAACATAGTTTTAGTGGCTTTGTTATAAGAATATTTGCCTCAAAGCAACTTTCAGACATCATTTGCCCATAACACTTATGTACAAGAACAAAAATAATTTGGACACAAACATGTTCACAGCCCTTTTATATGCGTGGGTCAAAGCCAGGCTCTATCTTGATCAAAATCCACCAAATCCCTAGGCTTTGTCATCCCTATTTCAGAAGACTATGCCATTGAAACTCTTCAAGCTCCACCACAGATAATATCTGATGTTAAAAATGAATGTTTTTCAGCCAGAAATAGACAGTACATGAAGTTTTTAGAAGAACTATAGAAAATTGAGCCCGCCGTTGGTTCTGAAATGTCGAGATTGGTTAGAAACCAAGTACCAAAACTTTTAACAGGGGTTGAATTGCAATTTATGGAGTCAACTGGGTCAAGTCGGTTTGATTGGGCCGACTTGATCCACCAGGTTGGATCAAATAAACTAGGCCTAATTGGATACAAATTGACTCGACTGTACCATATCTCCACTGGTGCTTGCCACATTGGAGCACACCTCTTTCTTGTCTTCTTTTGCACACCAGAAGATTGAACGAGCATGAAAACAGAGCTAGGAAAGACAATTATAACAAAAAATGAAATTGGAGCACACCTATTTCTTGTACAAGGTTGATCCCGATGAGGTAAATGCTTTGGCTCAACTAATGACCTGGAAGATTGTTGTAGTGGACATTCCTTATGGTAGAACTAAGGATGGAATCGGGTGCATGGAAGAGGAGTTAGGTAAGAGTGAGTTGGAACACTTAACTCGCGTCTTCACTTGGCAGATTCCCCATGCTTATTGGGGCTAATATGATGTCCAAGTACCTGACATGAGACTAACGCACAAACCATGGCTTGGATCTTGGACAAATATGCCAAGTTTCATGGTCATTCGCCAACTGTTGTGACCGGAAAAGCCATTAGTAGACATCCAAGACAATAGCCAAATATTTGTTTCTTAGCATCGAAATACGTCCGCCATTTGAATTTGTTTGCCTAGGGCGTTTATAAAATTCTGCTGCATTTTATGAATGTTCCTTTTTAGATGATCTTTGAAAACATTGTCTACGGGGATCAATTGAGATCCTTCAAAAACCTTGAATTCTTTGTTAACACTTTTAAAGGGCACGCCTGCCAGAAAAGATTTTAATTAGTTCTTGCAGACAACTCTTTTTTAAAAATAACCACTTTGAAGATACGTCCAATATTTTCTTAGATGTCCGAAATGGTGAAAACAAACAAACAGATAGGCGTGAAGGGTTTGTTGAGAGAAACCAATTATTTTGTTCCTCTGAAGAATTTAGTTTTTATACATGTGGTAAATAAATCCAAATGGAGGGAGTATTTCAAAGCTAGAAAACGGATATTTGGCAATTGTCTTGGACACTTACTAATGGCTTTTCAATTACAACAACTAGCAAATGACCATGGAACTTAGAATGTTCATCCAAAATCCAAGCCATGGTTTGTGAATTAGTCCCCATGTCTGGTGCAAGGACATCCACATTAACGCCAATAAGATCGCGGATCAGGGAGCTTGATGTGCATTACGCACAACAGGGTGGCGTGCTGCGCGCCAAAATGTCGTTTTGGTGCCATTTTGACGCACAAAATATTACCCGAACAGTTATTCACTGACCGAACAATTTTCAGTCAGCATTTTACGTGCCAAAATGATGTTGTTTTGGCGCGCAGCATGCTCAATGCACAGCAGGTCACCAATTCTTAAGATCGCGAATCTTCTGAGTGAAGACAATCCAATTCACCCTTACTTAACTCCTCCTTTGGTGTGCACCCAATTCCACCCTTAGCTCCACCATAAGAATGTCCACTACAACAGTCTTATAGGTCATTAATTGAGCCAGAGCATTTAGCACATCATGATCAACCTTGTACAAGAAATCAAGAAACGTGTCAGTACACAACCAAATGCAGACATCATGTACGATGACAATTTGCTATGATTTTGGCACAAATAAACAAAAGATAATTATAGCTAACATTAGACAAACAAAAAAGATAGGATTTGAACAATGACAAGCAAACTATCCCTCCACTGATAATTTCTACCTTGCAAGACCTTTTGGGAATTTAGAAAGCAGTGTTTTGAGTTTTAAGGACAGGGATACACTCAAGCTAGAACATAAAAGCCCCTTAAGTAATGGTGATCTATGGATTCTAGCAAGATTAATATCCATTGAATTCTCATTAATTCCTTTATACAAATACCTGCAATTCAAAAGTTCAAATACCAAACAACCAACTCAAAGCCTAAGGGAGACGGGAATGTGATTTTGGATCCCATGATTTCTACACTTAGAATCATCAGAAGAGGAAAACAATTCCAGGTTTTTGGTTCTAAAATTCAAAATGAGTAGACAAAATTTAATTGAGTTTATAGGCTTCCAAATTCCAATGAATCAGAAGCCTTATTTTGAATTCGGGAATGTTTTCGAGAAAAGTTTTCTAGGACTACTCTATTGAAATACTACGAACTTTTGAATCAAAGTGCCTAAAATAGTAGATCGCTCGGTTTTTGATTGCTACTAATTAGATTTTATCCTCACTGCAAGATCATCAAAGTCGAAATAGAAACCAAGAATTTCAAGAACCTAAAACCCAAAAAACTCGAAAATAGAAACCGAATTTAACCAAAAAGCAACCAAATCATCAAAGTCAGATGTCTAAGAAAAAGAAGAAAATACACAAACATTTCTTACTTTGATTTCTGTGAATGGGATCAGAAGACTGTTCTCAGTCCTGAAGTTCGCGGTTTGTGGAGGAAAGACGTTCATAGCCACTTGGAATAATCACTGAAAACAACCAATACCCAGAAACAAAAATGAATCAAAGTGAATGTTTAATGAGGATGATGAATGGGTGAAACTCCTGGTTATCAGCTATATATGGGTGTTTATGTAGGTAGAGAGAGAGAGAGAGAGAGGTATGTATGGGAGACTAGGACAGTCACGGGAAAAGCAAAGTTTCATTTTCTGTTATAACTGTCTTTCCAAATCACCAAATTGAAAGATTTGTTAAGGAAATTGGCAACTCATTTGGGAAAAATCCAAATTTCTGATAAGATACAGACTAACCATTGGTGCATGGTTTGATAATTCGTCAGTTTTGTCAGATAATTCTGCAGATTCTTGAGCTGGGTTTTTTTGAAATCAGCTCTGCGTACAAAAATTTGGAAAAATCTGTGTACACCGAGCATCCGAACACAAATGTGTTCACAACCGTTTGATGTGATTTTGAACACATCTGTGTCCGGATAATTTGTGTTTCTAGCATTACTCTAAAAAATTTAAGTACAATTTAGATTTTCAATTTCAAAAACCATTGTATAATGAAATGGGCGTTGGTAAAACTGCATGTGGGTTAGTCAAGGAAATTGTGTCGAAGAAATTGAGAGATTGGCCAGTCTGTTTGGTACTTTATGTGTGGTGGGCCGAGTCGGCACTAGAATTTGGACCAATAAACTGTGCAAGGTTCAACGACCAAACAAGTTCAATGGACCGCATCGAAATCAGAAATTATCTGCATGGTCTTGCGCAACAAGACCACTTGGTGGGCGCGTGCCGTGTAAACCAGGCAAAACAATATCCGACCCGACCGACCTGGCCACGCCTATTTCCACATCCTTCAGGTGGCTCGGACACGTGGGATCCGACATGACGTCTTATGCGTCATGCATGTCCTTAGAGACAGTGATAGTTATATCTGACGTCATGAGAGACATGCTTGACACATACTCGCGTCGAGCCCAAGTTAGGTCCAACCATATAAAGTAACTAAAAGAGAAAAGTACAGTAGACACTTTTTATCTCTTGAGCAATAATCTCAAATTATTCCTTCTCGTTCACAAAGTAGCTTAAGCATCGGAGTATTTTCCTATTGACACCAGACGAATGGCGTGAACTATTTCTTACTTTTGCAGTTCTACAGACATTCAAAAAAGCTTCTTAATCAAGTACGGGTCAAACAATCATTCAGTTAATGTTGTTTCCTTTTCACCACTTTTTCACCACTTTTGTACAGAAGCATTTACTGGAAATTTGGCAGAAGTAAAATTCAAATGGTGAAAATTCACAATCCTTCAACATGTGTGGGTCCCACAAGCATCGTGTGGGATCCACATGCAACGAACTACTTGGGGCATATATGTGGCTAAACAACTGTGTTCGTAAACCCTGCTCGAGTTTATCCAAGGCTCAGTAAAAAGGAGTCCTGCTAAAACAAGCTTCGAAGCATTACTAGTAAAAGCATTGCAGTAACTTCTTCCCAAATCCTCTCACCACAAAACATGTATAACCTTCATAACAGAAAGACTGATTCTCACATTTTTCAGGCAGATGAACAGCTACATTTTACAGATTCCAATGAAAACTAGCAACACTTCTATTGGATTACACTTAACCCTCTACGAAAAATCTTTCGAACCCTGAGAGCAAAGCGGACGACAAAGGAAACTTTGATTGAAAGCAAATGGCTATCAAGCCGCGTTCTAAAGCAGCAACAGAAGTGTAACTTATTAGAAGAAAAAAGAATGGCAGGCAACTTAATCATGGTTCCCAACCCCTTAACACTGTAGCTCGAGCTACACGACTCACTCCCAGCGTGAAGGCGCCCATTCGGAGGTTGCAGTTGTGCGTCTGGCACATGTTTTTGATGTTGCGAAAAGCATTTGTCATATACCCATGAAGCTCCCTGTTCACCTTCTCTTCATCCCACATGAAACATTGAATATTCTGCACAAACAAAATCAAAATACTGATACATCCCAAGTTGTTTCCCTTTTTACAAATCAGCAGTGAGTTTTCCGTACCCATTTCCACACAAATATGGACTCACAAACGCAAACGCCATCAGTAGGAATTTTTTCCTTCGAATCTTATTTATTTTTGTACGGAATGGTTTCCAAGAACATGCAAACATCTTTTTGATATTTTATACACAATGGGTTCTTTTCACAAACTCGGAAAACTTGTTTGATTGACGGTTTGCAAAACAATTCTGCAAATCTGGTGTTAGGATAAACAAAAGTAAGAAGAAAAAAAACACATTGCCAACGTGGTTTAACGTGATGATTATCTTATCAGAATTCAGGGGGGAAGATTGGGTATTTTTGTTACCTGAACCCACTCGAAATAGCTGACCGTCACACCTCCAGAATTTGCATATATATCAGGTAGTACTATAATCCCCTTCTTGGATAGAATCTGAAGTAACAACAATTCTGTGTTCAGATGACATACATAATTCCCAATATCAGTTTGAAAGGTATGATATCGTTGTTACCTCATCTGCCTCTGGATCAGTAGGATGATTTGCCGCTTCAACAATGAACTTGGCCCTTACATTCTCAGCATTTTCTCTTCAAAGGAAAAAACGAAATCGTAAATTAGTGATTTGGCATGGATAAGTGGATATAGTACGAAAACAAAGAGTTCCTGACTTAAAACTTCATTTGATCCGCCTGTAACTGGATTCAAAGTTCTGAAGACGATAAACACCAATAAATAAAGCTTACAAAAAAATCATTTTAACGGTTCAGTTTGTTGCTTATAGCAATTTGGTATAAAACAATATCCAAAGCATGACCAGGATGCTTACATGCTTTGTGATATGACATCATTCTCATTCCTTAGCACCATATCAGCACATCTTTTACCTAAACTGGATTTGTGTTCTTCATAAGATGTCAGACTGCAGACAGATCAATTCCCAGACCTTATTGTCTCTATTTCGAAGATATATGCATGTGCGTTTTAAACCCTCAGTCTGTTCCTAGCTGCTAGACTGGGGGGAATCAAGTGGGAATAGAATGTCTTGCCGGCTTGACTGCAGAAGCGGATAGACAGAAATTTGATAGAAAGATCCGCGAGCCGGAGGGACAAGATTCTTAAACCTAGACCATCATCTGAAGAACCGAATTCCGTATGGATCCATTATCCTGTTAAGGACTATGTAACCGGAGTAAAATGACTATGGGACTGGCTCTTTAGAACCGAATTCCAAAGAATTTAGTGACCAGCACCAAATCTTCTTATGGATTGCTTTTTTCGCCTCTTTTGCCTTCAAAGTGCCTATGGTACTAGTGTGAATATATATTCCGTCATTAGTTCATATTTGGTTACCCAAAGCTCATGTAGAGGCAACCACAGCAGGATCCATCATCCTGGTGTGTGTGTACACGTGCTTTGGTTTAATTAGCCAAGATGTGAATGTTCCACATGCGACATTTACATGGAATTGCATAGTACCCGAACATTGAATACTGAATGGTGCATTTGTTCTCAAATGCATTCTTTCGCCAGCCCGAATATGGAAAGACCAGATGAGGAATTTCTACAAGGTTGTGCTGAGTCCTATTACGCTAGGCATAGTAAAAAGTAAATTAGAAGATCCTGTGCAATTCATTTGTGTACCAAAACACACATAACCAGAAGGTAAATTGCATGACCCAGTGCCATTCATTTGTGCCAAAATAAATTATAACATTCAGTGTTTCTTCAAAGCCAGGGGAAGAAGTAAGAAATATTCTGTATTTGGAGGCAGCGGCATTTCTAGAATTTATAGGAACTGGGTCAAGTATCTATAATACGTAGAACTTTTCGGGGAAAGCATATCATACGTGGGACAAGACATAATACCAAAAAGTATACATATCCTAAAGGAATTTTCCACTCAGTGGGGTCACTTGACCCCACTTGCCAGCACGCATGTCTGTCCCTGATTTCACTTCTGACTCAAGCAATCATTTTGAGTTATGACCAAAAATCACATATTCGTATTTGATTTTTGGCGTCGTTTTTCGAATCTTTTGTTCTATTTATGTTTATGGGGTTGTGAGGTTGGGAGTGGATAATCATAAGAAAAGAAAGAAATCATAATAATCTTGCTGATAAAACAGTAACAGTAAAAGCCAACAAAAGTAGGCAACCAAGTGAAAAGGAATCAAAACAGAAGTAACAAGCTTTCAGGAAAAACAAGAGACAAACCTGTTCAAAACTCCTCCTAAGGCACATGGGATTAGGACATCACATTCACTTACAAGTACTTCATCTGGATCCATGGCATCTCCACCATCAAAATTCTTCAAACTCCCCGTTGCTTCCTTATGGTTAACCAAATTTGGTATATCGATCCCAGTCGGGTTCTTAACTGCTCCAGTGATGTCACTCACTGCAACTACCTTACCACCTCTCTCGTGAATGAGCCTTGCAGCCCAAGACCCGACATTTCCAAAACCCTGAAGATATTTTTCTTTAACAACGTAATTTGCAAAAAAAAAAGAAAGAGCAAAGGCCTAAATTTGAAAAATACCTGTATGGCAAATGTCAAACCCTTAATCGACTTTCCATATTCGGCTAGTAAAGCCTCTGTAGCATAAACAACACCACGTCCGGTTGCTGCTTCCCTCCCCAGGGATCCACCAAGATCCTAAACATTGAAACCCTTTATAAGGTTATTTGTGTGAGGAAAAAGTAATTATCCCTTTTCACCATTTCGAACGTCTAAAACTAATATTCGACATATTTCCAAAGTGGTTACTTGAAAAAAACAGAGACAAATCAACAGTCTTCAGTGCAAGAACTAACTAAAATCTTTTCTGGCAGGCGTCCCCTTTAAACGATTGAACCGATAAGTATTTTCACCATAAAAATTCAAGGTTTTTCACCAATAAAAGGATCTCAATTGATCTCTGTAGACAATGTTTTCAAAGATTGTCTACAAAGGAACAATCAGAAAACGTAGGAAAATTTTATGTACACCCGAGGCAAGCAAATCCAAACGAGAAGAATTTCGAAGCTAGCAAACAGATATTTGGCTATTGTCTTGGATGCTTACTAATGGCTTTCCGGTCACAACAGCTGGCGAATGACCATGAAACTTAGCATATTCATCCAAGATCCAAGCCATGGTTTGTGCGTTAGTCCCCATGTCAGGTGCAGGGACATCCATATTAGGACCAATAACATCGTGAATCTTCTGAGTGAAGATGCGAGTGAGACGTTCCAACTCACTTTTACTTAACTCCTTTGGCGTGCACCCGATTCCACCCTTAGCTCCACCATAAGGAATGTTCGCTACAGCAGTCTTCCAGGTCATTAGTTGAGCAAGAGCATTTACCTCATCATGATCAACCTTGTACAAGAAAATCAAGAAACATGTCATTACACAACCAAATGCAGAAATCATATAAAGATAATTATAGGTAGCATTAGACATACAAAAAAGATACGATTTGAACAATGACGTGTAAACTATCCCTTCAGAGATTATTTCTACCTTGTAAGACCTTTTGGGAATTTAGAAAGGAGTGTTTTGAGTTTTAAGGACAGGACACACAAAGAAAACCAAAATATAAGTGGGAATAGATTTGAAAGAGAATCAATAGATTCATTTCCGAGAGCGATTCATCCTTCCTGAATGCCATAAAAGGATACCGGTTCCAAGATAAGTGGGAATATGATCTAAACCCTTTGTTGTACTAAGCTTAGATTTCAAGGTCAATCTTTACACAAAGAAAACCAAAATATAGATTTCAAGGTCAATCTTTAATTAAATTTCCCCCAAAAAGTTTCTTGGACGAGGTTATTGAAATAACACAAACACTTCAATCAAAGTACCTAAAATAGTAGATTACTGGTATTTGATTGCTAGTAGTTAGAATTTATCCCCACTGCAAGATCACGAGCATCAAGCAAATGAAATCATTTTCTGTCCACGGACATCCTAACAAACCATTAAACCCAATTGCATAAACCACGAATTTCAAGAACCTAAAACCCAAAACTCTGAATATAGAAACAACTTTAACCTAAAAGCAACCAAATCATCAGAGCAGATGTCTAAGAAAAAGAAGGAAATAAAGCAATCACCTCAGGATGGTATCTGATTCCTCCTTTCATGGGTCCACGGGCATTATCATGTTGAATCCTGAATCCAACGTAGGACACCAGACTTCCATCATCTTTAGGAATTGTGCACTCCACCTGATCAAAAACCCAAAACCCCACAGGATCAAAAACCCTTCAACAGTTCTCAGAAGAAAAAAAAAGACCCAATAACTAAAAGAATACACAAACAGTTCTTACTTTGATTTCTCTTAATGGGATCAGAAGACTCTTCTCAATCTTGGAGTCCAACCCAAGAATGCGAGCCGCATTTCGGAAGTTGCGGTTTGTGGCGGCCAGAGCGTTCATAGCCATTTGGAAAAGAATTACTGAAAACAAACAATATCCAGAAACTAAAATGAACCAAACTTTTGGGAAGTGAATGTTTAATGAGGGATGATGAATGGGTTAAAAGGGCCGAGGCTTAACTCCGTGTTTATGTAGAGAGAGAGAGAGAGAGAGAGAGAGAAGCATGTACGCGTGACTAGGATGGTAGTTGGATAATCACAGATAAAAGAGAGGGTGCCGTGAAAGTTCCATTTTCTGTTTCCAAATTAATCATTCATTGCCCCAACGCGGCAACGCCAACCCATTTCCATTTTCCCCATATAGGTGAGGATTAATAATCCTCAATCCATGGAATGCTTTGTTGATGAAAGGAACAAAATTGAGTATCCAATGATAGATTAATAAAAAGATGAAAGTAAGAAATAATAAAAAGTACACTTTGAATTTTTATTTGTTTCTTAAATTTAAAAAAAAAATAGAGAAATTTTAATCGTCAAAGTAACAAATTTTCAACATATGAGACTGTACATATATAGCGAGAATAAATAATCGTATACTATTAACAAGACATTTGTCAACAGAATATAGAAATAGAGATGTAGGGTTCATTTGGCCTGATTGAATTATTGGATTATTCACTGTTTAATTTTTTGTCCTTATTTGAAATTTTTTTTTTTTTTTCATCAATTTTTTGATGATTGTTGGTTCGTCTCGACAAGAGCTTTCAGAAAAGTTATCAATCATCGGCTAAATTTGAAAAAAGTTCAGAAAAGATAAAAAATAAGCCAAAAACAGCGTACGTGTTGGCTTATTTTCGTCTTTAGTGACTTTTTTTAAAATTTTGGATATAATTTTATACTTTTTAGATTCCTTTCGTCGATACGAACCAATAATCTACAAAAAAATGACATAAAAATAACAAATATAAATTTTTTTTGAATAAAGACAAAAAAAAAGCCGGATAATCTAGCCTGGATAATTTTAGCCAAATGGAGCCATAGTAAAACAAGAGATGAACTATACATGATTTGTTCAGAGTATTATACAAAAGGAGAGATATAACATCCATGATTTGTTTGGTAGTTGGTATGAATAGATAAGAGTGAGCGAATTTCATAATTCAAGATGGTGGCTAAGAAATGTTATTTATGGATAGGGGAATGATCAGATTACTTTAATCCCTTATAGAGGATCAGAAATGTTATTTTGTAGTAAAGGATATTTCAAATCATGCATCGATTCCTTTGATAGGTTAAATTATTTGTGCGAATTGTTTAACTATTCTCGAAAATAGTTTAACTTTTTAAAGACATCGATATAGAGGATTCGGAATATCCTTTCCCACAAATAATGTTTTTAATAGTAGACTATGTAATCTAAGTGGATATTATATCCCTTCCCCATTCCCACACAAAATACCAGATGAAGGATAAATGGGTAATTAATTTGGAGTATTGTATATTCCCAACCTCATCCCCCTTACAAATAGTCGGTAAGAATAATGTCAAAGTGAAATCTATTTGAGGTATTTATTTGTCCAGTAGTAATTTTTTTATTTTCAATTTATTTTTTTCTTTTAAATTCTTCTCGTCGAGCAAAGTGATTAATTAGAACAGATTAATACATATGTATGAGAGACACGTCAAATAAAGATAGAACTTACATGTATCAAACAGCTCAACCCATATGTATTTTTACATCTATACTAATGTCCGCGTTTAAAATATATTTTTTTATGCATTTTCATTGTCAAATGTGCCAATTCCAAGGCTTTCACGAGCAAACTATGACGTCAGATGCTTAAACAAATGTGTTACACGTGGCGGGGTACTATAAAATTCACTTTCTAGCTGGTGATTCTATCCTCTATCGTTGACCAAAAAACGCTAGCTTTTCGCCGCATCCACCAGGATGACGTGGAGTCGTCTGAAAAAACTGCAGGACCACATTTTTGAAAAAGCAACCTCTAATATTTCCAGAATAATAAGACTAGAAAAAGTCTAAAAATACAAATTATTTGTGCATATTTAGCTATAAATATATTTGAAAAATTATGAAATACATGTAAAATTTTTTATAATCACGTGAGCTTTACGTGTATTTGACAATTTCGAACATATCTGAATCTGAATGTGCACGAATAATTTATATTTTTAGAACTAGTTATTATTAATATAACATTTTACAGTTCTATTACGTATTATTTTGAACGTTACGCACCAACCCAAGATTTTTAAAGATTATTTCCTAATTTTAATTAGGCAAATGCTAAATGATGCCTAGGGATACATATTAAGGATATAATTTATTAATTGTTATAAATTATTAAGTCACCAAATTAATTTATGATGGTTATTGAATGAGTAATATTTCTTAACCATTTATATTTACTGTATCGATAACTATAATAGTATTATGAACATTACTCTTGCTCAATTTTTTTCTGGATAAGTACAAAAAATATTATTCATTAAAAAGTATTTTTCTTGAGAAATACCAATAGAAAATCTAAATTTACAATATTGTTATTGTTGTTGTTGTTGTTGTTTTAGATATTAATTTATGTTTTCAACTATGATTATTGACTACACATGTCGTTTGAAATGCTAAGTGTCTACATTATTGTGCTCTTTTTAAACTAACTATTTCTTTTATCAAATAAATAAGACTTCTCACTTTGAATTGAAAAAAAATAAACAATGATAGTCTTTGTGTATATTTTCATAGAAATTCTTTAAGAATTTAACTAGATTTAACTTTTATGAGTTTCTGCATGTGCGTATGGCCCAAATCCGTGTTCTGTCCGAATTTTGTTATGTCCTGGAGGGTTCTCAACTTGTGCCGTTTCTCATATCTCCACTTTAGACAATAGGTGGGTTATTGTATAATATTCTTTTTCTGGGGTCTACAAATATAATACTAACTTTTTTCCAAAAGGCTTAGCACCTTTTATGTAGCATTGATGGAAATGAAGATATGTGTTTCATGTAAAAAATCCCGTCTGGGTGGAGGAGTTCGCAAGGGTCTGTGGTGGTGGACATCGGCAGTGGTGCTTCTTCCTCCTCTCTTTCAAACGGTAAAATGTGAAGGAAATGAAATAAAAAATTAGGGCTACAGTTGGGGGGTCCAAAATGTCGTTTTGGACACTTTGAAAGTTTTGTAAAGTGCCCACCAAACGACTTTATTTTGTGAGCGGACAAGGTCATTTCATCTACTGTTCGGGATTTTATTTCTTGCTAATAGCCAACCCGATGGAGTTTGAATCCTCCACTAGTAAACAGTAAAATTAATCTCTTAAAAAGTAATTAAAATATACAAACTAATTTGAATATTCTGAGCTATAAAAAAAAAGTGTAAAATGCTATAGGAAGCAAATTTATCGATCTTGTACAGTACTAGCACCCGTGTGTTCTGACGTATCTGTTCAGATTTATTGCTAAAAAAATATACATTTCTCATATAATATTTTTTAACAAAAAATCATACTAAACATATAAAATAAATATTCACAATTTAAAAACAAATCGTCAAGAGTATGATTTTAATCTCAATTTATATATAATTACTTAAGAAATTATTATTTGAAAATTAAAAAAACGTACAAGAATGGACCTCTACCGTTATGAGACCGATATGGTACATACAACATGATATCACTATGAAACTGATACAGTGACCGAACCGATATGAAAGTTGACCGGTACCGTAAATAAGATTGATAGAAATAGTACTAAGACATTCAAGTGTAACATACATATGAAGTCATTCTAGACTTGAAAAATGGGAGAAATTCACGTGCAAGAAGAAAAAAAACAAGAGATGTGACGAAAAAAATTACCTTTTAACTTTTCTCCAACAAATTCTCCTTTATAGTTCCCATTAGGTGAATTTACAGAAATCTCCTTCAGTTATATTTCTACTCCCGCAAAAACGGCTTAACTGCATAAAGGGACATCTTTGTAACTTCGCTTATGACGACAATAAAAAAAAAAGTTGAAAAAAAAAGTGCGAAAATCATTTCTCCAAAATATATTCAAGCACAGCCAAGGTTCTCTGTCCATGTAAAATTTTCATAAACCATACAGGTAGCAATGGGGAACCCTAAAGTTCATAAGCTATACGCCTATAGAGATGTAAGTTCTGCCTTAAAGCTACAGGCTGTCCTGGGAGGGATGAGGTGGTCGAACCGCTTCCGGGACCATGATTTGCATCACTTGGGGCTGTTTCCTGACAGGCGTGTTTGATACCTTGACTCCTCTGCGGGTAAGCTTGTTCTTCTGTGATATTTCCTTCTTCGTTTGCGTGGATGACCGAGAAAAGCTAAATCAAGGCTGGCATAAAATGTAGGCAGAGTGATCAAAATCCAGCACAACAGCTGAGCCAGGAGTATATATAGCAGAAAACTACAGATCAGTATCCAAAGCAGCTTCAAAACTTGCTCACAACTGAGAAATAGTATGCTTTAACCAAAAAGAGGAAGCAAGCATAAATGGTTGTTGTAATATCAAGATATTCATTTGTCATTGGCCAGACGAGGTTTGATAAAAAAAAAGGCCGAGGTACCAAGGTAATTGGCCGGGAAAGGTAAAGGAACAAGCTTTCATCAACTCCGTATAAATATCAATTGAAACTCGATTAAGTTGGCCATTCCAGAAAGTTGAAGCAAGGGTCACTTGTATTGTGACAACCAAGCCGTGATTTTGAAGTTCCTAACTCAGATACAGCCAATCAGTGATAACAATGAAGGAATCTCTGACATGATCCACAACGAGAGCGTGAACTTCAAGTTTACACAGTGCCAACTCAAGAAGCTGCTATCAGGCAAGTTACAGTCGAGAAAACTAGATCACATTAACAAGCAGTCCCTTGAAGCAGTTGTTGGGACTGGAAGGACAAATATGTACTCCTACAAAACAGCTGATACAAATCTTGGCTGCCAGTAAAGGACACATAAAAACACGGTGCTTGGGACTCGTGCATTAGAACAAATCTGAGCGATTAGTACTCCTCCTTTAGGTCTCCTTGGCTATTTTCTTCGCCCTGAAGGACGGTGATGAGAATGATTAGGTGTATCAGACAAGATAGTAATACTGGGTCCACCCTTCAAGCAGGGTCTCCTCAAGCAGATGAATTCTCCATCCAGAAGACCGCAGAGATGACATACTACCCCCACACAACAAAAGAACAATGTGATTACTCCGTGTGTAGGTGTCAAGGGAGTGAATGGCATATAGGAAGATAGTGTGCCAAAACAGACTACAAAGGAAAAATAGAGGACACGTCGATGTGTGTAATGTGCATATATAGTTTTCTGAAAAAATGAAAAGAAGTGCCAAGCTGTCCAATTTCCTCTAGTAAATAATAGATAACAAGTTCATATGCCATGCTCATGAGGTGGCTATAGCCAGCTGGCAGCAAGGTTTGGTTGATGGCATAGAAGACAGACGAAAAGAGAGAAGATCTTGTTATCTTATTAATGTCATACTTAGAGACGCTGGCAACATGGGTTTTTTTATTGGCAGACAAAAGAAGGATCTTATAACATTTGAGATTTGAGTCTTCAAAAAGCATTTGTGTATTACCTTGTGCTGTTCTTCATTAGTAAAGGGTACTAGAGGGGGAAGGCTGTGTTAAACCTAGAATCTGGTTGCCAAAACAGAATAGTGTTTGTATACCAATCATAACATCTAACGTGATCTCACCTTCACACGTCTTCAAGTGTTCAACAGAAATGTCAAGAATCAAAGGGAGATGCTGGCCTTACCTCATATGCATCGTTTTAATTCATGGAAACTAGCTGTTCTTGTTAACAAAATGTTTCACCATTTACAAAACTGGTATAAGAGAAACTAAGATTTTGAACCAACAGAACCTATCCATATACATCTATGCACAGATATATACAGATGTAGAACTTCCAAAGAACTAGTGTAAGATTCTGTAACAATTTGCCCCAGTACAATTTCCTTTCCTGTTCATTCTCTCTTTCTGTTTCAATTAATATGTTCACCCACAAATGTCAGGATGCATATGTAACAGACTAACAGTTAACGCTACAAAAAACAATAATTACGAGATTGAAGTTTATGGACATAGAATTATTGGCTATTTCTGATTCAACCTCATAAACAAACAAGGATAGTGCACAAAATTTACCTCAAATAGTGAAGGGAAGTCTACCACCTCCATAAAAATGGCAGGTCAAGTCATACGTCTTTCCTGCAATAGACAAAAAATTTACATACCACAGAATTAGCCCGGTTTGTCTTTGATGTAGTGACTGAAGATGTTTTGACATTTGGAAAAACAGCTTACTTTCTCTTTCTTCGATCAACACTGCTAGTCCTCAGCTCATTCTTTGGGAGAGCAGATCCATGGGGAATGGCATACTGCATAGGAGATAAAGCTGGAGAAGGCGCAGGAACAGGTACAGGAGGAAGCACAGCAGACACAGGAATAGTTGCAGCTGCTACAGGAGGAGGAGGGGGGACAGAAGCTGGAGGTGCAGCAACAGGTTCAGGTAGGGGCCTCGGTAAAATATGCTTCAAGCGATTGTTTCTGTAGTTCTTCCAAAAATAGAATTGCTGCCTGTGGGCCAATTCCTAACATTTCCAACAAGTGCAAACATATTTGAGCCCAGCCAAGGATAGAAGTACTTATATCGTTCTGTTAATAGACAATAAATCAGTGATACAAAGACCAAGAAGAAGCTTTCCCTCTTCGGTCCCGCACCTCATGCGACTATGGTAAAACTAACCTATGAAAACCTATTCGTTATTTTCATTTTCTGTTTGTGAGTTGGAGTCTGGATATTCGTGATGCATATGCAAGGTCTTTAAGGGGAAGTGTATAATACAAGTGCAGTATGAGGAGAAAAGCAAAAAAAAAATAGTCAGTCAAACAATCACCATCAGCCATAATTCTTAAACTAATCTCCATCGGTTTCCCTAGGGCCTGGTCAGTTCAAAAATCACCATGGAAATTTTAACAATACAGCATGCTTTTGCTTGAGACCATGATTGTAATGAACTATGAGCAAAAACCAGTATAACACATAAAGTACATTGAAAACTAGAATACATTCTACAGTCATCTGAATACTAGTACAACCTTGAAAAAACTTAACTAGACAGAAATGATAAAAGATAATACTAGAATGCAACCTTGTTGCCTGGGTGTGCCATTGCATTCCGGAAGTTCGAGTTTTGGAGAAGCTCGAGAAAATATAGGCAATGAGGATACCTGTAATCATCTTAAAAATTAAAATCAGTAGATACATCTGATGTATAAGATAGCTAGCTTATATGATAGGCAAAATAAGACAGCAGATTAGGGATCTCTGAGTTGCTAGCTAGTCTATATTTTGACCCCAGTTCATAAATACAGGCCCTTCTAGATGATAACAGTTCGTTCGAAGAAGCTTACATTATGAACTTTATATACTCTGGTCGTTGCCAATATTGAAGGTATTTCAAGTAGCCAATGAAAGCTTCATCTTCAAAATAGCGATTTTGGGCCAAATCTGTGGCAGCAAGTAAAGAACATCTTAGGATAACCAACAACAAACAGAAATGAAGATGCAAAACCTGTCACAAGACTTGACAACAGACACTTCAAAACCCTGTGTCATTCCCATTACATAGCATTATACAAAATTTGGATCATCGTTAGTTCATAGAGTTGCCTATCTTTCCGTATGCAGCAGAACAATAGGAAGCAAGGGTGTGGGACTAAGAAGCACAGCTAATTAATCCACATGAGTAGACAACTTTGTGAACCATTCAAAGACCATTAAAGTTTAACACTCTATTTGCAGAACTACTTTCGCATTACACTCGTTTATAAACTAGCTTCTGAAAACATCACTTAGTTTCCACCGGAAATATTTTTCAGAAATTGGAAGCACAATTATGAAATTTTTTTCCTGAAAAATGGGTTATTTTCCCAGACAACAGCTTTCAGAAATCGTAAACCAAACAAGTTTTCAGGGTCTTCAGGAACTGAATCCAGAAAAAAAGATCCCCAAACTCCAGCCAAACAAGGCTAAATCTCTCCATAACATATCATAATGACCCGAATGAAACTTAAAGACTCAACACTCAGGTCGACAACTGTGAATCCAACACGGGTATACTCTCAGCAGGATTAATACTTGACTTTTCTACTGAATTGAATGCCAGTACCACAAGCCTCCAGTAAAGAAACAACCATAATGCAGTTCACTGGATAACACAATCAAAGCAGGATGCCGGAACTACTTTAATTCACAGATTCGGCTCATATATGTATATATTCATTAGTACAAAACCAAATAATTGAGGCATTCGAAGCAACAGTAATGTACGAATAAGTAATGTGATGAGAGCAAACAGTGAATGTAGGTGGGATTAGCGAGACACTGCACGAATTCAAGTTCGAGCAAGAACCGTTGGCGTCCATCATCTGGATCCTTATAAATGTTCTTCGGCCTGAAACAGTATTAAAAATTGGTCAAAAAATTAACAGACAAAAGAGTCCCCCAACGATTATCGAAATTTGGCACGGCAATCAAGAGGGACAAAAGCAACAGAAAAAGAAATCCCAGAGGCAGAGTTCGACGAAAAAGGAGAGGGTAGCTTACGAGGAAGAAGTGTGGGCCGAATCGTCAGTTTCCTGATTCGAAGCCATTGGCATAAACCCTAACTGCAAACGCCTATGGCGTGTCCGGTTCTTGCAAAATTGGACGTGTTCCTGTCGGACCGGGGCCTGTTTGGGAAGGGGCAATATTAGGTCCCATTGGCTGAACACACAACTAGTAACGACGGGTAAAATTTCACTTGCCCCCCTTAATTATAGGACTCTTTACACTTTCCCCGTTAACTACACATTTAAGCAACAAACACCTCTCCTTTTTCGGCGTAGGTACCCTTAGTAGTGATGAGTCCACATTAGCTCGGTACTCAATACACGATTTAGCGCTCAGTCTCTCCACACTAAAATTATTAATCTCATACCAACAAACATATCGTTTTGTTACTTGTACGGTACGTACCAATACCAATATGTTCCGGTGTACCGTTTTAGATTTGATGCTAAAAAGTTATATGCATTTTTTGAATAATATTTTCTAACAAAAAATTATATTGGACATACAAAATAAAATCTTACAACTTAAAAATAAATCACTAAACATGAAATGGAATAATTTTAGTCTCAATTTTATGTGTAATTATTCAAAAAAAAAAATTTTTAAAAATAAAAAAATGTACCAACCGATATTGATACGTGCCAGTATTGATCGGACAACCCGATATCGGCCGATACAGTACATAAGTTGACCGATACTGTTTTTTATCCAGTACAGTACGTACTAATATCGCACGTTACTGTACGATATTCATAACCTTACTCATCAAACAACCAACCAGATTCAACAATACTTGGTCTTTCAAGCCACAAGTTGTTTGACCAACAGGAGCAAATCAAGGGATCTGCTTGCCAAATTCACCCCAAATAAAATCTGAAAGTGCTCTGAATTTTGGAGACATATCCATCAATAAACTGCTCTTTTCTACAAGAAAATAATGAGTAAGATCGGTGACATCAAATCCCCTAAAATCTTTCACCATTCATCTTATAAAAAGAGTCATTGCATCAAATCAAAATATGCTTACAAGCTATCTACCACATACCTGCACACACATTCGCTTTTAACTCTCTCGCTCGATATCTGACTTGATCTTTGAAAAATCCTTGATCGAAAAATACCCTCAGTCTTTTGACTTCTGCTAAGGAACTCCAACACAAATAGTTAGATTTTCACAAAAAGATTGACTATTCCATTAGTTCGAAGTTTGAACCCATGACATCATTCTTAAAATCTAAATTCAAAAAGACAGCAGATACTGGGATTAACTGGTGTTGTAAATATCAAATCATAAATGCAGCAAAATTTGATTATTCTCTCTCTATCTCTTCTAGAAATATTATTATTGGTTCATTCATTATAAAGGGAGATTTTTTTTCTGAGTTGTTAGTCTATTGCATTAGCTTTGGTCGTTGGAGACATAACAATTTTCAGTTGGATATTTAATAATCCAGAGGTATTTTTTTCTACCCACATTTATAACAGTTCAATGTGAAATGAAAATTTCCTAAGATTAGCTTTTTGATGATCCCATCAGTAACACGTTCTGCTCTTCAATTTTACGTAGTTAAAGAAACTACCTAGCTCGATACCAGATGATGCAGATGAAAAGTGAAAAGTCATTGACGTACCATCCACTTCAGTCACGGAGAATGAATAATCGAATGGCCCAAAAGGCAATTTCGAGGTGATTGAAATCAAAAGATGAACTTTCAAAAACAGGGAGAAAGGAGAACTGACTAATCCATCATGAATTATCTTTTTAAGTTGTCAAATGATGAAATCACCGGCACCAAGGCATGAATTTAAGCTATGAATTCGACAGATTTGAACACAGTGACAACCTAAACTCGAATCGAAATGAAATTCTCCACGGTAAATAAATGCAATTCGTGAACACCACCAAGGCTTCATGCATTATCTGCAAAGAACACCACCTCTTCATACTAAACTACAAAATAGCAGGCATTAGACCTAATTGAAAACATTTTTTAACTCAAAACGATCATTAAGACCCGTAAAACAAACAACAGAGGAGGTGGTGAGCAGAGCAGGAAAACCGCCCTCGTAATATAATTGTATAACTTAGTGTACCAAGAGTGATAAGGACGACCCTTACCTTACCTGATACAAAGGGAGGATAGAACCTGAGCAAAAACCCGCTTTCTTCCGTAACTGGCTATAGATCTCAAACTGACCTTAGAAATCTCAGGAACCATATTCACAGGTGGATGGAAGGCAATAAAATGCTTTATTACTCACTCCCATTTGACTCCCACAGGTGACAAGGCCCAGGCAACTGTTTACCAAAAACACTCATCTCTGTTCACGCTAACAGGTAACAAAAACCCGAGGGCAGCCATTCACGAGGCCCTACGGAGGCCGCTTGGGTATTTTTTTCCCATTTACCAAGCATAGAAAAAGGGGGGGAAATCCAACTCATGACTGCTACTAAACCATTTTGACTCAATGAAATGGTCTTGCTTATTTTTCAACTTTTTTAGGAGGTAAACGCAAGTACCCAACGAACATAAATCCCTTAATCCTAAAAACTTACAAACACCAAAAAAGAGGGGGGGAAAAGGTCCTTTTTTGGGGAGTACGCAGAGCAGCAGGATTATGGTACAAGTTCTAACAAAATGAAACCTTCCTCCATGTTATAGAGATACTGATAGGACCAAAAAAAAAAAAACCAACTTTGCACTGGCTTCTTCATATTTGGGTTCCCTCTGAAGGACGAGACAATGAGATGACGACAGTATGGTTCGCGAGTTGTGAGTCAAGCAAAATGAACGATCTTCAGTATGGTCTGTAACGCATGGGCCGCCTGAACCTCGGGACCCTTCTGCACAAGAGAGGAAAAATAACATCAATCCTACAGTTTGTTGCAGGTGAACTCCAGAGACATAAAATAAGGAAAGGTGATGTTTCTGCACAAGAGAGGAAAAATAACATCAATCCTACAGTTTGTTGCAGGTGAACTCCAAAGACATAAAATAGAAACCCATTGCAGAGACATCGCCTTTCCCCTCAGATTTTTGCGCCAGAAGCAATGGCCAATGTTGCGCCAGAAGCAATGTGCAATATTGTAATTGCCTGATTATGAAAAAGCTACTATATAAATAGATAAGAAGGTAATATCTGACTTCCACTTGTAGTCCATCTTATTAGGAAAGCCACCCCATCAGCATGACAAAATGCTGTTTCTTAGGTTCGCTGGTCGTTGTCCCAACCAAAAAAGAAGTTGGTTGCTGGGCTCAGGCCTTAGCACTATCGATATGAAGTCAGCTTCTGTACCGAGGAGGGGTACTTCATGGCTACAGCATACAAGTGACTAAATATATTCGCTTCATGAGCAACTACTTACAATCTACCTTTCTTTGGCAATTGGTTTTGCAATATCCAAAAGGAAAACTCTAATTTGAAGTCCATACAATAACCTATTCTCAAGCTCAATGTTCTAACGTAAGGTAAAATGCCGATCTAACAATTTTGAATAAATGGCCTTACCAAGGGAAGTAAGGGGTTTTTATAGTCTTCGTATTGACGAGGCTCTGGTGTAACCATCGAGCACTAATAAACAACTAAACAAGTACTGTAACTGATGGAGAAACGACTACAGTGGGTCCTTCACTATGAAAATCCTGATAAACAACAATGTACACAATACAAAGAATGCCGTTTTGGGTAGAAGTAGGGAGAGCATAAGTATGAAGACCGAGCAGAAATGCCGATAAGAATATTGCAGAAATCACAGCGAGGGTGAAAAATTAGCACATCCCTAAAATTCTTTGCAAACCCCAAAAGTCAAGAGAGGTTAGATCTCAGTTAAGGCAGCCTACCAGGTAGCATTCCACTTCAGAAAGATGCCATCTTTTTTACAATAGACACTAGTTTTGTACTACCTTGCTGAATTAATCACAAGGTGTAACGTACTCCGAACCTCCACAACTTATGATCGGAGAGCCTATCCAAGTGATAAAGCAGAAAGAGGAAAACACAACATACATGCTGACCAGGTAAATATCAGGTAAAACAAATAACCAATATCAATGACACAAATGCATGCATGTGCACATGCTTTGAACTACCAAAGTGATTTTTGTCACCACGGATGATCAAACGGCAAAGCGACGTTACATTGTATAGGCTTTCAAAACACTGTCCATTAATATTTTTCATATTGAACTTGAAAAACAATGTGAAAATTGATTCTTTTGGTTATGAAGAAAGATAATGAGAAGATAGTTCACATGTCAAGATGAACTAATAAACCTATTGTTGGAAATAATGTGTATATGGTAGTATATATATTGTAATTAGGCAAGTTAGTCATTGTAATTAGGCAAGTTAGTCAATTAGGTAGGTAGCATCAATTAGGGATTTAATTTCCTCTTTCCGTATTATTTTCTTTCCTTATTCATCTTGTACACAGTCTATATATTTCCTCATTGTGAGAAGAATAAATCATATCGTTCGTATATTTCGACATGGTATCAGAGCGGGTTCTAGGAACCTGACTTTCTCCTCTTCGTTCTCTCTTTTTTTCTAAAACCAACCCTATCTCTACACAGAAACCGAAACCCTAACCCTAGCCGCCGCCGCCATCAATCGCCGCCACCTCCCTTCATCGTCGGCTGTTGCTAACCCTAAATCCACAACCTATCAGCCGCCACTGTTATTCCGCCGCTGTTTTTCTCTTCTGGTCTTCTGATTCCGCCACCATCCGCCTCTGTCCACCTCTGTCCGCAACCTATCACCCATTAGTTGTCGCCACCGTACTCTCTTTTTTTTTCCTGTGGGTAACTCTCGGATCTCTTCGTTTATATCTCTGATTTATTATTTATCATGGGTGATAATAAGAACAAAGATGCTGAGAATAAAGACATTGGTGCATCAGGCACCAAGGATGTTGTTCGGGATTATCGTCGGTCTCTCACCACGATTAAATTAAATGGATCCAACTATTTGCCATGGTCCCGTGCAGTAACTGTATCTCTACGCGCCAGTGGCGAGACTTCCTACATCACTGATGATGCATCTACTGATCCCACTTGGACCCAAAATGATGCTCATATCATGACTTTACTTTGGAATAGTCTTGAACCCGATATTTTTAATAATGTTGCTTGCCAAGAGAAGTCCAAAGCTGTTTGGGACACTCTCAAAGAATTATATTCATCGGATCAGAATACTTCTCGTATATATCAAATTTATCAGCAGATTTTCTCTTTCCAACAAGGAGATCGATCGCTCGATGACTACTTCTCTACATTGAAAGGGATGTGGGATGAATTAAATGTTTACCAACCGTTATCCACAGACTTACGGGTTCAACAGAAGTACAGGGATGACTTTCGTGTTTCAAAGTTTTTGTCTGGCCTAAATTCAGAACTTGCTCCTCTAAGTTCTCAGATTCTATCTGGCAAGGAAGTTCCTACTGTTGGTGAGGCTTTTTCTCGTGTTCGACGGGCTGCTACCCATTCATCTGGTTTAGAGCGACCGACTCCATCTGCTCTTGCTGCTCCCATTACATCCCCTACTTTATCTTCTGGAAATTTTGGCAATCACATTCCCCCCCACAGTCATAGTAGTTCCTCTGAACGTGGTGGTCGGCGTGGAGGACGTGGGGGGCGTGGTGGTCGTGGCACCAAGAAGTGTACTCATTGTAATGCAACCAACCACGATGTTGCGTTTTGCTGGAAGCTTCATGGCAAACCAGCTTGGGCTAACCAGGCTACACTTGAGGGGGAGCCGTCTGCACCTGCTCCTCCTACTCAGATTACTATATCCAAGACCGAGTACGATTCTATGATTCAAAGGGCTAATGCATCTTCTTCTTCTTCCACTGCGACCCATGTCTCTTCAGGTAATACTTGTCTTCATTCATCTTCTCGTACTGGCAGTAATCCTTGGATACTCGATTCTGGCGCATCTGATCATATGACAGGTGACTTGTCCCTTTTAACTAATGTTGTTACCCCTTCTGTTCCTTCCTATGTTACTATTGCCGATGGATCTAAAATTCTTGTTCATGGCATTGGTACATATTCCTCATCTGGTCTTGTTTTTTCTTCTGTCTTATATTTGCCTCAATTCCCTTTTAATCTTATCTCCATTCATAAACTTTCTCATACTCACCAGTGTTCTGTACGTTTCTATTCTTCTCGTTGTGAATTTCAGGATCTCAAGACGCAGAGGATGATTGGTGGGGGGTATGAGAAGAATGGTCTGTTTTATCTCCGGGAAGAGAAGCAGCAGCAGGCGTCCAACTCTTCCATGTTATCTGCTCTCCATTCTACTGTCACACCTTATCAGTGGCATTGTCGTCTTGGGCACCCATCCTCTGCCAATCTTCGCAAGCTAGTCCCTAATCTACCTCATTTTTCTCCTTTTAGTTGTGATACTTGTGAACTCAGTAAACACCGTCGGGTTTCTTTTCCTTTACGTACTGAGTCACCATGTTTAGAACCTTTTTCTTTAGTTCATTCAGATATTTGGGGACCTTCGCGCACTACGAGTTTGTGTGGTGCTCGCTATTTTGTTACATTTATTGATGCTTTTTCTCGTTTAACTTGGGTGTATCTCCTCAAAGATCGGTCTCAATTATTTTCTGTGTTTTCAAAATTTCATGCTGAGATTGTCAATCAGTTTAATGCTAAATTACATATCTTACGGACTGATAATGCCCAAGAATATCTTTCTAATGAATTTACGCATTTTAATGAGACTCATGGCATTATTCATCAAACTGCTTGTGTCACCACCCCGCAACAGAATGGGGTTGCGGAACGGAAAAATGGGCCCGTTTTAGGTGTAGCTCGTGCTCTTATGCTTCACATGAACGTTCCAAAACTTTTTTGGGGATATGCTGTTCTTACAGCAAATTACCTAATAAATAGAACACCTTCTCGAGTTTTGAATGAAAAAATTCCTTATCAGGTCATGTTTCCTGCCAAGGATCTTTATAGTCTTCCCCTAAAACTTTTTGGTTGTGTTTCGTTTGTTCATAATTTATCTCCTGGTCGTGATAAGCTTGATCCTCGGTCTTACAAATGTATCTTTCTTGGTTACTCTCGCACACAAAAAGGGTACCAGTGTTATAGTCCCTCATTACGGAAGCACTTCGTGAGTGCTGACGTCACTTTTTTTGAAACCATCCCATATTATTCCCTCGAAGGTGGACAGGTGCGACCACCCATGTTGGCTGACCTTGGTCAGTCCCCTTGTATCCCTGAGCTTACTTCTCGACCACCAATTACACAGGTTTATGTTCGTCGTCCTTCCGCTACCGCTCCAACTGTTGCTACTACAGATCCGGCTTCTGTACCCACACCATCTCCTCTAGCGTCTGCAGATCCTACTCTCGATCTTCCTATTGCTCAGCGTAAAGGTACTCGTTCCTGCACTTCCCATCCTATCTCTCACTTTGTCTCCTATGATCATTTATCTCCCTCTTTTCGCGCTTTTTCTGTCTCTTTGTCCTCTCTTGTTGTTCCTAAGTCTTATCAGGAGGCTCTTTCTCATCCTGGATGGCGTTCTGCTATGGAAGAAGAGATGCGCGCTTTATCATTGAATCATACTTGGGATCTTGTTCCCAAGCCTTCTGGAGCTCATATTGTTGGTTGTCGTTGGGTGTTTACTATCAAACACAATCCTGATGGTACTGTTGATCGTTTGAAAGCTCGTCTTGTGGCCAAAGGTTTCACCCAAACCTACGGGCTCGATTACACTGAGACTTTTTCTCCGGTTGCCAAACTCAATTCTGTTCGAATTGTTATCTCTCTTGCGGCCAACCTTAATTGGCCTCTTCATCAACTTGATGTCAAGAATGCATTTCTTCATGGTGACCTCTCTGAGACTGTCTATATGGCTCAACCACCCGGTTTTGAGTCCAAGGGGGAGTCTGTTTGTCATCTTCGCAAATCGTTATATGGACTCAAACAATCTCCCCGGGCTTGGTTCGATAAGTTCAGTAGTACCGTTGTGTCTCATGGTATGACTCGAAGTCAAGCTGATCACTCTGTATTCTTTAAAAGGACTACTCGTGGTATTGTGATTCTCGTGGTTTATGTGGATGATATTGTCATCACCGGCAGTGATGGTGTTGGGATTGAAATATTGATTCGTCATCTTTGTTCCAGTTTTCTTACTAAGGATCTAGGCAAGCTTCGGTATTTTCTCGGCATTGAGGTTGCTCGTTCCAAAGCGGGCATTAGTTTATCACAAAGGAAATACACTCTCGATCTCTTGAAGGATACAGGTTATCTTGGTTCTAAACCTGTAGCTACTCCCATGGACACTAATCTTAAACTAATGCCGGAAGATGGTGAATTGGTTGATGATCCTAAGATGTATCGGAGACTTGTGGGTAAGCTTATTTATCTCACTATTACTCGACCTGATATCTCCTATGCAGTCAGTATTGTCAGTCAGTTTATGACGTGTCCTCGAGTTCCTCATATAGAAGCAGTTGTTCGTATCTTGAAGTATCTTAAAAATGCACCTGGACGTGGACTTCTCTACAAGTCATCTGGACATCTTCGTATCGAAGGATATACAGACGCTGACTGGGCTGGATCTCCTGCTGATCGTCGTTCTACTACTGGTTATTGCACCTTTATAGGTGGCAATCTTGTGACTTGGAAGAGTAAGAAGCAGTCAGTTGTGGCACGTTCTAGTGCAGAAGCAGAGTATAGAGCAATGGCTCATACCACTTGTGAGTTGACTTGGTTGCGTACACTTCTACAAGAGTTTGGGATTCCAGTGCATGGTCCCACTCCTTTATACTGTGATAATCAGGCTGCTATCCACATCGCTAATAATCCAGTATTTCATGAAAGGACCAAACACATTGAAGTTGACTGTCATTTCATTCGGTCAAAAGTGGAATCCAAAGAGATTAGCACGCCTTTTGTTCCTTCAGGCTCTCAACTTGCTGATATTTTCACGAAGGCTCTTCCCAAGACTTCCATTGACTCTATTTGTCTCAAGCTTGGAGTATACGATGTATACGCTCCAGCTTGAGGGGGAGTGTTGGAAATAATGTGTATATGGTAGTATATATATTGTAATTAGGCAAGTTAGTCATTGTAATTAGGCAAGTTAGTCAATTAGGTAGGTAGCATCAATTAGGGATTTAATTTCCTCTTTCCGTATTATTTTCTTTCCTTATTCATCTTGTACACAGTCTATATATTTCCTCATTGTGAGAAGAATAAATCATATCGTTCGTATATTTCGACACCTATCAACATCAAACCACTGCCAGCCACTTCCTCTTCTAATATTTCTACCTGATAGGCATAAGATCTTCAAAATATCATGGCACTAAATGCTCTATTCCAGTGTCACTAAGTAGGATGAAGGAAAAGAAAACATGTCATGAAGCTCCCCTTTTCCCATGGTCCATTTTATATCAAGCAACCAAAAAGTACCAGACAACCTACAGCTTACCCATATCCATATGAAGGATAGAAAGCTGGAGCAGGCATATATGGTCTCCGTGATCGAAACCCAAAAAATGGGTTGGGACGCCTCCCTCGATACTGTTTCATCCCAGGAACGTTGGTTCGTTTTGCAGAAACCTGGAGAACATAATCCCTTGCTCATTAAATAATCAAATCCCTGTGTCTCAAAAGTTGTTAACTCAAATCAATCAAGTTCATGAACCTTTAACTGGCGACCATGCAACTCTGACTCATTTAGCAGAAGAGCATTCTGAACGGCTTCAACTTCCACAAACTCGACATAAGCAAATCCTTTAGGTTGACCAAACTTGTCTGTCAAAATCGTGACCCTGTTGACTGTTCCACAGGATTGGAAGTGCTGTTGGACCTCCTCTGGTGTACATGCATAGTCTACCTGAGGTTTTTATAGTATCAAAGAAAAAAATGACTGTTCACATCGAACCAATGTTTTCCTCACCGTGAGAATAGATGCTTTAGGAATAAAGACCAACTAAGAGAAGTCATCAGCATACAGTCATAGATAACTTTTTAAACAAGATTATGTTAAGAGTAGCACACACATTTAACAACGAGAAGTAGTCAGTACTCTCAAAAAATGTAGAACTCTATGAGGAAAGCAACTGTAGAAAAATTAAGACAAAGGAAGGGGCTAGCGCCAGACCACCATCTTATAGTTGAAAACATTGAAGAAGCAGCCTATGCGAGAAAATGTTGCTAGAAGCATTAGCTGCCCCATTACATCAGAACAGCCACCAAAAGCATTGTCACCTACTTCTACTACTTCCAATCAATAGGCATTACATGTAACCTCTCAAACAGTTTATGAAATCCCATGTCACCATTCTCATGGGATTTAGAGCAAAAGCTTGCCACAAAGAGGAAACTCGAGTTTGTATGAGGGGAGAAACAAAAGATCTAAAAAACAGAAAGGGATTTTAACCCTTACATATCGTATAGAATCTGAATCAAGGAAAAGGATTCTAAACCCTTACGTTACCAACATATATGGAGCGTGAATCCACTTCCTCCTTTTCAGCCTGAGTAGCAGAACCACCAGAAGAGTCTTCATACATGCCCATAACAGAAAAGAAGATATTAATTGACCTAGGACAAAATGCTGTTAAAAAAAGTAGCCAGCCTTGCAATCACTGCATAAAACCTTCAAGATATACATGTAAGCCACATGAACATTTTATTCCAAAGATTCCACAACTTAATTTTGAATTAAAGAACATAGAAAATCGAAGTGCCTTTTTTGGACATCATATGCCTTCCAAGTTAAACAAAGGCCGCCAAGATTGGAGAATATGCAGAAATTAATCTAATGCCATGTGCATGCTAACTACTAACAAGGAGCATACAAGTGTAAGCTCTTACATGAAGTTCAAATCCCATAAGGAATCTAATAAAATAAGAAGAATTGAAGAACTTCCATGAAATCCAAAAGAGGAAACTGTTTGCCACCCACTTCTTCGGTCTTCCCCATGTAAGGAATACTGGAGAAGCTGTGACCAAGACGAAAAGAATGAATCATGAGGTTGGGATGAAAGTAATCCAGCTGGAGATACATCTCATTCTTCATCTGAAAATAAGCACCAACAAAAATATAGGAGAGTACTTATTTAGACCTTAAATATCGATCCAGATGGTGGCAGTAGCACCTAGTGTAGTCTACGAAGCAAGCCTAGGGGTCCCGTAAAATTACATTCAATGTGTACTTCATTTTGTGAGACCCAAATCGGTAAATCTTATCGAGAAGGATTTTACAATTGAATTGAATATAGATTCATTTATTAGAACCATATGGAATAACAAAAATCTCGTCCCCCTCATTTTTGATTTGCAGATAAAAGACAAAAGTTCCTCTTGCCGTTTCTTTTTGCTACAACTACGAACGGCTTCCAAAAGTTCAAAACTATCAACTCTTCAGAGCTATGAAGGTACCACGCGTGCATGATATCACCATCTAATGTTATGAAGATATGATATGTAAATGATATGGCCGTCTAATATCACCACACCAATTTTAAATGCACTAGTCACATCACCTGTAAAAACAGCAAGTATCAGAAAATTTCAGTGTTTTGAAAATTTGATAAATATTTCCTTTCCATTGAGCCACATTTATCCATAATACACATATTTCCTTACCATTAAGTAACAAAATTACTCATATTGCATCCTGAAATTATCATACTGATTTTGGAGATATAAATGATATCACGCATTGTGAATTCTTTTTCAAGATCCATAAACTCCGGTGGACCAGATTGGTCCTACCTGATCTGCAACCTACAATTACTTCAGAGTATAATGTATTCATAATTTCGATACACTTTTGGCTTTCTAAGGGATTTAGGAAACTCTAAACCACTCAGACAATATCCTAAAATGATTAGAAAGACTTCGAGATAAGAAACACGACGACATTTCCTTTCAAATGCTCTCTCGTGGTAAACATCTGCTAGGCTGTATAGCTTTTGACATGAGATACCAACCTACTGTGCTAGGAACTTCTGACAATTACAATCTATGAGTTCAGCTAACAACTCCGTATTGTTGATCTTGCATAGAAACAAGTATGGCCGTCAGCTCCTCCCATTTACGAATTCACTACACAGCTCGTTGCATGGGCTCGGATCGAAAATGATCTCAGTGGGATCTACTCTACCTCTCTCTCAACCCTTCCCCCCCCCCCAAAAAAAAAAAAAAAAACAAACACACACACACAAAGTCCCTTCACAGAAAAAAAAAATCTTTTAAGATCACAGAAACAATGTTGTAGACAATCATTCTCACGGATTTCTAGGCAAAATAAACTGAATTCACCATCAATTACCATACAGGAAAGTACATGCATGGATAGATAAGTAGATTAGATCGATTACTCGATTACAATTTATGAGTTCAGCTAACAACTCCTTATTGTTGATCTTGCATAGAAAAAAGTATGGCCGTCAACTCCCATTTACGAATTCACTTCACACCTCGTTGCATGGGCCCAAATCGAACATGATCTCAGTGGGACCTAATCTCCCCCTCTCTCAACCCAACCCCCCCCCCCCCCCCCCCTTCTCCTCCTCCCCCCCTCACAGAACAAAAAAAAAACCTTTTAAGATCAAAGAAAGAATGTCGTAGACAATCATTCTCGTGGATTTCTGGGCAAAATAAACTGAATTCACCATCAATTACCATACAATTTCGTACATGCGTGGATAGGTAAGTAGATTAGATCGATCGATTGATTGATAAACAGATAAATACACAGATCAATAGCTAGGCAGAAAGAGGAGCGAGTGACAAATAGAGAGAGACTGGCAAAGAGGACAGACTGCCAAAAGCTCGAACGGACGATGAAAATGAAGTTCGGTTTGCCTTCCAATCCCATTGCCTTCTTCCACTCATTGCCTAGGGTTTCTAGTCTGCAAACGACCTATGCGAATCGATCTAAGGAAGCCAACCTAGGGAAGAAATCCAAGGCTTTTGTTGTCTAGAGAGATTCTATTTTGAAGGCGAGAGGCTTATGAGATCTCAGCAAAGGATTATATAGTAAGATGCTAGACTAAGGGTAGGAAAGGAATGTACTAAAGAATTGGAAAAAAAAATTAAAACACCTTTTCTTAGACGAAATTGTTTAGTAGTTGAACGGTTACAAACAAGCTCCGGACTTGAAAGATCCAAAGCTATGGATAACTCAATTCTCTATGCATAAGAAATCCCATGTCACAAAAAACTTTGCATTAACCTCGAGCATAGGGGAAGAAATTAGAGACTTCATAAGCTAGACTTACATACCCATGTCAATAAAATCTGAAAATCAAAATTGACCCAACGACCTATAGCTACACTTGGCAAACATGGGCAAATGGGCAGGATATAATATAAGAAACTAGTTTACCATTAGCATATGCCTTTTTAATATCCATTTGCTCCTTACATCTACCTTAACTGATAAATGAAATCTCAAAGAATTAAGCCTTATATAACGCAATTCCAAGGGTTCAAGAACAAACCTTAAGTAATACAATTTTTAACAGATCACGAAGTTTTAATGTGGACCTTAATAAGACCATTTAGAGAGATGTAGTTCATGCTTGATTCATGTGACAAACATTCTAATGTGATGGGTATTTACATGTAAGAATAGAGTAATGGAGTGATTGTCACATACCTCGTGAGAAATTAAGGGAGAGAGGGAGGAGTAAATATGTTGAGGAGATTTCTATAATTCATATGTCAGTGGGAGCTTCTCATTTATTTTTGAATTAAATGTTATCCTTCCTTATTTATCGATGATATTAAACAAATTAAAAGCGCCAAATTGGAAACAGTGACATGAATGCTGAAAGTAAAGGTTAGACACAGGCACAAAATCCCTACGCAACTTGAGCACGCATCAATGGTAAACTTATTCGGAGCTTTTATAGTGGCTGTTCTTTCCATTCTCCAAAATATAGCTTAATTCCGTTGGATTTGCTAGGGGGCTGTTAATGGTCGAGTGTTTGAGTCCCTATTCATCGAGTTCTTTCAAGATTAATGAATAGCCATTCCTCAATGTTGTAATTTTTTGGTTGAACCTATGACTGACAGGCTAGACCTCATTTCATAGATTAAGAAATTGAATCAAGAGAGTCATCGCTTTTGCCCACACTAATTCAGTCTTAGTGGCGGTGCTCGTGCCATTTCCTATTAATGATGACATCTGGGAATAAGCATTGGCTAGCTTTCAAAGCGAATTGGCTTCCAAGCATGCTCCATTATTCCCTCACCGGGGAATTCAACAATTCTTTTGTCAATTACAAAATCCACTACATTTTTAACATTCACCGGATTAGTCCAGTTCCACAGAGGATAGCAATAAACGTTGCAGTTGAACAACCTACCCAACTTTGTTAAACTGGAATTGCAGAATAGTTACTTGAATCTGCAACAATGGCCACAAAAACAGTTTGATCACTCCAACATGATGGAATCTTGTAGGACAAATTCCTAATTCGTTGTCATTATAAAAGAAACATAACCAGAAATAAGATACATACTCGCGTCAAAGAACGTGTCTGTAGTAGGTTGGACCCGTGGGGTGTCACGCTTAATAGTGTTCTTATAATCACGGCACAATCTACTTCAGTGATTGGCTGAACTGAGAGACCATGTGGGGCTCGGCCCTCTCTCGTCTACCTTTGGCCAGCCCAACAATCATTGCCGGATCTTGAGTTTGATGAGTTCCGCACGGCATGCCAACAGGCCCATTTCAATGCACAACCAACGTATAGACCAAGCCTAGTGCTGCGGTATACGTGGGGTTTAGTTAAATCGTTCTCCAATGACGAATGCTTGGCCACTCCACCGTGGGCATGGTACTTGGCATGGGTCAAGCGGGACATGAAGCTCAATGTAGGCGGTTATCCGTCGTGGGGATAGGCTGTTGCCAGACGTGATATTGTGGCGACCGCAATGCCCGGGTGCAGACCACGTGGCGGTCATGCCATTGGACGGCTCACAAGGCATATCTTCGGACATCATGATACATGCGTCTTGAAAGACATCTATAAATGAACAGTGACACTCCTCTCTCAGGCATGCACAAAACCCACACCCAAAGCATTTCAGTTAGTTTCTCTCCTATTTCCAAAACTAACTTAAGTCCGGCTACCTATGGCCGGTGGGCACTAACGGGTTCCTTCTTTTGCAGCTGAGGCAAAAGATGAAGTGCGGTTTGATCAAGAGAGATACAACTCGGTTTAGGCTCCACAGTGTCATAAGAAATCACACAAATCCAACTATCCAAATACTTATGTGAATGAATACATATACGAATACAGAGACAGAACGAGAGAAGACCTTGACCAGCACCCATTTCTCTTTCAACCTTGGCCTGCATTTCCCGAAGGGCGCTTGCTTCCTCTTCTATCTCCTTGAGTCTCTTCTTCATGTCTTCCAATTCCTATTCGAGATAATACAGAAAAAAAAAAAACAAAAGATTACGGCAAACTACAACTGAATTAGAGAGAGAAACTAACAGGAGAGAAAGACATGCAGAGAGAGAGAGGGAGTGAGGGAGAGGTAGGACCTTGGAGCTACTGTCGTCCTCTTCAACCCTAGACATCTCGACATCGGCATCCATCTCTCCTACATCGGGAATTTCTCCTCCGTACACTTCGTGTTCCTGCTCTTGCTCTTGATGCTCCATCTCTGTCCCTTCCCCACCTCTCTCTCTCCCCCTCTCTCTCTCTCTAAGAACTGTCGACTATGCCTATATCCATATTGATATATGTATTTATGTATCAGTTCTAAACTGGGGTTGAGTTCTGTGTCCCAGTAGTTTAGGTTTGTCTCCCTGAGACACCTAGCAACGAAGTGGTACGTGAATTTCATCCCATCCCCCATTCGATCCGCTTCCGTTACCGTCTCGTTTAGATTTGAGAACAGAACAAATTTAGGGGCAAAAATTAAAATTTGAGAACTATCTACCTCTAATCTGATTTTCGCCCAGCCGCTTTTTAATATCTACAATATATATATATATATATATATATATATATATATATATATATATATATAAGTAATAAAGTATAATAGTAGATTAAGTAGAAAGAAAAGTAACTCACATCTATGTATCAAAATAAATTAAATGAATTTTAAAATAAAATTATAGCCTCGCCTCCTATCCCGTCATAAATTTCATTCTCAAAAATCATATTTTGATTGTGTTTCACTATATCAATTATACTTGAAATATTAAATAATCATAGTTGTTGATAACATTATTGATACTATCGCTATTATAGAATCGTACATAACTCCTCCTGTTTGATTATTCTACTGTGTTCACTCTAATAATCTGGCAGCCTACCTGCTTTCCTATTTCTTGAAGCTCGGTCTCTCCCCCAGATGAACTGTATAGCCAAGAAAAACCATGAACCAGAATAAAAGAGCTTGCCCCACCCATGAGCAAGCTCAGCAGTAGGCTCTTTTTTTGCCAAAAACAACATAGATTCTCTTCTCCTTTCGTTATCTTCTTTCTTTTTTCCCCTGTTCTCGAAAAGGGGTCTAAAACTTGAGATTTGATGTATGAAAATTGCCCTAGAAAGTCATTCAAAACTTGATCGAAAAACCAACGTTTATTAAAGAAGCTATAGAGTCAATTACAAAAAGTACTAATTGAAAGGCTCGTTAGAATTGATCCACTACGAGATTTACATTATATGCAACAAAAGCACCTAAAGTACTAGGGGAAGCCAGGTCCCCTTCTTGTTTTAGAATAATAGGATTTCTTTTCTGCGTATCCGGAGGATCCAACTACAGGAGAACCGGGAATAGAGAGTTTTTCTCCCTTTTTCGTCCGACTCTTTGGTCTTAAGAACGTTGATTTTAAGAAATGAGTGACTGCCCTTCTCCGACCTTTACTGCCCAACTTGAGAGCCTTTTTATTAATACTGTATTAAATTCCAATTTCATGAAAAAAATTCTCTCTTTTTCTAACAAATAAAAAGAAATCTAAAAATATTAGAAGCATTCTTCTTCGACTCGTGGGAAGATATATTTTGGAGTTTTAGATTCATCTGACGAGAACAAACTTCAGGATTAGACATAGTATGGAAGATCTTTTATATGCACACATTCCTCCGAGGGGGACGATTGGGACATGGCCGTAATATGACACACTCCCCACGAGAGAAGGATTTCATTTAGGGGGGCTAAGGTACTGCTCGTAAACAATTATGTTTCTTGTTTGGCCATTTGTATGTATACTAAAGACTTCTTACACTACCCTTATGGTATACTTATGTCCTAGAAACCTTTGTTTATTGTACTTCTTTTCTATTTAGTACTCTTTAAGGACACCCAGTAACAAAGTTTCGTAAGGGGAATGGAGCAGGCTACCATGACACAAAAGGTCTTCTTTCTAAACCACCGCTTTCGGACCTCAACTTACCTCCAGATTCGCTTCCAGATCTAAATGTTCCTCCAGCTCTTGCACCAGAGTAGCAACCTAACCCTTTGCCCCTTCCCCTTTTGCATTTGGCAAGGCTGGAGGAATAGATTTGACACCAAGGACGTCATATACTATACTATAAAAAGTAACTCCGCCGATGGGAGCGAGAATTGAAAAGGTCATATTAGATTGAAGCCCGAAGTCAAGCCAAAAAGGCAACTTTCGAGATGTATATTGAGATATTAAAAAGTCAGAACTAGCATTTTTAGTCATGCCAATATTGGAAACGTGTAACGGCGAGAAAAGGAAAGACTTTGTCTAATGATATCATATATAAGAGAGAACCTAGTTTTGAGGAAAGAAGGTCTAGCCCATCCCCCCTGCCATGGGACGGAACCACTCATCAGTAGCCCCGAGTGTGGCCGCCTAGGAGTCAAGCTCGAGTTGCTTGCAAGGGATCTCCGCCATCCCCACGCATTTAGCTCAGGCCTTTGTATGATTAGGCAATGGGGGTTCATCTACGTACCGATGGTACACAATTTTTGCCATAAGTTGATGTTCTCACAATAGGAAAAGACTTGGTTGCAATTAGAATACAAGCTAAGGAACTCAAAACCACAACACAAGCATCCTATATCAAGCGCAACCAACATAGGTAGGCCTACGTCTAGCTTCAAACGAAGTAGTTCTTCCGAAATCCAATGAACAACAATGATTACTTAGGATCAACTTGCGAATTTGTGCCCAATTGCATTACAATAGAGTTGTAATTCACTAGTTATTCCAGATGCTCGCCAAATCTGAAAAAAAATATATCAGAGGTTATTTGTATTCTGCGGAAACCTCCATCCACATCATCATTCAATATTTCTTATACCAAAACCTTTTGAATATTGGGTCGAGTTTTTTTCTTTTTACAAAATCTTTTTTAATTTCCAGTGAAAATAGTTCTTTTTGCAAAAAAGGGTATTTTAGGGCTGCTATGTTCGTATCCCCCAACTCATAATCGATGGTCTCGTGCGATCTCATGAGGGTGCATTGGATCAGGAGTAAGCACTAGTGACTAAGGATTTTCACACTTGGTGATCTGGATATGCGGCTAATCCACATCTTAGGGTCAGACGTTAATAAGCACATTAAACTATCTATGTGGCTGAGAGCCTTCACAACCCAAACAGCAGACATGGCAAGATACATAATAATCAAAAGAATGAGCCGATTCAAGAGAAAGTCTTTCTCCCCCCAGTCCCTGCCCGCCTGAAATCATGGTCATGGAGCCAACCTCGCTTCACAGCGTGGGGGAAGATTGTTTGAGAATCCCCCAAGGGTTGGTGACCATACTACCGGCATGCAGGCCTAATTTAACATAGTTTCACAGGTGACCCTCGAATTGGTTGTGGTATATATGCTTTATGAACTCACTGGGACGACAAATACTGCACAAGCAGATAATGAATAGTCCAAACCCCAAGTCAAGTGAAGTAATTGAAAGATTATTCTTTTCTTTATATTATATGCATTTCTCTCATTTGGATGATAAGTCTCCCAGTATTGAGTGGTCCAATTATCTGGTGGAGGCTCTATGTTGGTAGGACCTTTTCAACTACCAAACAAGACTACAATGGAATGGATGCTGGGGAACTCTCCTTATATACATGTGTGTGTGTACTTTTAGCTTTCTAATTATTAAACAAATATTTTAAAGTTATTTTGTGATAATTTTATAAAAATAATTTAGAACAAGCGAGAATAGAATTTGGAGTTTATTATCCGTTTGAAAAATGAGTTGGAAAAGGAAGTGAATATCAAGTTTAAAAATCAGAAGTAGAAATAATTAAATCCGTCCTAACCCCTAGTGATTGGTTTGGTCGGAGGAGAGATGGGGATTATGGCTTGACACTTCGAGGTCTCGAGATCGAATCCCACAAAGGTGAATTGCTATGGGTCACTTGAAATTTGCTCGGTCGTTAATTTTAGTGCTCTGATGACTAGTCAATATTTTAGATTGAGAAGAATCTCAAAATTAACCGAATACCTTGATAAAAAAAATAATTAAATATGTTCTAATCCATTATGTTGTCATTCCTAAGGCGACTCCGAGGGAGGAAAAAGTAGAAAACGTAATATGATTATTCAATGGGCTATTTCTTTAGTTTTGACAACTCAAAATGGGCCGAAATTGAAATGGGCCGTAGTAAATATTCCTTTTAAAGTAAAAGCCGAATTGTAGCACAGTTTGAATCGAATATCTTAACATCAAGCCCATTGGGACTGATGAAGGCCCAATGCTTTTAGTCGGCCCAGCGCAGCCTAACTCGATTATTTGTCAAACTTTTTTCTTTATTCATTTTTTCCACTTATTATTTTTATCTTAAAATTTTTAAAAATTATCATTTCCGTCTTGATGAAAGAAATGTAAAAAGTATAGAATTATATTTTTTCGAATTTGGTTGATTATTTATAATTTTTCTGAAATATCTTGTCAAGACGAATCAATAATTTACAGCAATATGATGCAAGAAGAGTTTTGTACCCCTAAACTAGTTATTGTTTTATTTGAACGTGAGGTTATTTCAAACATTATCGAAATAAATAGACAATAAATATATTATTAACAAAATTTGAGACAATATATATATAGCTTGAATCAACGGTGACTAAACTAAAAAAAAATCTATTTTTTATTTATTTTTGTTTTTCTGAATTTTTTTAAATTTTGTCCATTATTTATAACTTTTCTGAAGGCTCTCGTCGAGATGAACCAATAAATCACAAAAAGTTGACGAAAAATAAAAAATTACAAAAAAAATTCACATAAAGACGAAAAAAATTCAATAAATTCCTCAGTCCAAATAGACTAAAAAACATAATACACGATGTACGTCATCACGTTTTAATACAACGGGACGCTTGTGTAAACTAAACAAAACAAAACAATCCTCATATAGAATTATCCGAGGTGTTTCGTGATCGTTTCAGTCGAATTAAAGCAAACAAAAATTGCGATTGATTCTCAGAAATGTCACGGCCGCATCATTCTGTATGATTTTTTTTCTGAATAAATTTGGTTTCCTGATGAATTTAGATAGTCAGAGGAGGAAGAAGCCACTTGGAACCCTCTATATAGCCAAGGGTGAGATAATGGCTAGCTTCTACGTCACCCATTTGTTTGGCGAATTTGACCCGGCCAGTAAAGCTTGACCCGGGACCCGTACACTTGTATTCTCCGTTATAAACCGTCCTGCAAAAAAATAAAACAAAGTGTTACTCAATTACCCGAGCTCAATATGCATTGCAAATTTATACGACAGATATATATATACGATACGGAATTCTCTGTCCCCAAAATTCTTATATTTATCTTGATAATTCAATGATACGATTGAGACTCGAGACTCGTGTCTATTATATAGATATACGTATGTATGTGTTTGTATTTATATTTGTATAAAGTTTTTTTTGTGTGTGTGTGAATAACAAGAAATAGAGGAAGAAGAGTGGATGGCTTACTTGTCAGTGGCAGGGTTGTTGTTATTGGACCATCCTTGAGGGTGGACAACAGTACTCATGTCAGTGTAGGCATAAATCACCTTGGCATAAGGCATCCAAGCTCTCCCCAAAAACGCGTGCCCTCCGGTTCCCGTTATCTTACAATGTACGAAACAGTAGCCGTTATCTTCCGCGTTACTTTTTCTTGCTTGCGCCGTTATCATGGCCATTGCGTCACCCGGGATCACATGCAATTCTGTGTTCTGCACCAAACACAATCGTAAATAAGTACAAGTCTCTTTAATTACTACTCTACCCATGCAATAACTCATATGCTAAAAGTTCAGGAACACGGGATCTTGTTCTGCATGATAGAATGTTTTGCACGTCAAAAATGATTTTATTTTGTTGTTTCAAAAAATTATTTGAAAATTGGACAGTGTTCGGACATTTGTTCGGGTTTGGTTAATTTGTCAGCCTGCAATGCTACAACCAATCAGTTTGAGGAAGAAAAACTTCTCGTACCAATCTTGACCAAATTTATAAAAGAATGGATACTGGTTCAGGTGAGACTAGTTTGGTCGGGGTGGTCGGTTTAACCGAAAATAGACCTAATTTGGTTACAAGCCACATTTATATCCTGCAACACAATCCAATAGTCGGGTGGTTGGTTTGACTGAAAATGGATCTAATTCGGTCAGAACCCACATTTAAGCTCACAAAACAATCCAAAAAAAAAATAGACAAAAAAATGGTTTCATAAAAATTTGGGCTACCTCCTATATTTGGGTCAAATTTACCAATTAATTTATCTCATCTTATAAAATCAATTAATTAGTATGGAAAGTGAATGTGAGGGAGATTCATGAATTTGGTTACCAGATAGAGAGATTTCCCACTTCCAAAAATAAAATCCACAGTGCCTTCAATGTAGCAGTCCTTGAAAAAATGTCTGCCCTTGTCATCACAAATGGTGTCTTGAAATCCATGGATCTTAGTGTTGTAGAACGCCGCTTTGTCGCCGGATATTCTCAACGCCGCCGCTTGTGCCCCCTTCCTCTTTCCGTCCGGCCTCAACGCTGAATTCTGAAATCAAACAACATCAAAGTTGAGTTTGAATTAAATTATTATTTTTGTTAAAAATAATTAATTTTATTAAAGAGAAAGTTCAACCGTTGTTGATAATTAAGTTTGGGTAGGGATTAAATTAATATCAATTATACTAATATGTGGCAAAAAAAATTGTAGGGGCCACATCATTTGAAAGGTAAAAAATAAAAAAATAAAAAAGAATAAAAAAACACGAATCTTTACAAGATTGTGATAGCCAGTTATGTAATGTGTACAGTAAGTTGTACCATGCGTCAAAAGATGTTATTATAGGACCACGGGTACCTGCTGTGCACTGTGCACAGAAGGGTGAACTACCCGAAAATTTGTGTAGTGTTTGGGTAATTTTTGAACATTTTTTACGCGCCAAAACGATTTCGTTTTGACGCGCAATACACCTTGTTGCAGAGCGGGATTTTCCATTCCGTTATTTTGGTACCAAAAAATTGCCAACCGTTTAGGCAATTTTTACGAATACCGTAATACGTCGTTTTAACACGCAACACATTTTGCAAAGTAAACTCTCGGGTCCGCTTTACGAAGGAAAAAATTGTCAAGAACACTGATTCCTACCGAAATGACCAAATTGACAGCAGTAAAGTAATCAGATTCCACAATCAAGGTGGCACTGTCCACAGTCCCATATTGCAACGCCGTACCGGCGAACTCCAGCGTCGGCACATCATTAGGTGCACCGTAAAACGTCACAAACGGCTTAGTTCGATCAATCTTGATTTTCTCAGTATAAATCCCACCACCAATCCAAATATTAACCCGGTTCGTATTCCCCGCCGGAATACTGTTGACGGCGTCGGTCACCGTCTTGAAATCGCCTCTGCCGTCTTTCCTAACCCTGATAGTTTTCGCGCGGGTCTCCGCCGCCACGAGGGCAGGGTCCAAAGTGGCCTTTCGCGACGCGACGGGGCTCACATGATGTTGGAACCACTTGCTCAGTTCGGCCTTATCGGAGGGTATTTGAATTGTGTCGACAGAGAAAACAATTGGGATGAGAACCGTGACCATGAGTATCCCGGCGGCGATGTGTGTCATTTTTCCGGCCATATTTAATTTTGTTTGTTTATTTATATTATTTGGATGAAATCTTGGGGAGGTGTTTATATAGGGCAGGAGAGAGAAGAAAATCTGTGATATATAGAGAGAGAAGAAAATGTGCGATACAGAGTTATATACCATATTTGGGTTTTTGGAGTTTGTGACGACGGTTGAGTTCGAAAAAGTTAACGACAACCGTTAGGTTAGTTAGTTAGTTAAAAACGGCCTTAATGAAGACGGAAAGTTCCAACGTTATGGGAAGTAGATGAGGTTACGGAAAGGCTAACGTTGTACGGATGATATGGTAGATTTTTTTGGTCCAAGTATTTATTTCTAAACAAAGATAGATTTACCATGCATTTAGGAGGGAGCGCGTAAAACAGACTCGGACATTTTGTTGCACATAGTCAAAGCAGTATCGTTTTTGTCATTAAATTTATTATTACTTAAATGATTGAACAACAAAAAAGGGTACCGTAGACAGCCAATAACAAGGTCCCCATGTTCATAGATAGAGATGACAATTTCATCTTGTCTGATTCGATCCGTTTTATTTTTCATCCCTTTTGACCTATGGCACTCCCTTTCGGTATAATTTATTTTATTAATTTTTAAAATTAAAGTATAAAAATTAAAAAATCAACAATGATGATAGCATCACAATGGGAAGTTATTATATGCTAGAATTGTAGGCTAGTGATGGAGACAATTTGGATTAAAATAATTGGCTCCAATTGATCGAATTGCATAATACAAGAATTTAGGTAGTATATGCAATATGTCTTATATATAAGATTATGTGCAATTAGAATTCGATCCAATGTTCATATTCGATTGAACAAACAGACCCTGCGTGTTTTTATGCACTCATCTCATAAAATTAGGGCCAATTTGGCCTTTGATTTTGTTGTATTATTAAATGGTCAATAATTCTCTTTATTTGAACTAAATTATTGGCATTTCAATTAATCCATTTGAGCAATTTGTATGTCCATTCTAGTTGCATTGAATTATTCCCAAAAAATTAAATAAAATTACCAGATTACCCAAATTCCAAACGCGGAGGATAGGTAATAAAATAATGACACTCTTAGTTTGAGGGATATTTTTGTTATTTTTAAAGGAAACATGCAATTATTGTGGGTAACAAATAATTAATCACCAATAATTTAGTTCAAATGACCTTAACTTATTTTATTTCTACTAACCCTGATTTGTTTATACCTACATAATACAATCATTCTAAAAAAGTGGGAAAAAATACATGAAAAGGAATAGTTTAATATCACATTTTGATGAAAATCTACCACCACAAACCCCTTCAAATTTACCATGAATGTTTACATGCAACGTGATCCGACCAACCGCCAAATGACAAACTCTTATTGGTAGAAACCGTCTTGAACCTCTTCCAATCATGAATAATAGCCGTTAGATCCGCCACCTTGGCATTTATGCTCCGACAACAATTGGCATGGACCGTTACACAGCCCTAAAATCCCTACTCATGACTTGGCCAAATCCATTGAAATAAAGTGTGTCAAAAAATTTCACTCTTAGCCCTAGGTCTCTAAACTCAGATTCACGCATTAGGTTTTGAAGAACATCTTATTCTTTCATGCCCTTGGAGTTGTCTTTTCTTGCGTACCACGAATCGAATGCGGCGATAGTCTTTTTGTTGGATTGGATCATGTAGACCCGGTGTTGATCGGGTTGGATCCGAACCATTCGTTGCCGTTGAATCTGTCTGTGTTGATTTGAAAGTCTAGGGTTTCGTCTAGCATCAGCCTTGGGAATGGGTTCCTTAGCCACAATATATCAGTATCCTGCCATTGGAAGCTGGTTAAATAATCCAGTTAAGGACTGGCCATACTATTAATCAATTAAGGAAAAATATTATTTTCTAAATTAGAAAATAAATTACTTTTTGTGAAAGAAATAGTCTCATGATCATGAGGATATTTTACTACAGGCCCACGTGACCGAGCAGAATAATTGAGTTGAGTATGATAAAGTAATAGAGCAAAAAAACTAATTAGCCAGTTAAACAGACCACGAAGAGCGACTGGACCACTCCTCGGCTACTACAGTCTGACTAGTTGGGGGCTAGCCCATAGGCCCGAGCGGCTCCAACACAAGAAAAGATGGGTCTTAACCGTCCTAAGTAGAGTCTTGATCAGTCCAAGAGAGATACTATTCGGTCTCAGACTTAATAGGACTAACACTTATAATAAAAAAGTGTAATGGCTAAAGTTATTGACGTGATCAGCCCAATTCCTATCCCTAAAATATAAAGTGAAAGAATCCTAAAATGCTTTCACCCCTTTTGTAATCTCTAAGGTATCAGACTCTTTTTTTTAAAAAAAATTAAAGTTTTTTATTATTTATTTCTTGACAATATCAACTGGCTGCTTGAGACATCATGAGATGTTGGATTCATTCTATCCAAATTCTATATTTTTCTGAGTAGTTTTTATTTTTTATTTTTGCTATGTTGAATTTTATTGGTATCCAAATTATAATTTGTTTCCAAATAATTCTTGAGTTATTTGTTTTAGCAAGGTATATATAATTTATACATCCAAGAAGCCAATGCCACAATATTGTTATTGCAGAAACGCTAGATATTCAAATAAAAATTATCGTAAAACAAAATAAAAACAAAAAACATTTGGACCACATTCATTAAAGGAAAGTAAAATCGATATATGTACTTGGAAGTTCATGTGAAAGAATATCGAAGTCCTACAAAGAGTTGGACCACAGCGAAATAAATTATAAAAAACAACCATGTGAATAAATTCAACGAGAGAGGAAAGTCTCTTATGGACCAATTATTTTTAAAGTCATCTCTATCATAGAATTTGTCCTTTTGGGTCCACCGGTCGGCTTCTATGACGAAGGCCAAATTGTTTTCCGTGTGGGTACTTTGTTTGGTATTCATTCTCGGTGATGTACCACCTCCAATCAGGGAAGAAACCACGTGAAGATCGGGGTCCCGGACCCTTCCAAATTTTTTGGAAAAATATAAGAACTAAATATAAATTTTGAGAATTACAAAAAAATCATATTTCTCACACTCCAAAATTAATTATATTCAGCCCCTTCTTTTTAAAAAACAATCTCGGCCCTTCCAAAGATCAAGTTCTAATTCCGCAACTGCCTCCGATACGAAAGTTTTGTTTAAAAAAATGAAAAAAATTCAACTTTGAAAAATATTTATTTATTTTAACAAGGTAAAAGAAAAATAAAATTTCCACCGAATTCTAAAATGAAAAAAAAATATCCATAAAAATACTTACAGTAAGAATGAAGCTATATCCACGCTTGAGTACATCTCCAAGAAACAGAGTCCTCCTCCACATCATCTTGATGAAATCATTAGACATGTACAATTTCTCCCTAACAAAATCCACACCGTCCGTTTCAAGTTTGTAGCAGTGAAGTCCAAGGAATCTGCACCGTTCGTAAGAGGTTTGATCGACGGCGACGATCAATAGGTGGTCCCTCAATCCCCGAGTATTTTCCCCCAGCCACAAACTGTCCAAGAACGAATCAAGCATTGACTTTTCTCCCTCCACGTAAGCCTTGTTGACTACGGCGATTATTAGAGTCTTGTTCTCCGTACAAGTCTCCTCCAAAACTTGTTCTATCTCATCTCCCATAATGAAATGTAAATTATATATAATAAATACATAAATATAGATATACAAACTTGAATATTATATATACATATATGTGTGTGTGTGTGTGCTGAAAATCATTAAATATATGACATGAACATGAAAAGTAGTGAAAATCATTAAATATCTCAACATATTACATATGTGGTTGGTATGAAATCGATGATTGAGCAGTTTTAGTCGGCTCGATTGTTCTATTTTTTCTCAATTGCTCAGCCAGAGCTCAGCCTCCGCCCCAGGTGGGCCTCTCTTAGCTATGGGGAGTCTCAATTCATCAAGAACACCGATAATAAGAAGAGCATTCCTAATGGGAGTGTACCTTCCCACTAACAAATTGGAAGGGACTAGGTTCATGTCCGTTATGGAATAAGGACATCAAGAATAAAAGTTACGGTCTTATCACACAACCCATAAAGAACAAACTTTAGGTAAGATTCAAGAAGCTAATTAAGCAGGTATAAAAATACATCCTAATCCAAAAAAGAGGCAAAACTTATTATTTTCATCAAAATCACAATATATTTAATTTCCTCATGTTCGAGCACTTGGGCATGTATGTGTGTTGGCGGTATTCTAGTTTTCTTATGTAGATTCTTGATCCGCAGAAGTGTTGTCAAACATGTCATCAATACGATTTGGAAAACCGTAATAAGTAAATCTCGAAATAAATAAAAATAAAGCATCAAATTAAACATGAAAATAGTGTGATATTGCTTTACTTTTTGAGCTCATAAACCAAAATGCATACATATATACAGAAGAGTCTTGTGTGTGTGTGTGTGTGAGAGAGAGAGAGAGAGAGAGAGAGAGAGAAGTAGTTTAATTACCATCATGGTGGGATGGCAATGGGACCTTGGAGGAGGGAAGAGATTCCTGTAATTGGAAGCTGGGGAGGAGAGGAAGATATATGGTAAACCAATTAACAAAAGTGACAATATCAAAAGGCCCACAGACTTGATTGTGGATGATAACGATGGAGGGTAATAAACATCCATAACAGTGGAGCACTTCATCTCCGGCGAGCGGCGGCGGCTGCCATTCTGTGGTGGGGAAGAAGGAGGGGAATATGTGGAAGGCAAAGCGAATGGGGAACTGATAGTTGTAGGAAATAAAGTATCCTTTAATTGGCTAACAAACATAGTCTTTCCTCAATCTCGTAGGACCAAGACCTTTGAGTGCCGTATTCACCGATCGTTTTTGTTTCCATACTGAATATGAACTATAACAATAGAAATCTACCCAAGTGGTGGTTAATGGGTAGGACACACACACACACACACATATATATATATAGAGAGAGAGAGAGAGCGCGAGAGCACTAGAGAGAGAGGGAGAAAATTTCTATTAAGGAATTTTTTATTTTTGCTAAAATGAGAACAACTTCTCGGATTTCTACCGGTACTAGTCACATACCAAGTAACGTATCGGATTTATCGCAACTATCAATATATATATACACATACACCATAGGGAGAGAGTTAAAATTAATTAATTTTTCCACAACTATAAAAAAAAAAGGTATTAGCCGGTACCCGGCCAGTACGGGCCGATATTGAGGACGGTACAGTATGATAAGTACTTGGTACCTTTTCAAGCCAAAATAGTATGTACCGGCTGATAGGATACGGTATCAACAACCTTGAGAATAAACTGAACAAATCGAGCAAAAATAGAAATGAAACAAAAAACTTAACCACAACATAAACCTTAATTAACTTCTCTTATCTTTGAAATTATTTAACAATTACTTCCTCTATTGTTAAATAATTTTCATCATGTACGATTTTGCCTATGTTGTATTTTTTAGATTTTTCTAAACTTGAAACTCTAGCAGAGATTTTAGAATCATTCGAGTTTCGGTTTCAAAAATTTAAAACGGCCAATACATTTTATTTCAGAGGTAGCATGTTGTAATTTATTTTGTTAAAAAAAATCTCAAATTTAAAGTTTTAGTAATTTGACTAACTGCGTTTAACTGAATTTTAACAATAGAGACGATAACATCCTAACAATTTTAAAATAAGAGAAGTCAGAGATATTTTCAGACTATAAAAAAAGGTCAATTTATTGATTTACAAACTTAGGGGAGGTCAGTATAAATGTATAATATATCAAAAAAAAAAAAAAACTATCTATACAATAGTTATTTTGTGACCTCATGCTGATTCTACTTCAGTAATTATAATTATTCATTTTGTAATTTGGTTGAAAACACAAATATGTCAAAATTTATGTCAATCAAATACTGACCGGTTCAGTACCTGAACAAAATATATTTAAATTTATAAAACTATTTTTGAAGGATTTGATGTAAAAAAATTGGAGAATCTAAATTAAATAAAGATAATCTATCTCCGATTAGTTACTAATATTGATATCCAATTAATATAATATGTATGATAAATATTCTCGACGAGTCGCATTTTGTGGGTCCATGTCGGATCTACTCCAACAATCAAAACTGTTTATTTTGTAGATCTCGTTAAAAATAGAAAAAGAATACTGGCCGGTACTGAAAATGATACAATATTATAAGTACTTGATATCGGGCAGGTAAAATGCGGTATCGACAACCTTGAGAGCAAACTGAACAAATCGAGCAAAAACAAAACAAAAAAATTAACCGCAACATAAACCTAATCGTCAAACCAGTGAACCAATGGTGTTTGGGGGGATCTGATTAATTGGCTCCGCCCTGACTGTGTCCGCCCACCTAATTATCACCTACCACGTCAGCACAAAAAACAAACTTGTTGACTTTTCTTGAACTTCGGTCAACTAGATTATTCTCACTAAAATCACAGTTTAACCCCTATGAGTGCTAGTTCATTCACTAAAGCCCCCTTACGCAATCAAAAAGCAAATGACGCAATTGTGTTGTTTGTCTGTATCTATGCTCCACTTAAATCTTCATAGTTTAATGGTGTTAGGGTCAACTACCCACCAAAAGTGAAAAGAGTGGGTAATAACTCACTGATCGGCTCAATAACTCTCGAGAAACATGAAATAATTTCTCTTTTTTCTAAACATAACTTAGTTTAACGTTCTTCTTAAGATTCACTCACCGTTTTTTAAAATGTTTGTATCGGGTCAACTACCCACCAAAAGTGAAAAGAGTGCGTAATAATAAACTGATAGGTTCAATATTAACTCTCAAGAAGCATGAAACGACCTCTATTTTTTAACATAATTTAAGTGAACGTTAAGTCGAACCCTTTTTGAAAATGTTTGTAATTATAGTAGGATTGACTTTTAAAATTACATTCCACCCCCAAATCTAATAAGTTAATTTATTATACTTGTTTTTGTTTCATATATATATGCACTTGCCCCTAAATCTTAAATAAAACATGTACTTCTTTCATGAAAATTGCTACCCATGGCTCTTACAACTACAAATAATATGTAAAAAATATATCAATTGATCAGGAAGCTCTTTTTTATATACGTGTCCTATTCAAGAAATACGATTATGTCGAGTGAATAAAAGATATAACAACGATTGAAACAATACTCGGCTTGATTTTCAACTTAAGGATATGATAACTGAGATAAAAAGCAATCAAATGTTCTGTAAAATAGAAATATTTCTATGTTACGTTATAATACTATCAATTAACTAAGAATAAACAGAGTCTACGTCGTTTATCCACTACTCATCTCAACAAATTATTTGTATATAAATATCGTATTAAAAAAAGGGAGCAAAAAAATTAAAAGAAGACAAATAATTTAACATAAAATCTACCACCATGTACAAAACAAACTCCCTTCAAATTTTCCAGGAATTCATACGTGCGACATGGGCCGACCAATGATCAAATGTCAAACTCTCATTGGCGGAAACCGTCTTGAACCTCTTCCAATCATGAATAACAGCTGTTAGATCCGTCACCTTGGCACTTATGCTCCGACAACAATTGGCGTGGACCGTTACTACAGCCTTAACGTCCCTACTGTCTTGGCAAAATCCACTGAAATAAAGTGTGTCCAAAAACCTCACCTTGAGCCCTAAATCTCCGAACCCTGGTTCACGCATCAGGGCTTGAAGAACGTCTTGTTCTTTCATGCCTATGGAGTTGTCTTTTCTCGCGTACCATGAATCGAGTAGGGCGATGGTCTTGTTGTTGGATCGGATCATGTAGAACCCGGTGTTGATCGGGTTGGATTTGGACCATTCTTTGCCGTTGAATTTATCAGTGCTGATTTGGAGGTCTACGGTTTCGTCTAGAATCAGCCTTGTGAATGGGTTCCTTAGCCACAATACATCAGTATCCTGCCATTGGAAGGTTAAATTGTCTAGTTAAGGACTAGCCATATAATACTTTTGAATAAATTTTTAATTGTTTATACCAATTTAAAGATCTAATAATTAGTCCTTTAAATTTGTAAAAAAAACTTAAATAATTAGACACAAAAATGTTCTTTGTTTTATTCAAAATTTGGCACGACTTTTCTTAATATATAAATTAGGAACGAAATAATCTTATAAAAAAAACTAACAATTAATTCTTGCCATCGACAAGATTTGTCCCCAATTTTTCTTTTTTGAAACGCCAAAAGATAATATTATAAATAACTAAAATGGGACCACAAGTTCAGCAAATTACAAAAACAGGTTGGTGGTGAGCCACCAATCAGCGTAAAGCCAAACTCATAAAACACTCTCCTCTAGGTTCCACTCCAGAACCTTCTCGCCAACCTCTACCCTAACCTTCTTTCTCGCAAGATTTGTCCCCATTGACTTCTTGGTATTAATAAAGAATACCAGAGTGGTTAACTATACAAGCCATATAATTGGTTCCATTTCCATCTAAATTCTACATTTTTCTGAGTAGTTTTTATGCTATTTTGAATTCTACTTGTGTCCAAATTATACTACGGTTTTAGTTAGTGATGAGCATAAAATCAACGGCTGAACAGAACTGGCCTACTCAGTTCTTCGTAGTCTTCTGAGCCTCTTCGATTAGGGTCAACCCTGGCCTTCTCGATCATCTATATATATATATATTTTTTTTTTTCTACTTCATAAGTTGGCCTTTGGGGACCCCTCAGAGTGACTCCCTCATATCTACAAGGAGTACTAGTCCTATGAAAACATGTACACTTGCAGTAAGAAGTGCACTCCTAGGTAAGCTGGAATAAATCAGACTTATCTTTGTTTTAGGATAAGAGCTTTCAGACTCCAAGACAGTCACGCCACCTAAACCCTATCCCCATCCACAAGAAATAAACTCCAAGAGGGATTCTATGACCTACAGAGACATAAAAGATCTATCTAATCCAATAAGAGGTATGCTACCGTTAACCTTAAGCTTGAGTTTTTCTTTTTTACTCTAGTTTGTAAATTACTAATTTAGGCATCAAAAGTATCCTAATTTTTTGTTGCATGTCTTTAATCCGAGAAGGCGTAGTCAACTGCGTTATTAGCCAGGTATTAAGAATTTGAACATTGAAGAAGCCGATGCCACATTGTTTTGCAGAAATGCAAGATATTCAAAATAAAGCTGAGCAAAAAAAAAAAAAAAGATATTCAAAATAAAAATTGATGTGAAAACGAAATTAAAAAAAATTGTGGATGAAATTCATTAAACTCAAAATACTTGGAAGTATTTTGCTTGGTATTCCTTCTCGGTGTTGTATCGTGGTTAATACGAAAATTTTGTCAAAAAAAAAAAGGAAATTTTCAATTTGAAAAATACATTATTATTTAAACAAGGTATTAAAATAAAAAATAAAAAACCCCATAATATCCATAAAAATACTTACAGTAAAAATGAAGTTATAGCCACGCTTGAGTACATCGCCAAGAAAAAGAGTCCTCCTCCACATCATCTTGATGAAATCATCAGACATGTACAATTTCTCCCCAACGTAATCCACACCGTCCGTTTCAAGTTTGTAGCAGTGAAGTCCAAGGAATCTACACAGTTCATAGGACGTTTGATCGACGGCGACGATTAATAGGTGGTCCCTCAATCCCCGAGTATTTTCCCCCAGCCACAAACCGTCCAAGAACAAATCAAGCATCGACTTTTCTCCCTCCACGTAAGCTTTGTTGACTACGGCGATTATTAGAGTCTTGTTTTCCGTACACGTCTCCACCAAAACTTGTTCTAGCTCATCTCTCATTTTGAACTGCAAAAATTATATCATCAGCACTACCGAACAAATATATATTTATATATGTGTATATATATATGTGCGTGTATGTGTGTGTTTTTGTGTGCGTATAGCCGTATATAACTCACTTGTGTACGAATATTAGAGCAATTAAATGAGTTTTAATCCAAAAATATTATTTGCAAGGAAGGGTCGGACATCCCGAAATCTTGAGCGATCCCTAGTTAAACTATTCTATCCCGAACTCCTTACTCTTCCTCAAAAGGATTGGCGAGGAGTTCGTAATACCCTTCTCAACATTGCTAGTTTTGATTGTATACTGTGATAAACAGCTGAGAGAGATTGAGAAGACTTTTAAACACATGACATGAGCATGAACAGTCGTGAATATATATATATATATATATATATATATATATATATATATATATATATTCATATATTTACATAACATATGATTTGAAAAACCCTGATAATTAAATCTGGAAATAAATCAAAGCAATTAGAAGTTTGAAGAGCATGAGGAAGAACCAAAATAACGTAAAGATCGAGAAAGATTGAAGCAGTTTTAAAGCAAATTCAACATGAAAATAGTGAGAGAGAGAGTGTGTCTGTGTGTTTTGAAATATATACAGATGAGAGAGAGAGAATAAGGTTGGTTGATTACCATCAAGGTCGGACGGCAATGGGAGTTTGGATGAGAGAGAAGAGGCCTGTAATTGGAAGAAGGGGAGGAGGAGAGGAAGATATAGAGTAAACCAATCAACAAGAGAGACAACATAGTCAGATCAACCACACGAATATTCTTCATCAAAAGCCCCAAAGACTTGATTTTAGATAATAACGATGAAGGGTCAACATCCATATCGGCTGAGAACTTCATCTCCGGCGAGCGGCCGCCGCCAGTTTGTCGTGGGGAAGAGGGAGAGAATTTTGTGGACGGCAAATCGGAATGGGGAATTTACATTAATTGGTAGAAAACTATCAGAGTCCGTCTCCTTTAAATGCATATCATAGTCTATCTTCAACCTCGTATGATGACCTTTCTAGCCCTTTTTCACATTCTTTTTGTTTTTTTTTTAAAATACCTGTTCGGGTGAATTTATGTGCACATTAATTATTCTAAACAAATTTATTGTCCCCGTAAAAATTAATATCGCGTAAGAAATTACAAACCTAAAACCTTACAATAAAAGAAATCCCTAAATTTCAGCCTTTAATCAGTAAGTCAATCTGGTTCACCTATAGTTTATGTTTCCACAATGAATAGTATAAAGATTTGGATCTATCCATGTGGTAGTTATTGGGTAGGCCACACATAAGGTAAATATCACCATCATACCAGAGGATGTGTTTTCTTAACAATAAATAGGAGTAACATGCCACAAGGAATAAGTTATCTGAAAAGGGTTGTCCATATATGTTTTTATAATTCAAATTCAAAGTGTTCGAGTTAATTTACACATATTTCGATTAATTTTCAGATGATCAATTTTACTATTCATTAATCGTTCGTGTTGTTGCACATGAGAAAATGCTATGGGTACAAATATGGGGGTGGTGGGGGTCACTATATAGGTATAGTGAGTCCATCCAGCTGTCCATCTCAGCAATGGATGACTCAGATTCAAATCAGTATTGATATGATACGTACCGTTGTATCGTTTCGGATTTATCGCTAAAATTTATATACATTTCTTAAATAATATTTTCAATAATGAAAAATTACATTGTATATATAAAATAAAATCTCACAACTTAAAATAAATCACCATAAATACAAGGAAATAATTTTAGTATCAATTTATGTCTAATTACACAAAAAAATAATTGAATTTAAAAAAAAAAAAACAGATACGGTATGATACCATCTAGAACGAGCCAGAACAGACCGAAACAGTAGCCGGGACGATAAGCCAGTGGTCCAATCCCGTTATGAGATCGGTACGAAATGTATCTACGGGTACAATACGAGATTAATAACTTTAGGTTAACCAGCTCATTCTCGCTAAAATATCATTTTAATCCTTATGAGTGTTTGTTCAATCACTCAATAAAATATCAAAAAATGCAAATTCTTCAACGAAAAATTCTTACGCTTTACTTATCCATTCGTCATTGGAAACACCAATTTACGCTATCATATTGTATTTTACCTTGGTTTATGCATACAATTGTTGTAAATTATATTATATTATTAATCTCGATACTATTATTTTAAGAGTAAATTAAATCAGAGTCCTTTTTACCTACACTATGTAGGGTTGAATCCCATACACTTTTTAAACTTATGTTTTCACCCCCAATTTAGCTTGGTTGACATGTTTGCCCTTATTTTGTGGTGGTAGATTACCCTCTTATCCTTTTTGGTTCAGAAAATATTTTGTATTGATTTGGTATATTTGTAATTGGGCAATAAATATGGCTGTAATTACGGAATTAAATAAGGTAAAAGATTTAATTGATTATGGAAACCACGTCGCCGGATTTAATGTTCGCCGGAGTTTTGTTTATGCAGTTAACCTACAGGACCCCAGCCAGAAACTCTTGGCCACCGCCGGAACCGCCGAAAACTGTTGGCCACCGCCGAAACAGCAGGTTGCCGCCGGATTCTGGAACTGCTGGGAACGGATCTCATTTTTTAGATTATCTTGTATTTTCGGTTTTGGTGATGCGGGCTACAATTTTCGTCAAATCTTCAGGGATTTTCAGCGATTTTCGTAAGGATTTTCAGGGATTTTCGTAAGGATCTTCATAAGGGTCTCATTTTTTAGATCATCTTGTATTTTCGGTTTTGGTGATGCGGGCCACAATCTTCGTCAAATCTTCAGGGATTTTTAGCGATTTTCGTAAGGATTTTCAGGGATTTTCGTAAGGATCTTCGTAAGGGTCTCATTTTTTAGATCATCTTGTATTTTCGGTTTTGGAGGGTGTGTTTAACCCCAAAACAATGTGGTTATTTTGGTTTTTGCAATGATTGGATGAGTAACGTATTGGTATGCATTGCTCCAATTTTTGATTGGTTAAATTTGTAGCATTTTTTGTGATATTAAATGGCAAATTCGAGAGCAAAATTTACCATCAAATGGTAAAATGCAGAGAGCAAAATTTACCATTAAATGGTAAAATGCATAGCCTAAATTTACCATCAAATGGGGAAATGCAGAGAGCAAAATTTACTATCAAATGGTAAAATGCAGAGCCTAAATTTACCATCAAATGGGGAAATATAGAGAGCAAAATTTACCATCAAATGGTAAAATGCAGAGGGCAAAATTTACCATCAAATGGTAAAATGCAGAGAGCAAAATTTACCATCACGTGTCATAAATCAACACCACATATAAAATTCACTACCACGTGTAAATGCACAAAGATGTGTTTCATTGGCTTACGGAGACCTCCATCCGAACCAGACGTATGCCAAATTTACTATCTACGTATGCCAAATTTACCATCAGTACCATATTCTGAAATTTACCATCTACGTATGCCAAATTTACCATCAGTACCAAATTCTGAAAATTATCAAGTATGTAAATACATTTTACCACTCTCCTATGAAATTTACCGTCAACAGCATGAAAATTTAAATACACCCTTTTTGACTGCCCAGACTTCTAATTTTACATCACAGTCATACAACTTGGAAATCGTCATATTGAAACACCACCACAGGACAAGATGCGACGGCTGGGTCTTCAGTTGCTGCCTCCGCGGTGACCAGACCGTAGGACGAGATGCGACGGCCAAACAGTGGTCTTCGCCGGTGTTTTTGGCGGACAAACAGTGGGAGAATACGACGCACCCAGTCCGCCAATCTTCAGTCGCCGGTCTTCAGTCCCTGCCGCGGTGATGGGACGGTAGGACGAGAACCGACGGCCAAACAGTGGTCGTGGATGGAGTTCCTGGCGGACAAACCGACGGAGAGGAACCGTCCCGTACGTTTAGGACATTATCGAAGCTAAGAACAGAAACCGTCTGATAATTTTGGACATTCAATGTAATATTAAAGGTAAGTTGGTGAACACATCCCTTATTTTTAGGACAATCCTAATTTAGTGCTCTATTTATTGTTAGGGTCTTTTTTGGTATTTTTTGAATTTTAAGATGCAAAATTAATGTTGAAAAGTGTTTAGGATGTAACACTAGGTTAGTCTTAGAGATAGGACTCAACATTAAGTACCCCTTATTTTAATTACACGCTAGATATTAATGGTGATCAAGACTCTGAATTGATATTTTAGATGAACACCACCACCATGTCATAAAGATAAAACTTCATGACCTTTTTGTTTCGAAAGTGAGGCTTAATCAGATATTCAACAAATTAATAATTAAATATTCAATCACATCAAATTTTAAAAAGTAGGTAGCACGTTTCAAATGTCAAAAAATCTTTAATTGTTTTTCTTCTTGCTTTCGTTTCTTTTTCTGATTTAACCTTTTGTCTTTTGTAAATATTAAATCTATTTTTAATTAAAGTATACATTTTATGTTGAAATGTGAAGATTCTCGGGTAAAGATACAATATAACAAGTGAAGAGAGAAGAATTTAATCCAAAAAACTAAAAGGATAAATAAAAAAAGATTTTAAGTTTATTCGGTATTACTGTAGGTTCTATTTTTACTTCTCTATCTTAAGAATGCGATAGTTTACGCTAATTCACGTAATATAATCTTTAGGTAATTACTAGTATATACTATTGCCGGATTGATTATCGTGAGGAGGAAAAAAAAATCAAGACCCCAATTTAAAAATTCTAAAGTTACATTTTAAAAGAAAACAAAAACATCCAATGACATAGAAAGTCGAAAACAATTAATGTTAGTCAACAATAAATAACGTTTTTACATACCTCATGAAAGATTTAAGATTACATATATAGATCCATATATAGTTAGTTTAATGTCTATGCTATACAATATTGCAATGGGTTTATCGTGGAAAGAGCGGTGATGGAGACACGTGGCTCTTAAGTAATCAAAACTACAATTTTTAAAATTTCTAAAGTTACATTTTAAAAAAGAGAAGGAGATTTTCGTTGAATAATAAAGTCTAAAATATACGACAACGGCAAATGAACGATGTTTTCACATACGTCATAAAAAATATACAAATCTATGTACAAATATTTAATATTTTAATTATTGTTACTTTTTTATATGTACGAATGTAGACTAATTAACGACGAAAGAACATTGGGGTCTTCATGACGGCGATCTTCAATTTTTAAATTTTTTTGGGACTATTTCCACGGATTTATTTAACCATATGCACTGATTTATTTAACCATATATTGAAACATCGTCAAGAGAAAAAATTGTTTTAAAATTTGCAAAAAAAAAAGGTAAACAATTCATGTACCATTTAAAGTTCTAAGATTTGAACACTTACCTACAAATCTTATGGGATCAAAATCTCCAGAATTCAATTGATTTTTTAATTGAAATGTGCAAACTATATTCGATTGTTTGTCTCATTAACTAGTTAAAAAAAAAAAACATTCGAGATTAGATCATGTATTATCTAAACGAGAAGAGACTCATTCGACCCGAAAAGGATGACTTGTTAGTCAATTTGACCACGTGAAGTGAGTACACTTAACAAATTCGTACGCCCAATTGTGCAACTGTTAGATGCCTCAACATGATCGATTGTGAACGAGAGATCATATCCTGCCAAATTTTTGTTTTCAAAATCGCTAACAGAGTACTAGACATTCGATCTTGTTTATCGTTTTGCCTATCCTTGTATTTTTCAACCTAGTTGGACTGTATGTTTTTTAAATTTAAATCACTTACCAAACCAAATGCCATGATGTATGGGATCAACTGTATTTCTAAGAGAAAACGTGACGTCCCCATTTCAGGATAAGTAACTAAGTAAGAATAGTTGAAGGCCACGTGGGCTGAGTTTGTTGGGAGAGAATACCAAAAATGTCCCCAATGATCAATACGTCTCGAATGAGTTAGGATTACCTGGAAGGGCATTTCAGTCATTACACCTCAAAAGTCAAACAACACCCTTCATTAAATACAGTCAAAACACACAAAATACAAATCAATAATAAGAGACTTAACTAGATTAAATTCTTCTTCAAACAATATAATTCAATAATAACCATATGCCAAATAGACCTTTATTGTTTATAAAAACAATAAGCTCATAACATCTTCACCACAACAGACAAAAACGCCTTTTAAAAGATAATTAGGATAAAACTGAACTAAATTATTTTTTATTAAAGACAATTAATGTTATTTGATATTTTATAATGTTTTTTATAGTTTTTTGTTAATTTTTTTTTGCGGTTTCTCATTCGTATCAATTAGAGGATTCGAAGAAGTATAAAAAATGACTATAATTGGGAAAAAAATTCAGATAAAATGACACTAAAAACCCTAAAATAGTGAAAATTTATCTTTTTTTATTTTTTTGTAGTTACTAAACTATTTTTAAAAAAAATTTATTCTTTATACTTCATTCATTAAAACAAATGATTAATCCAAAAAATCAACAGGAATTTAATAAAAAGTGAAAAAACATAAACCGTAATATTAATATTACTTAATTTGGGTCAAATAAATCCTAAAGTATCTAGTCTTATATTTAATTTCTTTAGTTTTTTATTTTATACTAACTAACATATATACTTCTTTTTTTTTATGAAATAAGAACATGGAGTCCACGGACACCTTCAATTTTATTTTCTGACATGGGACAAAATCCTAAACATGATTCTTCAGTAATTGGTTTCGAAACTTTTTCTTTTATAACTCACGATATTTGGGCTAGTTTACGCATATTTAGATTAATCTCTGTGAAACTAATCTCATCGTTCACTAACAAAGGCCCAATTAAAGCGAGGATATTGGTTTCGAAACTTTGAGTGTACGGTCCCTTAAAAATTTAGATTTTTGCGGTCATTATTCAGTGCCATGAAGTACGGATATTTCTTGATGAAAATCGTATCTACATTTTATTCGTATCGGATATTGATATTCGGAGATATATATCTCAAATTATTAACAATTAAAAAGTATTATTTAATATTTTTAACATATCGTTCAATTTTAAATAGAATCAGCCGAAACAATCGAATGAAGGATCATTTTCAGAGGTGTGCAAGTAGAGTTACCCTTTTATCTTTCACTTATTTCAATGATTAATGGACTTATTTTCTCAAGTTAGAGATAGAGGATCGTCTACTTTTAAAGAAATCAGCCGAACAATCGAACGATGGATCATCTTTGTTTATCTCAAATTATTAGTTATAGTTATGTTTCCGACGTACATAATATTACTAAATAATTATAATAATTAATAACGCTCTTGTATCACAATTCCCGTGCATAGCACGATTTTCTAGACATACGAGATGTGTTCGAAAAATTTGAAATTCCGTAAGTAACTCATATTGTGTGCTAACGCAGATTTGTGTTAGTTTCTTGTTTTAAAAAAAATCTAATCTGAACATTATGACGTGTTGACCTAAATAAACTTTAATATTCATGAAAGTCTCAATGGTCTCACCCAACATTCTCCCGCTCGTTTGTTTTTTAGTCTCTGTGCTACCAATCGATCTCAACAACTCCATCAGGTCAAAGATTGTTTCAGTGTTTTCCCTCCAGTTAAACTATACACATGGAACTCCCGGATCACTACGGTTGATTTTTATATCTGTTCGATCGATTAGTCTGTTTCATAGTCAACCAAGCTTATACTAGATTTGACGGTGTGAAACCTTTGGTTTGGCATCAATAATATATCAATGAGCTAGAACATCCGCATGCCAAGTTCCAATCAATGTATCTTCATTTGTTCGCTTTTTCTCCACCAAACACGGAAGTTTAAGGAAACTTTAGGTCAGTTGTCAGGGGAGGAACTAGAAATCGACGTTTGGGGAGGCCGAGACCTTTTTTTCGGAAAGAGAGGCCGAACTATAAAAAAATTATACTTAGGTCTTAATTTTTTTTTTAAGGGGTCCGGACCTCTCCCAATCTTAGAAATGGGGACGCTGCTATAGCAGCGTGCCAAAACAACCTCGTCTTGGCACGTAAAATACTGACCGAAAATTATTCGTTAGTTTTTTACTGTCCGGACAATATTTTGTGCACCAAAACGATATTATTTTGGCGCACAATACACCATGTGCACACTGTGCACAACAGAGCCCCCTGATCTCCCAATCTCTATGTAGTTCCGCCCCTCTTAGTGGTTATCAAAGAAAACTCTAAATATTCGATCCGCCCCCTATTGGGAGATATTTACCTCATCCAGATCACAAGTTGAGGTTCCCTATGACGGGAGTACATTTTGTTCCCTTCCGGAAAGAATGATATGCATAGGGGACCATCTTTGTTGCAGCATGCTCCTTTTGTTTCACAAGCCTTTGTCATTGTCAGTCAAATAAGTAGGGCATGAGACCCCCTGCAAATTCGTAATAAGCCAACATCATGTTTAGGGGCGGAACCAAAATTCAACGTTTGAGGATTTTTTTTTTGAGAAAGGGAGAGGGTCAAATGTAATTTAAGGGACCGAAATATAATTTAATAAAATTTATACCTAGATGTTTTTTTTTTAAAAAAAATTTGAGGATGCCCGGACTCTCTTATTCTCCAGCGGTCTCCATGTAGTTTCACCCCTGACCATGTTTCGTTTTAGCTTATCAAGTTCTACACTAACACCACGCTTTTGGTACAAACATTTTCCGAAGTTATGGCAATTTGATATGCGAATGGATCATCATATCCAATAACAAATATCTTTCGTTACCTGACACTAAAATTCTATTATGTTGTTGAAGTGTTACAAAATTCGATAGGATCTATGCATCCTTCGAGGAAAAAAGATAGCCGGCCAATGAATTGATTCTATACTTACACTTTGATGATGTTTGTTCAAGAAGTTAATGGCACTATTTTTGAGTCTTGTTAAAACGTTCAACTCAAAATCAATTGAACATGAGTGTAGAGGTCATCTATGCTTGTATAATTAATCAACATGAAATAAGCTCTGACACGATCTACACGTTCGACCTTTGATCCACATGTGGAGAGGTAAGTAAAGGCCAGCTGAAACCGTAATACAATATGAAACAATTAAGTGCACTCGTAGCACAACAACGAGGCAATCGATCATGGTTAACTGGGAAGCACTTCGAGTACCTAAATTTGCAACCACAATCAAAGATTAGTGTCCACCAACCGAAGGTTAACCAGAAAGTACTATGAGTTAGCATTTAGAAGGTTGTCCATACCATACTTCTTCAAGTATTGTTCCTTTTATGCCCCTTTTGGCTTGAACACCAAGCCTAAATTAGCATGTGCGGAGTACACTTTGTAGTGACCGTGACACATAACATAATTTCGTTATAATACCCGTCAATGACATAATGAATTATAGCTCACACATTATGTGCTACAGCTTGTACACTAACTTGTCCAATAAACTCTATTTTGCTATAAGGAATCTCGGCTCAGAAAATTAGACACGGACTTGGCCCAAACTCATGAAGTGTGCCTTTGGGTTGGGCAAAAAGCACTATGTGTTATGGACTTGATCTGGACTCGGTCCAACTAACTAAAGGTGCCGACTCTGAGCTTAGTCTCTCTCCACCCAAATTCACCCCAACTCGGCTCAAAAGTTTACGCTGATTATTTGGTCCTCCACAGTCACTAATAGTTTCTAGCTAGCACACCAAAGAACATTATATATTGATAGGGTTGATTGTTTGAAACATAAATTCTCATTATTTAAGATTTATTCAATTTTCCAAGTGTATGGCAGAGTGTATCTTTGAAAAAGAAATTCACCACCTTCAATTGTTTGATGAAACCTTTCTAATTGGAAGATCGAATAAGATTTTTCTTCATCACAATAATAATTAATCGATCAAGTTTGACGTGAGTTTTGACTCTAAGGAAATCTAAAGCCCTTTACTCTACAATTCTCATCTGTCATACTTTCAAGAATCCTATGAAGACTTAAGTCGGGAATCAAGAGATAAAACTAAGCAATTTAATGTCAGCAAATTTTCTCGTCTTTTGATCATATAAAATATTTTACAGGCAAAGGGTTTCTCGAGTCTTTATTTCTTCAAGAAATGGATAATGATGATATTACTATATAATTACCAGATTATTGATGAAATTCAATCCAATCACCCCCCCCCCCCCCATTTATATAAACAAAATAGTATCCCATGATAATATTTATTTTTCTTAATGCAGGGAAAACAATTCTTTCTGTTGAAGCCTATTTCTTTTTCCCTTTTTAGTGAATTGTACCCACTGGACAGAACATAACCGGAGACGAGCTCCGTATTTTATTTCCCTCCCCCTCCCTCCCTCCCTCCCTCCACCAAGTACCAACTGCCATTCTTTCATGATTTTGACTTCATCACATTTCTTATCTCTCTCTCTCTCTCATTCTGAAATTTCTGATTTCCTCATCGCAAAGCATCTCCCTCCTCTCTCTTTCTCTCTCTTCTCAAAAAATGGCTATGCTAGTGGACTGTTCCAATTGCCGGACACCGTTACAGCTACCACCGGGGGCCACTTCAATACGATGCGCCCTATGCCAAGCCATTACGCACATAGCCGATCCTCGGAGCTTTCCACCTGCGCACCCTACCTCCAGCCACCACCACTACCCTCCGCCTGCGGCGACAGCTCCGTCGCCTTACAACCACGCACCGTCCGGTCCGCCACCGTCGGTACACGGTCGAAAGAGAGCCGTGATTTGCGGGATTTCGTATCGGAACTCCAGACACGAGCTCAAGGGTTGCGTCAATGATGCGAAGTGCATGAAGTACTTGTTGATCAATCGTTTTAAGTTCCCTGAATCGTCGATTATCACGCTCACTGGTAATTTTCTTTAGTCTCTGTAATTGATGAGTTTCCTAATTCAACTGCATATATGTCGCATATGATCGTACATATCACTTCTATTGATCGAGTGCTTGTTAGCTGGGAAATTCAAATGCTATTTGTTAATTTCGTCGTCCTCTCACCAAATGGTCAGTCGCCAAATTCAGCTGCATAATATGTTGATTTAACGGGACGAATTGAGGAGTTGGACATCGGGGGTTTATGTTTAGTGTTGCAAAGAGAAAAAAGAAGTGAACTTCAAAAATGTTAGAAACCCATGGCGGAGGGTTAGACGAGAGGAACCGAGTGTGTAATGAGCGCAACTCTAATACCATTTTAGAAACTCATGGGCCTCACTCAACCTTGAAAACCAGCTTGAAAGGTAAGGCTTGCCAAAAGTCTTATAAACAGAGGAAGGAGGATTAACAAAGGCGATGCGGGACTCGCTAACAGAAAAAAAGATATTAACTCATGATCATTGTATGAAATCAATGTTCACTCTGTACTCCGTTTTATATCACTTTTGCTTGTTTATTAAGCTTTTTTGCATTACTGTCTCAATATATAGTTCATTGTGTTTGCGTTTTGATAACATTTATGCTTCGTTTGGATTGAGGGGTTTGGAGGGAATGGAAGGGGAGGGGAGGGATTTGAAGATAGATTTTGCGTTTGGTTTGTATTTTTTGAAGGAAAGTGAGAGATATGGAGGGAAACTAAGGAATTAAGAGTACAATCATTTTAAAGCATATCATTTCACCTCCATAAATGGGAGGAAATTGATGGAAAGTGAGATGAGATTATGATTCTTATTTATAATCTCGATTATACCCTTTGGTTAAATAAGGAAAATGAGCAACAAATTAAGCAAAAAGGTTAAAAAAAGTAAAAGAGATTATGACCTTCACTTTCCTTCCTTAACTAAACATGAAAAAATATTTTAAAATCTCACTTTCCTCCGCAGCCAAACAAGTAAAAAATGTTTCACTCTCCTTTTCCTCCCCTCCCCCCCACCTCCCTTTCCAAACAAAGTGTTACAGATATGTTTTTCCTTTAGATGTAAGGATATGTTCATATGCTTTCTTTTGTATATAAATTTTGGATGCTATCTGCCTTATGATTTTCCGACCCCTGAATTCATGGGTCACATAAGTGTGTAGAGAAATAGTGGTATTCCCCTTAGCCTGGTTGCTTCCAGTTACAAATGAAAATAACAGCAATACCTCCTATTCACTTACCCATAAAAAACCTCCTACAAACTTCTGTGCACAGAGAATAGCAGCTGCAGCATGCGCTTTTCCTTCTTAATTCTTCATTGGTCCATTATTAGAGCTCCCACTTAATCTTTCTTATTGAAAACAATTTTGTTCATCTCTTTTACTGAATAGAGTTTTCCAGATCGAATCTTACAAATGGTCCTCTCTGCTGCCATTAGCACTTTTGTTTTCCTGCTGATGAAAGGGCCTCATTTGGTGATTTTATTCAGTGGTCATGGGATTCCAACTGATGCACCTATTTAGGCAGATATGACTTCTCTTGTTAAGTTATGTTGACTTCTTCATACACTTCATGAGCTGATGGAAAATTTTGTGCAGAGCACAATTTTCTGCTGGTAGCGCAGAGTTATGGTCAACCGAGCTTAAATACACATTTTTTTAAGGGCTGAATCTTTTTTTCGCTCAAAGGCCAAGAGCATCTAACAAGTGCACTCCCCACCTGAACTTTAGCAAAAGAAGCATCTTCAAGGAATGACCGTAGGGCAATTAAAAAATGTTTGAACAGCCAGGTCTGTGGTTGAGTCAAGAACTTTCCAAATACTTGGGGAATGGATTCCACGTTTGGGTACACACTAATAAATCCTTCATAACTACTATATGTAAAGCTAATATTACAAGTTTGCAGCAACATAAACAAATCAAAATAAACCTATAGGTTAATCCGTTTTCCAGTATTATGGCCAATTCCTGTAGAAGTTTGAAAAGCCTGATATATATGGCTCCATGAATGCTGATTATAATCATAATGTAGATATTTGGTATCAGTGTCACCGAAGTGTCAATGCCTTGGAAACACTGTCGAACATGAATGTACAGTACAGTTACCTACAGTATCAACTCTCAGCCCAACAGCTCCCTCAGCCTAAAGTTTCTTCTACACGGATCGTTCAGTTTGCCACCAATAAAGATAATTCTATTATTTGGATTGGCATTTGTTATTCTATGACAGCACAGTGTTTTCTTTTTCTTTTTTTGCTAAGCAAACAGAAGTGTTTTCTGGTAGGACTAACAGCAGGTTTCACTTGCATACCACGAGCTTTTCTTGAGATGCATGTTGATTTTTCTTATGCACTCTTTCTTTTGTTGTTTCATGGCTGCGACTTACAACCTGAACCCTTTGCAAAAGCTATATTTCAGAAGAAGAAACCGATCCTTATAAGCGTCCAACAAAACAAAACATGAGAATGGCATTGTGTTGGCTCGTACATGGTTGTCAGCCAGGAGATTCGCTGGTATTTCATTATTCTGGTCATGGTTCACAGCAAAGGAACTACAATGGAGATGAGCTAGATGGATACGATGAAACACTGTGTCCCCTGGATTTTGAAACACAGGGAATGATTGTCGACGATGAGATTAATGCAACTATTGTCAAACCTCTTCCTCGCGGGGTCAAGCTTCATGCAATCATAGACGCTTGTCATAGCGGCACAGTGTTAGATTTACCATTCCTTTGTAGGATGGACAGGTTAGTAAGGGAAAATTGAAGCCCATAGTTTTCAGCTGTATCCTTTTTTTTATAATCAGAATCAGCTGTATCCTTATCCTACTGTCTTGAATTTATTTGGTTGTGTTTCGATCATGGATTTGTGGACACTTGTGGAGGAAGTGAAAAGGGAGGGAACAGTACAGAAAATAAACATTGGATATGTTTGAATATCTTTTCCCCTTCCTGTTCATTTCCCTCTAAAGGAGTCAAGATCCAAACACAGCCTTAGTAATTTTCTGGCTTTCCTTCTCTCTCACCGTAAGCTATATTTATGTCCATCTAACACTCACAACAATGTTTGGACAATTTGGGGAACATAGGACTGGAAGGTATGTATGGGAGGACCAGCGGCCTCGGTCAGGTGTATGGAAAGGAACAAGTGGTGGTGAGGCTATTTCCTTCAGCGGCTGTGATGATGATCAAACATCTGCTGATACAGCTGTAATGCTTTACGGATTTTGTTAATTCCTTCATCTGTTTATCCTTGAGAGTTCAATTTGCAATGAAAACTCTGAAGTAAATAACCGATAACCTATATGTTGACAGGCTTTGTCCAAGGTCACTTCAACTGGTGCAATGACCTTTTCTTTTATCCAAGCGGTTGAACATGACCACGCAACTACGTATGGGAATATGCTAACTGCAATGCGGTCGACCATCCGTTGTACAGGCAATAATGGTCTAGGAGGTGGTGTTGTGACATCACTTCTCACTATGCTTCTGTCAGGAGGGAGTTTGGGTGCGGGATTGAGACAGGTATCTCTTTTCTTTACTGTGATAATGTTGGGATGCAGATAATTTGATTGTTTAATAATGATAATGCGTGCATTTGAACGCAATCATCAGAGTAACTTGTGGAAATTATGATTACACTCTAGATTGAGAAAAAGAAGAAACAAAAATCCCACGAGTTTAAAGTTGTATACTTCGTGCACTTCTTAATGCAACTTACTTGAATGTTAAAGCTTCTATTAATGCAATAAAGATAGTATCAAATGCATCTTAACTTGATCATGCCAAAAACTAGGTCTTGAATAGAAAGATGATCTATTTACATAAACACAGATAAACTTGAGGAAAATGAAAGTTTCATGGAAATAATACGCATCCATTCTAGGTAGTCATTTGGCTACTTAACAAGCTGAACATCCATTTACATAGAAGTTAGTGCGTAGAACAATTTTCTTGGTTTGGGTGGGGATTATATTGTCTATTTCGCTCGACTGAATTTTCTCTGTGAAAGCAATATGAAATATTTGTGGGAGATATGAGAAGGTTAAATGGTGGTTCTTGCTATTAATTTGAAGCTCACAGATAGCTTAATTTCCCCAAATATCGCCGCGGGGGGTGGGGGGGCTGTTGGGGTTGTTGTAATTGAAAAATCATATTGCTGGGTAACCTACGGGCGCGGATTATTTGACCGAGCTTTATTTTTGACTTTAACTGTATTTACCTATTATGAGCTATTTAAAAAGGGTAAAGAGTAAGATCTAATTTTGTGGAGGTTGTTCCAAACAAAATCTTGTTATTTATTGCCCTTGCTGTTCAACTGCTGTCTGTCTGTACTTCCTCTAACCTTCCTACTGGTACTGGGTACTGTTAACTATTACATAGGAGCAACGGTTAATTTAGGAATTTCATACAGGAGAGTCACTTATTTAGGATAAATTTTAAAAAAAAATTATGATGAGAGCAGATTTAGCTTAAATAAAATGGTACCTTTGGGGCTTAAAGAAATATTTTATTAAAACTCAAAAAAAAAAAAGGGAGAAGTCAGGGGGGTGACTGACCCTGTGGACCTGTGGTAAATCTGCCCCTGTATATGGGATATGCCAGATCATTTGATTTCCTCCTTTGTCCAAGTAGATGGCCAGTGATTTCCTTTCATTCGTATCGCTTCATGCTCCAAATAATGTCTTCTACACATGCGTATGTGATTAGGAAATTATAAGAATACAACATATGCTCATGAGTCATGACAATCTCTCATGCTCTAACCATGCTGCTGCTTGTGTATATATCTCACTGTTTTCATGTGTATCTTCGTAATTCTTTCAAACCAACTTGAGACTGCATCTATATTATAAACATGGTGATTGTGAGGCTAATCTTGAAACCATGTCCCATTTTGCTGCAGGAACCGCAGTTAACAGCTAATGAACAATTTGACATTTATTCAAAACCTTTCTCGCTATAACCTATCACGGTATCATCTCCTCGCCTCCCTTGTAATATATTTTTAGAAAAGATTGAGTTTGTAGCCGCATCCAGCACCATTTTTACAAGTTGTTTATTCTGTGTTTTTTCGCAATCGACTTGTCTGAGTTTGTTATATTTTGTACATGGCTTTAGTTTTTGGTCATTTATGCCTGTTGTAAGCCGTAAGGTGTTATTTTTTAACGGCTGTGGAACTACTCATTGAGAGTAAAAGTTCGTTTAATAACCCTTTGCCGGATTGCTTTACCGGTGCAGATTAAATCATTGTGTACTTTCTATCTTCAAGCGTGCTATGGTAATTACTAATATGGTGGGGTGGCACCTTGCCAACACTAAATTGACTCGATGGTGTCAATTTTTAGTGTTGGTGGCACTTGTCCTTTAGCCCAGAGACGGTTATGTCACATGTGAAGGATACAATTAAAGTTTATCTTGATAAGGTGACTCGATAATGTCAATTTGATACTGGCACTAGTCTTTTAGACAAGAGACCGCTATAACGCATGTGTGAGCCAATTGCCATTCTTTTTATCAATTATACCTGCGTGACATAAAACTTTAAAAAATGATTCCTACAAAATTTTATGAGTTTTGCCTCATTTCGAGGAAAAACTTAATTGATTCTCCTAATTTTTCTATTAACTAAACAAATAAAAATAATAATTTTTTTGATATTTTCATATTTCTTCCATTTCGAACATTCAAACATGACATGGGGAACAAACAATATTGGATGGAGAAGTCTAGGGAACCAGAAAAAAGAAACCAGAAACGTCTCCGAATTCAAAATCAAAGACTGTGATTCACTTGAATTTGTGAGTCATAACTTTTGATTTTGAATTCGGAAACGTTTTCGGGTTTTTTTTCTGGTATTGTTGCAATCCTCATATTGGATTGAACACTCAAAAATAAAATACAAAACATGTTCGAAAATACATCAAAACTGTTTGAAAGATGATAATAATAGGGATGATACTGATGGGTCGAGGCATGGGCTTTTGTTGGCCTAAGAGAACCTGACTTCGACGCTATTGGTCTTGACAGCGCTACAAACAGGGCAGGCCATAGAGACGACGTCGCATCTCTTGCAAAAGCACAGGTGCCGACACGGCCACATCATCGTCGTCGCAAATTGCTTCCCGCACACTTTGCACGGCAAATTCACCGAGTCAACTTTATCCGGGTCAACGTACGACGAGTCCCCGTCCTCAACCGCTGACGTCCCCACCGCCTCCTCAAACTGCTTCGCCTTTCGGTACCAAATTTGCGCCTCCATGCGATAATGCGCCACCATCTGTTCTAACTCTCTGTTTCTGCGCACCAACCTCTCCATCTCCACTTCTCTCTCCTTCAACTTCTTCTCCGCTTTCTCCTCCGCCGCGCACACAAGCGTCCGGTACTGCCCCTGCCATTTATCTACAAGCGTGCGCCGCAACTGGTTAGACTGCATTGGAAGAAGACGCCATAATTATGGAGATTCCACGTGAAAACTTACGGAGAGACGACGCATTTCAATTTGGGAGAAATCATTACGTGGTTTTGGATTATTTGTTCCATTTCATCACTCTGTTCAACCAGTTCCGCAGTGCGATCATCGTTTAACAGAGATGTAAAGGATAGTAACAGATCCTGCTGCAGTGGCGGTGGCGGTCGTTGTTCTTCACGAAGAGCCTCGGAGACGTGTCGGAGAGAGTAGCCGGTAGTGGTTGGTGGCGGCATTTTCGCTTCTGGCATAACTTCTTTCATCTTCCTGCGGGAGTTGTCTGCACCTATACAGAAATTAACAATGTTAAGTGTCTTTTTTTTTCGTTCAAAGCAATAGAGACGGATATTTATATTTATACATATACATATATGTAGATATGTGTGTGTGGAGAGAGAGAGAGGGGAGACCTCCTTTGTTAGGACCTCGATTGTTGGGAAACATTGTAGAGTGATTGAGAGTCCCCCCAAGGTTGCCTTGCACTTTTCTGCAAGAAAAACAGAAACTTGAGATCGAATTATGGAGTACTAATGTACTATAGTAGATACATTAGTGCAGCGCGTGTGTTTGTGTGTGTGTGTGTGTGAGAGAGAGAGAGAGAGAGAGAGAGGAACCTTTTCGGGAAGAGAATTTGTTAGCGGGTGTTGGTCGGGAACGGCCATGTGGGATTATAAAGAGAGTGAAACGGTGCCGCCGATCGGATACAAAACTGATGTGAGAGAGAGAGGAGGGAGGAGGGTGGGTGGGTGGGGGGGGTGTGGTTGTGTAAATAATACGAAGAGGCGTGACTCTGGTCACGAACTTACAAACGTTTGCGGCGGTTCCATGGAGGGTAGAAACAACAAACTGAAAACAGTAATCATCTTCTTCTGCAGTGTGCACCCGCCCAGGTCTCATTACCATGGATTTCCTTCTCTTTCTCTCTCTCTCTCTCTCACACACACACACACACACAGAGGGAGAGAGTCTCAGTAGAAAAGCGCCTGTAATTTGCTTGTTCTTCACCGTTTCTTGGTTTCAGCTGAATTTGTAGCCAACTGATTGCTGCGATTTCTTTGCCGCGGACAATCCACTGTTACAAATTGCAAAAATTCTAGAACACATCATCTACAGATTCGGACACATATGTGTTCAGAATCATTCGATACCATTTATTTTGGAGGACTCTCAATATGTATCAAACATTCCGAATATCTAAATCTGTGCACAAAAAATGTGTTCTTCGACTTATTCTAAAAAAAAATCTATTTTGATGGAAGCGTGACTACTTTTCTAGTGGCAACTCATCAAATCATTTGTACACAAAGTGCGTCAATCCTATTTTGGTGGTGAGTCTTCTGATCAATTTATGTGTGATAGATCTTTGAAAGCCAATTCCACTGTTATTTCTAGCAGAAATTTTAATTAAAGTTAAAACAAAATTCTACAAGGCTTGATCTCATCAGAGTTTATAGCAATTGTGAAGGAATTGAACTCGTGAGTTTCAAACATTGATCTCAAACCAAATTATTTGAATTATTTTGGTGCATTTTTTATTTATAGGTAGATCACAATTTGTTTTTTTCCTTTTGATTTTTAATATAAATTCAACTACGGAAAATATATCGAAACTGAATAATATATATGAGAATTTTAATAGAAAAATTCGAATAGTTTAGCTAGCTTATTCATAATCATTTGTACCATTTGAAGACGTACGGTGAACGAACCGCTTGAATTTAGTTTAAGAGGACTTGTGCTTTTAAATCCTCTATATTTTTTAATACTATCTTGATTAATAAATTAATTGTTAGTCACCCAAACTACAAAAAGGGAAATAGTTATCCAAATTCTTACTTCCATGAATAGAATTGCGAGATGCGGTAGTGCACAAAAAATAAAAAACAATTTTATTGACATTTAAAGTTGGTTTTGTAACGTCGCGTTTCTCGGCAATATTAAAAGAAATCAAGTCTCTAAATATACACAACCGAGTCTCAAAAATATACAAATTGTGGTCTTAAAATTAAGAAAATAATAATAATTATATAATAATGATCTCTCTCTAAATACAATAATTTTTTTAAATACTCCAATCCGATTTTCACTAAATCTACTCCATACCTGAAAAAAATAGTAAACCACATGTCGTGAAGAATCAAGGGGTTGAATAAAGTAGGATCAATAAACGAATATCACAAGTCAAAGCGAAATAATTTTCAACAATGTCTATAACTAGTAGAAAACAGATATTGTATTCGGCCCATCTCGGTAACATGTCAAGTACCAACCAAGTCAAAAATAATTCAATACTTATGCGCTACTCGGGCCTACATAATAATGCACTTGATTCCACGATGGGCAATCAATCATAATTAACAACTAATCATTGTAACCTAGTGGGCTTGCATATGTACCAATCAGATTCATGATAATCAATCATGCAATATATTGTACCACGATTTGATAAACAGAATTCAACAATAATTTTCAAGATAATCAAAGAAGTACAAATATTTGATATGAATAAAATTCTCTAGAGATTGAAAGCATATAGTATACTTCCAGTTTACCTCAAACAAAAATTGGAATATGTGCGCACTGGTCCTAAAAATGACATCTTATTATTACACCTCGATCAAACACGTTAGATACACTATCGAAAAATCAGATAATTGGAGATTTGTGATAGAAATAATTTAAAAAGTTGTATGGTTAAGCATAATGGCTAGGAACAATATTAAGGAAGTGGAAGAATCAACAAAACACATTAATGTGAAAAAATAAGAAGGAAGATGCCATATTTATAGGATTGAAAGGACCAAGGGTTAGGGTGTGAAAGTCAAAAGACTCGGATGAACTTGGTTAGGAAAAGAAGTTAAGAAATAAGGAGTCGTGTCCAGGCACAAAGGAAGAATACTTAGGGGTTAAATTTTCTCAAATGAGATGAATGTCGGACTTAAAAAGTCTCCAAAAGATAAGATTGTAATCAATAAGGTTATGAAATCGAGAGATTGAGAAGAAAAATAAGAGATTGAATGCCAAGGATTAGAGGAAAATATTGAAAGATCTCAACAAACGTGGTTAACAAAAATGCTAGGATTCAGGAATGATGAACTTGAATTTTTGATTTTCAATGTTCATGAATAATCATAAGAATTGAAGAGTTAATTAGATGAAGACGAAGAATAAGCAAATGATCTGACATTACTCACCACACATCATACTTGTACACTTGAAATTTACGACATTCGATCAAATAACTAAACTTATTACTAACAAATTAACCACGAAATGCAAAAAAAAAATCAGTAAATAATTCAAAATTATTTATTAAATATTTAAAAAGTTTGGTAGTTACAAGTTTACGATCTTTTATTAGTGTAAATTAAATTAAGCTCTAAACATATTTAAATAGAGCACAAAATTAAGTTATTTTGTTGCTCGACAGCATCTCCGTACCCTACTTTGATACTATCCCAAGCACACAATGTAACGAGTATCTTCCAAGACAAAAATTTGAACCACCACTTGACAATCACATTAAGAAAAAATCATCCATCAAGTCCGTACCGACGAACGTACCATTTTTATTACTGGTAAACCGATACCGACCGGTATATGAGATAAATTACTTTGGTTGCAACTATTCAATCATACATACATCAAAAGCAAACAGAAAAGTACATAGAATCTTCAACAGATGGAAGGAAATCTCCATGATCCAAAGGGAAGCATATTAGCACGAATCATACAAGAAACACCGCTCTCAAACACAAAACTATATCTAATAGCCGCAGATTACTTCTGCCAGTAATCCTGAAAACACCCGAATGGCGAAAAAAAACCAACAAATGAACATGAATTGCTGCAACATTCGAAATTTCTAATGAAGAACAGAACTTCCAGTTAGGTGTCCTACTGCTCCTAGGCGGGTTCACTTGCTCTCGAAACATCATCCTCAATCTCCCACACTGGTTTCATTTGTCTCGGAATATCATGCTCAATCGATCCCTGGATCCATTTGACAACGAAGTACTGGCAAAAAAGACAGACATCAACAACAATACATGTTAAAGTACTACGCCAAATGACAGAGGAATACACAGCCGACCTGGCTCGTCTCCAGCCCCTTATAGGTATTGAACTGAGCAGTCCTTTCCGCGGGCTTACCAAGGGTCTCATTTCGATAATAGGAGTTGTTCATTTTGTAAAGCGCGGTGTGCACATCATTCATACTAAAGACTCAAACTGATAGGACACTGCTAAGGGCCTGAATGCATGGAATTTGTATTTTAAAAACAAAGGGCTCAATCATTTCAAATTATGCCCTCTTTTCTTCTACTGATGAGACAAACTTCGTGATCTACGAAATTAACAGTAGGTATCATCAAAACGAAACCTATAGTGGGCTCCACTTAAGGGATTGTTCAGTCCATGGACAGCAGAGGACCAGTTTCATATACAGAAACCCTGCAAGTTTAGAAAGCTCACTTGAATTGCCAAAATCAAAGGAATCAATCTCTTCCCCCTTTGATTTGGGTTCGGCCCTTCGATCAACTTTTTATCAACCAAAATACCCCTGCCTTCATTTGAAGCTACCTCTGCGATTATTTTGACTAGATTGGGAATCCAGGCAGTCCCATTTAGAACGATCTGTGAACCAAAGAACGACCAATTACCTCAATAATCGTGAGATTAGATAAGAACGTAATAGAACAAACAGATGGCATGAAGCAGATTGCTAACCTTTTCATCATCATTGTTCTTGTTGCATCTCCCACTGTTCTCAACCAAAGCAATAGGAATAGAAGAGCCCTGAAAGCAGCAATATCAACCGACAAAATCAGGTTGAAACAAACAATGCATAAAATTTCAAGCACGTGCATCAACTTATAAAGCTATGAAGCCCAAATGACTAATAGCAGACACGGAGCAAAGATGGTAAAGCATTATGACCACAGAAATATGAAAGAGGTCGCTGATGTATTAACGTGCCCCCTGGTTATTTCACGATATTTTAGCTTCCCAGAAAGTTCTAATACTGCATCGCATATTATTTATCGAAGTCCCTCTTCCAGGTATATAATGCATTTACAACACTACCAAAATTTAACCAGCTTCATTCAAAGCACAAAGTCCATCAGTAAGAACAATAATCATGCCCACACTATTTGTTTGCACTTCAATGGGGGAAGGGGAAAAAATGGACATTTCACAGACTTGCCTTACCATGAAAACCTGAAAGAATTAAATAAATATGAAACAGAAACAAAAGGTAAACACATAAAATGCCTTCACTTTTACAAAACAGTACATAAACGGGAAGGATAAGGTCCATTAATACTAGTGAAAAAACCAAAATCTATGAGGACATCTTCAATTTCGAATATCTCAACATGCTCTACATGAACATATATGGTGATGAGTTTATAGGAAACATTTTTCTGAAGAAAAAGCTTATTACCCTGCCACCAAAAGCAGCAATTGCAACAATTTGAATTATCTGGAAGGTTACAGTTCAAGAGCTCTCATGAGTTTCTATCATTTACTAGTCAAGTTGCAGCTTTTCCTTAGGCGGCTGCAAAAGGAGTTTTGAATCTAAGAATGAAACAACCAAAAGCAGCACAGTCCATTCAGCCACCTTTGCTTTTTTTTTTTTTAATTTTTGGGTCAATTCCACGGTAATGGATGTCATCTTGACTTGAAAGGAACAGCTTCATAGGGGACAAATAGTATGGAGAAAGGAGATAAACTTGACAGTCATATCCTTCCATTACATAATCAATAGCATCCCTTTTCCCATCGCACCTCCAGCAACACCCCGCTGTGATGTCCAGAACAGAGCTAATAGCTAGTGGCAGACCAAGAACCAATTGATGATGTGTAGAAGAAGAAAAAAGAAAACAACTGCTTTGCACCTTGAGCTAATACCCTTGCGGCTCGTTTGTTAGCCCTTAACATTATGGAAGGGATATGGTGGATATAGTAAGAGGGAGATATAGTAGAAGGGAAGATTTATTATAGAGGGGTGAATAGTTATGAAGGGTTTGAGTATTTTTTGAGGGAGGGGATATGGAAGATTTGAATATGTGGATGACATTCTCATAATTAATGATGACATTTAGTAATTAACAATGGCATTTGCGTAAATAGAAGGGGATATGGAAGGGGATAAGATATGGACAGGTGGAGGGATGTCCAAATTTTGTACCCCTCTGGGTGGATAAATTTGGACCCCAGATATCACATCCAAGGTCCAAAGCCGCTAGCAAGCCAGATTGCCATATACAGGGTCCAAATTTTATCCCCTCATTTGATTGCTAGCGAACAAGGCCTTGACGTTTTCAAGATACTGACAAGAACACAGTTTAAAGTCTTTCTTCACTTCAAAATAGAAGGATACGAAGCAACCAACTATGTTATTTTCTTTTCCAGGTTCACTTTCGATCTTTGCTGCTCAGATTTTCCCTAACGTGAAATGAATAAAACGACTAAGTACCTGCTTATCTTGCAGCTTCATCCGAGCTCCATCATGAACAACTTTCAAAAGAGCTTCTGATCTTCTCGACAAGAACTCCTCGTAACTCAGACCATCAGGAGGTAAGACTTGAGCATGTGTTAGGACTACTAGTCCTCTATGCCATATTTCTCTACCAAAACTATCAGTTATAGCTTTGACGACCTGTGTATCCAGGTCATCCACTCTATATGCATCCAAACGGTCCACGTAAAGCAAAACATCAATTGTCTTGTTTAAAAGGAACCTGTTCAGTTAGACCACACGACCACCCAAAAATATACATATTAAAGCATCACAGTATATGTGCAGTTGCAATAGAAGAAAAGAACGTGAGTTTGAAATGCATGGAAAAAACGACATTTTATCCTTGAGATACAGTAACCTTTTTGGGGGGGAAATAAATATTGTAATACTTTGATAACGTAAGGCTGATACCAACCTTTTAATGATCTCAAGTGCCTGCTCATTTATATATCCTCCTTCAACGAACCCTGGAGTGTCGATTATGTTTAGCGTAAAACCTGCCCGAGTACGAGAAATCATAACAGGTCTTGGTCCTTCTGACTGCAAAATCACACAATATAAACCATAGATGATGACCAGCCTACAACTTCTCTTACATGGTGCTCTGCAAAAATACAAAATTACAAACAAATACCTGGAAAGCACTGACAGCAACTACTCTTTCACCTATGATAGAGTTCACAGTAGAAGATTTCCCAACGCCACATTTCCCCATGACAAGAATTGTCAATGTGCTCAAGTTCTATACAATTTGGTAAAATAGCAATATTATGTGTAATTCAAACACTGCCATCTTCCCGATTGTTGAGAAAAAGTTAACGAAACATACACACATACACATACAGGCCAGTTTAATATTACTTTCATTCTCCTCATTTTGCTTACAATTTATGAGACAGATGCCAACAAAAGTTTGGAAAATGAAAGATCTTGTCTTACTTTGGTATTTCAACAACTGTGTTTTCTTACAACTCGAGAAAAGTTCTCAAAATTTCCTCAAGATGGGCTAACCAAAATAACCCAAAGTAAGCGTCGTGTCTCAATCAACTGGAGTCAGCTAAGAAATCCATTTTCATCTGCTCTGTGAAAGACAGTGTGTTCAGTTAAATTAATAAATCCATAGCTTATTATCACAACATCCAACATATCAATTTAGGTATTCCACTACCCCTAACATTTCCTCCAGGATCTGAAACATAGTTTTACGTGCGAGTTGGCTGTCAAGCTACCCAACACAACCTCCTCGTTTCTCCGAGAATGTGATCACCGGCTAGCTGTGTGAAGTATAGGACTCTAAATATAACACACGCGGAGTTTCCTCGAAATGGGCTAATTATCAACAACGAAATAATGACCATTCCCATTCTCTCTATTCTTTTTCACATTCCGTTTTGGAGAAAAGAGCACAAAAGGTCCCTCTCACTCCATTAAACCAAGCGCAAACACCAGTTTTAAGTGTGTTCCTTATTTCTTAACATGCTTGTTCATTTTGGATGATAGGTGTGCTCATCAGTTAGCTAAAGAAGGCCGGCAAGGCCCTGGTGGACTTCAATTGTTGCAGATTCAAAGGATGTTAGCCATGGAAGCCCCTACCTGGGGTAGCATTTCTTGGGTTTGGCCTAGGCCTCCCACTTACCCAGGAAAAAAAACGGCTTGCTCATTTTCGAAGCAATAAAAAATGGCCAAAAGTAACCAAAGTCAGATTTAAGGGGGGAGAGAATTAAACCTCCTGCCTGAGCTTTCCGAGAAATTCAAGCAGTTTGGTTTGAGTAGCAGGAGGGAACTGCTGAAATCCAGACCATTCTCGGATTATTTGAGCCGCCATTTTTAACTGCCAACAAACAAAATGATACATGAACATCTGCGCATAAATAACCAATAAGTATACACAAACAATAGGGAAAAAAGGTAGATACGTTGGGAATGCGGATTGAAACCCTTAAGGACTGAGAATTTAGATTAACCCACAACCTAAAAGCATTTTCAGTTTGATTGAGACAAGGTATGAATGAGTCGGTTGTGAGAGTGAAGTGAGAGAAAATTACTAGCAAGGAAGAACTAACCAAACTTCTCTTTCCCACTCCGTTGCTTGGCGGAATTCAAAGAAAGTCTTGGGACGTGACGAGGTGGCCTTATCGTCTTCCACTTCGTACAATTCCTTCCCCACCCCCCTCTCCCTCTTTCAAATTTGCAGAAAAGTGCAATTTTAAGATCGCAATTTCACCCGATCCGATCCTTCTTATTCTTCGCTCCATTTGGAGTTTCGGAAATTTATTTGAGAATTAGACTAGATTTGGAAGTCAAAGTTAAAAAAAAAAATGGAGAACAGCTCGGAGATGAGTTTTAGTATATCCGTACCCGTCCCCCGTCCCCATCCCGTTCCTAATTTGTTTTAAAATAATTATTAAATAAATATTATGTTTACTTTTTATTTATAATTTTACTTTTTAACCACTTTACTATTCTCTTCTTTTTTCTTAAATATAGTTTAGAATTTTTTTTAATATAAAGATAAATTATTAAAATATACATGTTATGTATTAGTCTTCAATTTAAACTCTATGTTATTTTATTTATTAATCTTCATTACATCTTTAGTCATTTTTTTATTTTGTTTTGTGGTATTCGATAGAATTTAGAATCTATATTATGTAATGTATTAGTCTTGTTATTGTAAATTTATAATTATTTTTATATGAGATGAATTAATTTTTTATTAAAAAAAAGGGACAGGAATAGAGGGTGGGGTTTATTTTTTGTACAGAAAATAGGATGAAAATAGAGACAAATTTTAAATTTGAAGATAGAGGCGAGAATAATCAAATCTGCTCTTGATCCGTCCCGTTGCCATTTCTAGTACGGTTATGGTTTGAGGACTAGGGATAACCCGGAAACCAACCTATCATGGCCCGATAGTTCACCATATTAAACAGGAGTTTTTTTCTTCTCGTAATGTGTATATTAACAATCTAATTATTCACATACGCAACACATGGAGAGTGTTCGGGAGTTAATTATTTTTAAATTTTTAAATTACAATGAGAAGTTGTCAGGGTATGAATGATAATTATAATGGGTCAAAATAATGAGTCCTTCCATAAGACGAGTAGAAAGAATTGGATCAGTGAGATTGGAAGTCCAAAAAAATCAAAGACCTTACATCTTTGCGTCGATAGTTCGGCCCGAACAAAGATCCAAACTGATAAAACTTCCAAAAAATCTTGGAAAGATCTAAGACTGACAGTGATGATGACACCAATTGATGCGCGTATTCAGTTCGAATCTGACGGCATTCTTAAGTCACAATCAATTACAAAATAATGACGCATAATTCAAAAAATATACGCTCTAATTGAAAGTGCAAAAACTTTTGTGGTACTTCTTTCCCTTTCATCTCAAGCATAACTTAAGTATCAAAGTATTCATTGATTGATATTTGGTCGGGCGGCATTAATAAATTACTTATTTCATAGGCTAACAAATCAAGATGGGTCGAGGAAGAAAAATCATTAAATTGGTATCTAAAAACCCATAGTAATAAACAATAAATTTTGTGAAAGTATATTGTATAAATTTGTACGAGTGTTCACCAAAATGATTTTACGAAGAGATATAATGGATTAGACGTTCATCTAAATTGAACAATGATAACAAACCAAACATCAGAATGATCAACTGTTTCCAAGATAAAGATCATTCCATCGAACCAAACATGGCCTTAATATAAGTCCAAAGAGACAGCATTAGCTTATAAGGTACCATAATCAAGCTCATCCATAAGCACTCTACAAAGGGAAAAAGCATTTCCACATGTTATAACTTACAAGGACCCCCCACTGCAACAACAGGAGGATAAACGAGGAAGAAGAGGGGGAATTATCCGCCCGTAAAAAAAATTCGAAAAAATAAAAACTTCAACTGATCAAAGTAAAAGAAACAAAAAAGAGACCAGAAATATTTATCATAGTACAACTCCAGGTAGTTCTTGCAGCAGGAATCGGAATGAGTTAACTATCTAGAAGAACATAGAATCTGAAGAAATGCGAGGACCTTCAGTTAGACCATACATGGACAAGCCCATGTGTATTACCGGTATAGATCTCATTGCGTTCTTCATCGTAGAAGAGAGCAGTGATGTCTTTAAGGGCTTCTGCAACAGTGCTTCTAGTCCAATCAACGCGCGTCCTCTTCTTAGAGCTGCAATTTCTGGCACTAGAACTGCTGCCTTCGTCCAATGGAGAACTATTGGTTGCCCGAATTTTGGCAAGGCATTTCCCAGTTAAGATATTGCTTACATTGATAGACCCTGCTGCATGATCAATGGGTACATTGTTAGAAAACAGAAAGAAAAAAAAAGCGGGGGAGGGCAGGGGGAAGAAATGCACTTTGAATTTGGACGAAATCACAATCGCAAAATGCCAGGTCCACAGTACAATCTATTGAGTACAAAAAAGTCATTCAAAAGCAAACACAACTTAAATTCTCAAACCAGAAGATTGGCAGATATGTTCATTATCTGACCTAATGTGGCAACATATGGCTTAAAACTTCACACCGACTGTTTTAGGGCTTGATATACGGTTGGGGCCCATTTCTAAACACACAGCTAAACCTTCTCCACAGTTTCCGACGGATAGTTATTAAAGGCGAAAGGCGCACCGAGGCGCAAAGGGCATCTGGAGCCTAGGCGCGAGGCGCAAGGCGAGGCGCGGGCTTTATTGAAGCGAGGCGCACCTACAGCATATATACTGATATATATACTGATATATATATTCATATTCATATTCTGATATATATACATTAGATATCAGTACAAAACTACAGCATATATATAGTATATACTGATATATATATTCATATTCTGTAAATGTAAAAATGCAGCATATAGTATATGCCATATACAGAGCATATACTACGTACAACATATATATACATACAGCATATATATACAGAGCATATACAAAGCATATATGCCATATACAGAGCATATACAGACTCTGTATATGCCATATACAGAGTACATATGCATATTCAATACGTATAGCATATATATACATATTCAGTACAATATAAATACATCATATATACGGCATATATAGAGAGAAGAACTTAAAATTTGAAGAGGCGCGCGCCTGGCGCCTTTTGCGCCTAGGCGCCTAAATCCCGCGCTTCATTCAACCGCCTCGCCTCGGACCATGTCAGGCGCAAGGGTGGCGCCTCGGTGCGCCTCGAGCCTAGGCGCGCGCCTAGGCGCGCCTTTTACAACTATGAATCCGACCTACTATGGAGTCAAAGCTTTGGTTCCTTGTGGCCCTGGATTCAATGCTAGTGCACCCTAAGACGGTCAGTGCTCGTTTACGGGTATGTTTGTGCACCCTTGAGTTCTTTGTTTGTAAATGTCTGCACCTTCATTTTACATTTCATTGGCATTTCACGCATATTTTCTACGCGACCCATTTCACCTTGTATGTTATCCCATGGTTCGTCAATTAGGGGTTCAAGATAAACTGGTCAGACGGTAATAAGATTCAAATGCTTTAATGGTGAATTACCATTTCCTTCTAATAGCAGATCATCAGAATCGGCTTTGCAGTAAGAAATTATAAGATCCTGGTCACTTGTGATATATATGTTGTTCGTGTTGCAGTCGGGATGCCACAAAAGGTGATCCTCGAACGACGTAACAAGTTCCCCACGGAAGTTCCAAACAGCCACTGTCCTGTTTCTAAATGTCAGGAATAACTGGTTCTCGTAGAGAAATATAAATGCTGATGGAGTCATAAATTCAGTTCTGCTAACTTCTGTCAGCTCAGTATTGCGGACCTGCAATACCCATTCAGAGATTCAGATATTAGATGTAGTCATGCACACAACCATAAATGCAGTTCAATAGCACAATAAAAATCCTTACATCAAGAATCTGAAGATTCTCATTTTCTTGCTTGACGAGTAGCTTCTCATTGAACTGTTCAATGAAATCCACCTTCTTATTTCGATGGAGGAGATGGTTGAAAGTTTTGAGTACTGTACCATCCTCTATCGAAAGAATCTTAAGAGGAACATGGCCACTAGCTTTGGTAAAAATCAACAACATGATGCCTGGACTGTTCCCAAGAATCCAAAAAGAAAATAAGAACATGCAAACTTATCAAGTTGAAGGTGAAAGTAACCAGACACAAACTGCACAGGGCCACATTCAATAATAAACAAATCACTGTCATTTAGCAATTTTCAGCAAGAGCCCAACCTTAAAAGCAACATGGAGGGACGGCTGAATACCACTGGTGTTAATATATGGTAGAAAGAGTAGTAACAGCTATCAAATTACTCTAAGCCATCAACTTAATTGAAAAGCCTTATTCAACGCACAAACAGTCTAATCACTTTACAATTGCTTGTTCCAAACATGACTCAACAACAAAACTGCCTCTTAGGGACATAAATAGTAACGGCACGCTCCTGACTCACCTAACCAACTTAATAAGGCCTCCACCAATCGCCAAAATACACTTTCTTTTCAGGTATTGCAAAAGATTATTCATTACAATGCCTAAGTACGGTCCAAAATGCAACAGTTAGCAAACAAAATAGCATTGTCTGTTCAATACCTAACCCTTAAAAATATGCAACATACACAATGCCGCAATGCGGGCAATGAAGTTTTAAAATCAAAAAAAAATTGGAGAGTCATAGTAAACCATCTCAACACAACAACGAAGGCTCACAAGAACATTCACTTCTCTGCATATTACATATTCCAGCACAGCCTAAACCATCGATTCAGGTGCCTGCAAGTAAAGATTACCTGATCTTAATCTCTTGAACATTCTTGTCCGATATGGAGTACAGCATCGTATAGTTTTTCAAGTCAAACACCTTGTATATGCTGATAAAGGACGTATGTACACATCAGGATTCATAAGCAAATTTTTCAGAAAAGGTTCAAGATTCAGAGATAAGAGTACCAAGACAAATTGATATTTACCTATCTTGTGCAGAATAAGTGAGTACCTTCCCATTTACATCATCAAACTCCACAAAACCAGGCCATTTTAGTGACTCTGACTCAAAAAGGGCAAAACCGGCATCTGGCTTACCCCTCCTTATGTACCTAGAGCATTTCAACATGTCTTTTAGTAAATAAAGCACATATTCTCGAAAAAAGTGAAAAAAACACCAACTCCAAAGTTACACTTCACATACTCAATCCTTGTGGTTCTGCATTTCAAAGAACTAAAGTTGTCTGAAGCATAAACTGAGACCGTGATGAGTGAATCATTGTTTTTATTGTAAAACAAGCTTCTTATAACCTCATCAGGGCTGACATTCAAAAAGCATATCCTCTGGTTAGTCTCTGCATCAACAAGGGACAAGATAAGGGCCCTTTCTCGATTTCGGGATATACACAATATGACAACCCAAATTCTTCATATAACCAGGAAAAGGTTACTTATTATGGTTTTACCTCGGCTAAATGCTGCACAAATACCAGACTGTGCAAGAGCAAAGACAATGTCGTGGGCAGCTACTATTTCAATAATTTTCGACCTCTTTTTCAGAAAGGATAGAACCATGCCACAATGTCCTTTTGGATCATGTGTATCATATTCCTCCTGACACAACAAGATACAACAAATCATCACCGCAGAAATCAAAACATGCAGAAATGATAAGACTAGGACTTGTAAATTCTGAAAACAAAAAAAACTAAATCTACATAAGGTACAACAACATAGTTTTGGGTTACTTTCTCTCAGCTGGAAAAAAAGCATAAAAACAAGTTCAGGCAAGATGTACTTGAACATAGTGCAAAAGATATGCTGCCTGAATGTAAGTCAACTAACAGTCAAATTATTTGACTGTGGCCTGAGTTTGGTTATTCGGTGGAAGTAAAACAAAAGCATATGATACAAAGATGACTAGCCCTTTAAATCACTTCCAAACCATCCAATCCCAATGCAACACTTTCTCCTTTCTTTCTATGCACTTAATCAGCTTCGAGACAAAAGATGGTGCCATTTCTACCTTCCTACAAGAAGCAAGCCCTACCAGCCTTGAACACCAAAATGAAATTAACCGAGACAAACCTTGGAAAATCAAAACCATCTCTTGGACCACTTAGAGCTACGCGGTTTCTAGTTTGGACAACTCCAAGTAAAATAACAATATGTTATGATGATTCCAAATAAGAAAGAGAGCAAGAAAATATACTAGATTCCTTCCATTTCTTCAATTGCATAGTGGCAAACACGACTTTTCCCTATTTACATTACGTTGTTTGCCTCCTTCTAAACCACATGAGGACAGTTATGACGATACCAAATTATAACTAGCAAAGTAAGGAATACAACACATATAAGAAGAGCCCACCAGCCACACCAAGGGACAAAGGGACATCCTGAGGGCAGAACCATTTTCTTAAAATTTCATTCACCCTTTACAAAGCCAAATGAAATTTGAACTTATAAATATATTCTTACAATGAAAACAAATAACAGCGACAAACAACCTCGTCTCTTACTTCGATAAACTCGGTATTCTACTATAGAGTCAACGATTACCCTCCTGCAATACTTCAGTCTATTGCAAAACTAAACACCTCCCAGGAACCCGATACACACCAGAACTTTTCCAATAGCTATGATAAAGGGCACATCTACTCTAGGGAAATCAAGATCCAAAAAAATCCCTGCAAGGCAGGACGCCAATGAAACATAAAGTGAATACAGTACCCTTTGGAAAGACATGGCACAATTTGTGCACAAAGACTTCATAAACAACATCCATGGCTCAAATGCTAAGAGCCTCTGTAAGAAGAAACATCATACATATTAAACCATGTCCAACTAATTACATTAGGTCCCCAACATTTTTTCTGCATTAAATACCCGTTTATTCACATTGAGACCATCTCATAAGAGCGACCCTGCTAATGAATTGATGAACACTTAAGCATCCCACGCGTGTTTTTTCACATACTGCACACAACCCACGTGCAAATCCATTTTCTTATTTGTTGCAATTATCGTTGGCAGCTGACAGTACAGGAAATAGTTTGAAAATAGCAGCAAAACAGCAGTAAATTGAGACACGAAATTGAATCGCGCAAGGGCAAACCTGCAAGCGAATGTTCCTGAACCTTTCTTGGGCGTCGCTCATACTGAAAGCACGGTCACGCTTCGAACAAATCTCCCTCCGCTGAATTTTTCTAACGCTGTTTACGAACCCATCCACCGAGCCGCCGCGAGGCCGTTTCTTTGCCACAACCCGGCGGCCGCAGCACGGCCGTGGACTAGCGGAAATTCTCCTACCATCCATTTTCCTAACTATTTGTACAACTAAAGTTAAATCCTACCTACCTGTGCAGCAATTTACCGTACGTTTATGCGTCAACATCTATCCACACAAAAGCCAACCATCTTCCCCAGTATAAACCCTAAATCTCCGAAGCTAAAACGAATTTGGGTTTTCCGCCCCCAGTCCCGACAAATTGCTCAAACAACGAACGGTGGAGGAATCAAGGTCCCCCTCTTCGCTATCCGCTTGCCCTTTTCTCTCGATCTCTTCTAAAATACATACAAATTCGTAGATCTCTCTCTCTAAAAATCTCCAAACCCAAACGAATTAGGGCTCTTCGCCCGCTGTCCTCGATAATTGCTCAAATTATAAGCGAGGGAGAAATCTGAGTACCCCCCTCGATCTCTCTAGAGAAGCACAAACTGAAATATCTCTCTCACTCTCTCTCCCCCCTCTCTCTCCGAAGTAATGAGTAATCGGAATGGGACCAAAGGCATGATTTGAAATCTAGATTTGACAATTTTGACGGAAGTAACGGTACGTTTGGAATCATTTTCCCTTTATTTTAACATTTTTCTTGTTCCTATATTTCAGAATTTCGAGGGCAAGCCTTAATTGTATTTAAATTCAGAAAAAAAAAATAGTTTTTTTTCGTCTTTTACATTTTATAGAACTTGCATAAATTTTTTAAGGCTGGTTATTGATCTCAATGAGATAAATTTAAAAAATATAATAAATTTTTTAAAAACTTATTAAATATAAAACTAAAAAATAAAAACATCAATTTTAGTATCTTTTGTTGGTTTTTAAAAAATATTCGCTTTAGTTCACTTTTTTATATTTTAAAAAATTAACAACAAATTGGCCCTATTTGGCCTCTAGTTAATATTTATTCTAAATTTTTATCTTTATTCATTTTTTTTTGCAATTGTTGTTTAAATCTCAATGTTTTGTAGTTTATTGGTCCGTCTTGATGAAAGAAATCTAATGAGTATAAAATTGTGTCCAAAAGTTTAAAAAAATCACTAAAGACGACGAATAAGTACCAAAAATTCTATTTTTTTATTTATTTTTGTCTTTTCTGAACTTTTTTCAAATTTAGCCGATGATTGATAACTTTTCTGAAAGCTCTTGTCGAGATGAACCAATAAATCAAAAAAAATGATGAAAAACAAAAAATTACAAAAAAATTTCAAATAATGACGAAAAAAATTTCAATAAATAAACACATAAAAACCACAGTCCAAATGGACCCATTAATATCATTACCAGTTAGCTTTAAGAATAATTAATTTATGGGTAACTCTGCATACGTATTTGAATATGTTAATTTGATAATATCGATTATGCTAATTTTGTTGAGCATGTAGCCCAAATTTAGTTTGAATTTTCTAATGTTAAATTTGAAATTTTCATAATTATATATTGTCATCATTATTAATAAATATAATTTTATCTTCTCATGTACTGTATGTTCTTTGCCAACTCATATGAAAGCAGCTAAGACAAACTAGTTGCAAACAGTGTTTGGTCCGAATGATCCCTTTAAGCGGTAACAACAAAGTGATGGTTTTTTTTTTCATCACTCACAGCATTTCACGTCTATATTTTAATTCAATAATCTAATTATCAGTCTTTCTTTGAGGATAGGACGAGGTGAACGAAATGAGTGATCTCGTTGTATTGACGAGATAGTGATATAACACAAGACTCGTATGCGAGACTATAGTTTGAATTCCTAACTTCGACACAAATTCCCTCAAGGCAACATATCAGTCCGGACACGGACACTTGTGTCAAGGAGGTTATATCTTTTTCAAGTTAGCTTTGATGGATTTTGAATATATAAAATCATTTGTGAATATTAGTTTATAATTTCTCATACTATTTTTTTTTTTTCAATGGCTCAAAATATTTTTTAATATAATGGGAGTCAAATGTACAAGATCTCAATAAAAGCATCTTACTTTCACTCGGTCAATCTCGTCAAATTCAATTTAACTAATAATCAAAGAACAATGCTACTAACATATCACATTGTACATCGTGCATACATGACATACTATACAACTTACGCAATATATTAATTTGAACACATAATCAAAACTCTTGGAGTCGTTTTTACGCTTTATAATTTAAAAAATGAACCGTATAGCATGTCATTCAGGCATAATATATAATTGAATGTTTAATGCGATGTGTTAGTAGACTTATTCATAACGAAGTATTAATTTTCACCCAATCCAAGCTATTGCATGCTTTTGAGATTTTGTGTACAATGCATTTTCACTTATTGCTTCATTTGTAGAAACAAAAATGCTAGAGACACACCACTTTTGCACATCACTTTCACACATCATTCAAAACTATGTCGTTTTGTATTGAAAAAAAATCATATTTATTTTTGAACCATATTGCTGAAAACATATTTGGATCTTTCTTAACATAAAACGACGTAGTTTTAAGTGATGTGTAAAAGTGATGTATACGTAACACTCTTGTTGTAGAAATTCATAAAAATGGTCCAATAATATTGTTCGAGACATGGTTATTTGTATTTGTTATATTCAAAGTTTGTTTACTTATTCACATTCTATATATGATATTTGGAAAATTATTTTTATTGCTTTATAGGGGTATAATCATCTCCCATATATCAATATCTTATTATCTTATATTTACGCAAATATCTTTATTAATTATGAGAATGACGTCATCAATTACAAAATGTCATCCAACTATGAGCTATTCATATCTATCATATATTTATTCCTAAGAAAATATTCAAATAAATTATTTACAACTATTCACGTCTCTATAATATATCTTGAATTATACTTATATATATTTATATTTTTACTATATATCTTAAATATTGACAACCCATAATTTTTTTATTTGGAAAAGTAAATCCATGTTTTATATGCCCAATTAAATGGGCCATTGGTTCAAATAGTGGGCTTTCACCCTATCGTTGAGTGAAGGGCCCAATCTTCAGATCAGTAAAATGGGGCCCACTTGACAGTCAGAGCGGGTAGTCCAATACCAACTAGTGGGTGGAGAGAGAGAGGGGAGAGAGATGGCGGTTGCAAGTGGCTTACACGGTGGCTATCTTCCATCCAAATTCCGGCAACCACCCATAACCACGACCTCCAAGACCACCCAAAACAGAAGCTTCCGCCACCCTCGTCGTCCTCCGCCCCCTATATTCATATCGACCGACCCAAGACACGTGAACCCTCACCACCTGAGAGACCTTTACAGCCTCTCCAATCACTCCTGCCACCGCTTCCCCTCCGTCGACGCCGACGGCCGGACCAAGCCCGTCGATATCGATAAGCTCCGCACTGCACTCTCCCACAGCTATATTGTTGTTTCCGTCTTCTCGAAACCTGAGGTGGTTTCGTACTATACTTCTTCTTCTTCTTCTTCGTCGTCTTCGAATCTGATGGGCTTTGGAGAAGACTGGTTCCATAGAGTGGTCCCCATTACGCCGGAGAATGGAACGTTGGTGGGTTTTGGACGGGCCGTTTCGGATTGTGGATTGACTGCTTCAATCTACGACATCATGGTAAGATGATCCAGCGCACCTCAACTAATCTTTGGGATCATTCCTATCGTCCACTAGCTTGGATCCAATTAAAACCAGGCCATCACCACTAGTCCAATACCTTGAGATTAGGCTTTTGTATTTGTTGAACTGAAAATGGGGTTCAGATCACCAAATAGGAAAGAAAACCTTTGAAATCGATGCAAACCTTGAAAACAGTTGGAAATCTTAAAATTAGATTTGACTTTGTGACTATTTAGAGGATAAGTAGGCTTGTAGAAACCTGAACTCATCATCATTTCTGACCAAGTATTGCAATCCATGACCATCTTGAGAAAAGATTATCAGTGCACTGATTAGCAATGTAACAGGAAAATTTATGATAAAACAGATGAAGCCCATCTCGGCTACCTCGAGTACACTCGATATATGCAGACAAAACAGGTCAGAAGCTACCTCAGGAAAGACCGAAGGAATTGGGTTGCTGAAAGCCCTGGCGATGTTCTACTTAAAACAGAAAATAAAAGAAGATTGGGCAATGGTTTAAATTTGATAGAATAGCTAGTAACTTGTACTGTATCAATGCTGGCATCACAATTATACGTAGTGCATTTGCATTTGTATCATATTCGTTTTTAGCTCATTGCAGTTTCGTGAACGATTTAAACTTGATCCACTCTAGAAAAATTGAACAATCACCCTTTAACTGATTGGAATAGAAAACGGTTCGTGGATCTTGAACCATGAATGGAAATTTTCAAGACTGAGCTAGCTGTTAGTTTCACATTCTTTGGTGGCATTCCAACCATGCACTTTGTTAAGAGAGGTCTAACTGCAATCCAACCCAGTGGTGCTTCTTCTTTTTCATTTGTCCTACTATGCACTTCAATCTTGCCCCCTACTAGTTTTTAGAGTACTTCATTATATTTGCAATATATAGGCATCTCGCATTTATTAATAGTCATGTTTCAGTGATTTCCAGGTTACTCCTTCACTGCGAAGAATGGGAATTGGCAAGATAATAGTTTCAAGAATCACAAGGTTGGTTGATACTCCTTTTGAGGCCAGTTTTATGTTTCACCACTTAAGGTTACGCTTGTTTGTACCAGAATTTGAGAAGTAACTGTGTGAATGTATCAAAATCCTGTGATCCACGTTGTTTGATGTGTAATCTTGTAGTTTATGCTATCTGTGTAGTAATTTAGGTAACCGTGAGTGTTTCATAGTGTTTGTTCTGTCCAGCCAATCATTTGATTAGGTGGTGGGTGTTGTTGATAATACTTGAGTATGGACAAGTTGTAAACAACATTTATATGCTCATTCGTGATGGTGTCTTAATGTTTTTTATTCTCATTGCAGAGTGCTTGCTAGTAGAGGCATCTATGACATAGCGGCCCTTTGCTCACACGAGGAGAGGTGAATTTTCTAAACCAATGTAGACCTCAAATGGTTTGCAATTCTTGCCAGTCTCTTACTTCAATTTTCTATGTACTTGCATGATATATCTTCTCCTTGTTTTCAACCCTGTCCAAGCAATCCCTCATTATGTCATCGGCAAGATGTGTATGAGGAGGTCCTCTGCAGCTGTATGTTTCTATAAGTTAACATCCTGACATAAACTTGCAGCCAATTGTGTTGACTGAGTAAAACCTCATAAATTCATGAACATACGTATTGAATGCAAGCACTAGTTTTGTATGGGCACAAACTTTACTAGCCCATGGAAAAGTTTACCTCCTCTTATAGCTTAAGGTTTTTTCTGTAATATCTGAGGTATCGCGGTTGGGCTAATAAGCAATCCTATGCACCCACATATGTTATCATGTGGCACTATATTTGGCAAGATACTAACAAGGGTTCCTTAATGTTAGCAAGCATGTCCTTGTTCTTAGTTTATGCGTAGATGCTAAGTTCGATTAATTTTGCTGCTGATGGTGATTCCCCTACATTTCCTTCACAGGTTATTCTTTGAAGCGTGTGGATTTGGAGACGATCATTTGGGAGCTACTACAATGATGTATACAAGAACTGTTTCTAGCTGCGAAGCAAATGACATGGTCAAACATGTTGGTCGAAAACGATTGGTAGCTCCACCAGTTAGAGAACCCTTTAACTCATGACTTGCGAGTTGGTCATGAAGTTATCAGCTCCAGCATATGACTTCTGCAGCTGAGCTCATAATGCTGAGTTGGGACTATTTCTGAGGAGCTCAAATCGGTGTCAGTCTGGGATACTGATGCCCCATTTTCATATCCAGTTTAAAGAAACACAATTTCAGAAAAGAAGAAGGGAAAACGAGGGTGGAGATCTGGTGGTATCAAGAAGCTTGTCTATGAACTTGGAAAAAGTAGCTTAAGTTTTCATGTAATGTAAACAGTTGGACTTGTGTCTCGAGGCGTTCCTACAGACACAACCACGGACCAATTTCCTCGCTAATGTTTTTGTACATATTTTAATGCAAAATGTAGTCTTTTCTATTGATTTCAATTCAAACTAAAAAACCCATCATGTGAGAAATAATTTCGTTAATGTCACGGTCAAAACTATTCTAATGAGTATTTTTTTTGGGTTAATTATCTCTTTGTAATTCATTTTCCTTTTCTCTGTATGCCGTTAAGTTACCAAAATTTGACTCTTACGCAGATTCCTGCTTACCTGGAATGCACTTGCTAGGGGAAAAAAAGGTAAGAAAGGTTATCCATACCACTGTGTAGGTATTTATCCTTGACATTAAAGTAAAGTAGCCTTCTACATGATGCAACACAGAATCACTTTCTGTCAACTTTATCAAAAGAAGAGCCTTACAGAGGAAAAAAATTCTCCACCATCTTTTGTTCCTTTCAACAACAGGGTATTGCCTGAAAATGGGGAAAATCTGGGTGGAGGTGTGCTTGATTTCGGCTCGTGGACTCCGGCGAACTTCGTCGCTGTTTAAGCTCCAGTGGTATGCTGTTGGGTGGATAGATCCAAACAACAAATACTGCAGCCGGATTGATGCTTCTGGAAATGCAAATCCAGTTTGGAAAACCAAATTCTCAGCTTTGGTCGATAATTCGGAATCGAAATTCCAAGATTTGGCACTTCATGTGGAAGTCTACAGCAGGGAGCCCATTTTCCTTAGAGAGAGGCTCCAGGGGACTGCAACTGTTGTGCTGAAAGAGTTTTTTGATAAATATGTCAACAATTCTGAGGTTTCCAAACCAGTTGAAGAAGTGGGAAGCTTTCAACTCCGAAGAAAGAATTCTAACAAACCTCAAGGATTTGTTGATGTTTCCATCCGAATATCAGAAGAAAGGGAAGAACCCAGTTCTTATACAGGTATGAAATGAATGTCCTGATTATTTTCTTGAAGCCTTTGACTTTGTTTATCTCTCTAGGCTTTGTTTGTATAAGGGATTTGTTGAGAGATTAGTTAAGGAAAAAGAAAATACCTGGGAAATAATTAAAAATATTGACCTGAAGAACTTTAAAGTGTTTATTTGGTTGCTCTATGGTTTTCCTTCCGTGCTGTATAAATCTCTTAACAAATTCAGGATTCAAACAGTCTTAACTGCCCCTTTCGACATTGACAAATGATGAGAAAAAGCAAATAAACGAGAATCCCAACACTTGTTTGATGAATAATCTTGGTGACAAGTGGGAAATGTAGAGAAATGGTAGTTTTTATTGGTTCGTTTTCTTTCTTTCAACATATCTCATAAATTCTTTTGATGTGAAGCCTCAAATCTTTTCTTTTCTCACCATTTATCCCCATCCAAAAAGGGGTTGCAGGTCTTTTTGTTTCTGGGTTTGGTTTATGGTGTTTCTGATGCTTAAATTTTAGCTAGTTGGCTTAATTGCCAGTAGCTTATTTCAAGTAGGCCCCAACACCCTTGAGATTGAGGGGTTCCTACTTCCTAATGATCATGAGCTTCTAAATTCTGGTATGTAATTGTAGGTAATGGCGATGGATTCAAGCTCATGGATCACAAAAATAGCATTGAAATGTCTAATTACTATGGAATGTCACAACCACCACCGCCGCAATTTCCTCTTCCACCGCATGGTCCCAACCGCCCTCCAGAATACAGACCACCGCAATCTTCCACCTATGCCCACCCTATGCAGCTGCCTGGAGTTTATTCTAATTCATCATTAGCCGGTCCAAGCCAACCATCAGCAGGTGGTCCAAGATACCCATCAGCAGGTGGTCCAAGTTACCCACCAGGAGGTGGAACCAGTTATCAGCCGTCACGAACACCACCACCGCCACCTCCGCCTTCTAATATTGGTTATATACCTACTTTCCTCCCTAGAAATGATTACTTACCACCAAGTTACATAAACATGCCACCATCTGGACGTGGCGGTGGAGGTGGTGGGGGTGGTTTTGGAATGGGATTGGGTGCCGGAGCATTAGCAGCAGGTGCTGTGATCTTTGGTGATGATTTTATGTCGGGATTTAATGCCCCCGCAGGGTTGCAAGATGCTAGTCTTACCGTAGTAACTGATCCTCCTTTCTGACAAACAAAGCAGCCTGTGTAAAATTGTCATTGTTATGATATGAGATGTTCTGTTTGTTTTGGTTGTTTGAAGTACTTGTTAAGCATTCTATAGTTCTCCTCTTTTATAGGGTGGAATTTGAGTGAATTATATTCGTAGTAAACCCTAATCCCAGATTTCAATACAAGATGAATCACTTAGAGCTCGGTTTTGTAACACATTCTTTTTCTTGTGTAGTCCAAATGTTCGAAGAGGTAAAATCCCCCTATTATGATGAAGGAATATAAATAAGTCTCTTGTGATAATAGGGGTGATTCAACTTCATCGAACATTTATTCAGGTATTTAGAACACGAGATATGAAATAGCGAGAAATTTTTGAACTACGAATCTTACTTATATTCGTACCTTGTTGCACGATATAGTAAAAAAAGACAACTATAGACTTACATATTTCGAAATACATTTCCTCTTTCAGAACCGTATTATCCCTTATATGTTTGATTTTTACACAATTGAACATTTCCAACATTACAAATTTCATTGCATTTTCTGTATACAACACTAATCCTAAATATTGGAAACTCTCTCCCAACAATTACAGGAAATGAAGCGCGCTCTCTCTCTCTCTCTCTCTCTCTCTCTCTCTCCAACACGCTGTCAGAACAAAAATTAATGTAGGGAGTAAAAAAGCACGAACATTCAGATTGCTGCCTGCAAAAGTTGCTCCTGTGAACCCCCAAAAACTTTATGTAGAAACTTATCAACAATAGATACGAATTCTTCGACCTTCTCTTCTTGGGGTAAGTGGCCACAGTTCTTGATCACTTCTAGGCAAGATCCAGGTATGGCTCGTGAAAGTCTCTCCGCGTTCCAAGAGGGGACGAGCCGGTCAGAATCACCCGTCACGATCAGAACTGGGTTTCATAAAAATAAGAAGAGTTAGCATTGCCATCAGAGAATGATAGGATTTGGGGTCTTATTGTGATAATTACTTGTTTAAGGACTAGGAGTGTCTTTTCCATATAAGGGCAGTTAGTTAGTTGTTAGTTAGTTGGTTAGTTGGTTGGGAGCCTGTGCAGTTAGTTAGCTGGTTGGGTATATAAGGCAGTGGAGGGCCATAACGCCAGGCGTGAAATGAATTGTTCTCTCTTGCCAAATTCTGAACTTCTCTCTCTCTCAGCTCTACTATCTCTCTGTATCTCTCAATACTTTGTAATTCATTTCCAGAAATCATCAATAAAATCTCAGTTTTCTAGTGAAATTTCTCCAAGTTCTATCATTGGTATCAGAGCACCTTTCCTCCGACTGTGGGAAAACTGAATCGCAATGGCAGAAAATACGCGAGCACAAGAGATGAAACGACTGGACGAGTCCGTTCGAAAACTGTCAGAATCAACTGGGGAATCCATCCAACGTTTGACGGAGGTTACTGATCGACATACGGCATCACTCGATGGATTTAATCAAACGATGGAGGGGCTCAAGAACTTGATTACCACTTTGAATGCCAATTACGAACAGATTCAAGAAAAGATTCAAGAAAAGGTATCCCTTGCAACATCTCCTCCATTACTTCCTAATCCACCGCTGAATTCGGGGCAAATGAGGACTTTTCAACCAAGATTAGATTTTCCTAAATTTTTCGGAGATGATCCAGCGGCTTGGATCTATAAGTGCGAAAGATATTTCGAATTAAATGCGATTGATGAAAACCAGAAACTACGTCTAGCTTCTGTACATATGGAAGAAAAGGCAATGCACTGGTACAGATGGTATGAGAAATCCCACACTTTGCGTTCTTGGAGGGATTTTTCTAGGATTTTGCTAATTAGGTTTGGGGATGATGCGTTTGAAGATGCTACAGGAAAGTTAACCAAACTTAAACAATTGACTAATGTGAGAAGTTATCAAGAGAAATTTGAGGAATTGGCAAACAAAACCACAGGTCTTTCTGAAGAATTTTTCATCAGCTGTTTTGTAAGTGGATTGAAGGAAGAAATTCAGGGAGGGGTGTTAATGTTTCAGCCAAGAACCATATCTCAAGCGATGGGGTTGGCTCGATTGCAAGAAGAAACCCTTGCGGCTGTAAACAAGACGAATAGGGCCACAACCAAACCTGCATTTTCGTATTCTACAACACAAAAGCCACAAGAATTGATTTCCAAGCCTACAGATTCAGCAGTAGTTAAAAGAATAACCCCAAAAGACTTTGATGAAAGGAGGGCCAAGGGTTTATGCTTTGGATGTGATGAAAAATATTTTAGGGGCCACGTCTGTAAGAGAAAGCAGTTATTCATGATTGAAATTGATGATGATGAAGAAGAGTTTGTGGAGGCCCAACAGGAGTTACCTTCAGATGACCAACAGGAGTTACCTTCAGATGAAAAACTAGAAGAATTCCACATTTCAGTACATGCTTTGTCTGGAATTCAATCATTTAAGACTATGAGGATTAAAGGGGTCATCAAGAAGACAGGGGTTAATATTTTGGTAGATACTGGGAGTACACACAATTTTTTGGATCCCTGTGTGGCCAAGAGGACAGGGGTTGGGGTCCAACATACTAATCCATTAACGGTAGTAGTGGCAGATGGAACCAAGATTAGCAGCAAGGCTATGGTGAAGGAGCTACAGTGGACTATGCAAGGCATAGATTTCAGATCTGAGTTCAGGTTGCTTCCTTTGGGGGGTTGTGACATGGTATTAGGAATGCAGTGGCTCTCAACTTTAGGATCAGTACTTTGGGATTTCCAGAATCTACAAATGCAATTTTCAATCACTGGGAAACAGATGAAACTCAAGGGTGGCACCACAGCGGAGGTACAACTTGTGGAAGCCAAGGAAATGCAGCACTTGATTAACAAAAGGTTACCAGGGGTGGTGGCACAATTATGCAGCATTCAAACTGTTCCGACTGCTGAGATACATTCTGATCTCTCTCAGGTTCTACATGATTTTCAAGATATTTTTATGGAGCCACAGGGCCTACCCCCTTTTAGAGCTCAAGACCACAATATCCCTTTGAAAATTGGTACACAACCACCAAGCATCAGACCTTATAGGTACCCATATATCCAAAAGAATGAGATAGAAAAGATAGTTAAAGAGATGCTGGAATCTGGGGTGATAAGGCACAGTGTGTCCCCTTTCTCTTCACCTGTGTTATTGGTCAAAAAGAAGGATAACACATGGAGAATGTGTATTGATTATAGAGCCCTGAATAAGGATACAATTAAAGACAAATTTCCTATTCCCATTATTGATGAATTAATGGATGAGCTGCATGGAGCAAGTTTTTTCTCTAAGTTGGACTTAAGATCAGGTTACCATCAAATCAGAATGAGTCCTAAGGATGTGGAGAAGACAGCCTTTAGGACACATGAAGGCCACTATGAGTTTTTAGTCATGCCCTTTGGGTTGACTAATGCTCCTTCTACATTCCAAAGCCTCATGAACGATGTGTTTAGGCCTTTCTTAAGGAAATTTGTATTGGTGTTTTTTGATGACATCCTCATCTTTAGCAAAACTTGGACAGACCATGTGCAGCATGTCTCCCTCACTCTAACCAAGTTAAGGGAACACCAATTGTTTGCTAAGATGAGCAAATGTGTTTTTGGCAAACAACAAATAGAATACTTGGGACATGTGATAACTAATCAAGGAGTGGGGCCTGACCCTACCAAAATATCTAGTATGATTACTTGGCCCAAGCCTCTTTCTCTTAAAGCCCTCAGAGGATTTCTTGGTCTCACTGGGTATTACAGGAGATTCATTAAGAATTATGGGAAAATCTGTCAACCCTTGAATCAACTCCTCAAGAAAGATTCTTTCGCATGGTCTCAAGAAGCTGAAATGGCTTTTAATCAACTAAAAGCTGCTATGACTACAGCTCCTGTTTTGAGGTTGCCTGACTACACCAAGGTTTTTGTATTAGAGTGTGATGCTTCAGGAAAAGGTGATGATGGTCAGGTGCAACTGGAACCTATGGCTATACTGGACAGGAAGTTGATCAACCATAATAACAGACCTCAAACTAAAGTGCTGGTTCATTGGTCTAACTCTATTCCTGAAGATGCTACGTGGGAGAATTGGACTGACTTGCATCAGAGGTTTCCAAATTTTCAACCTTGAGGACAAGGTTGTCTTTTAGGGAGGATGTAATGATAGGATTTGGAGTCCTATTGTGATAATTACTTGTTTAAGGACTAGGAGTGTCTTTTCCATATAAGGGCAGTTAGTTAGTTGTTAGTTAGTTGGTTAGTTGGTTGGGAGCCTGTGCAGTTAGTTAGCTGGTTGGGTATATAAGGCAGTGGAGGGCCATAACGCCAGGCGTGAAATGAATTGTTCTCCCTTGCCAAATTCTGAACTTCTCTCTCTCTCTCAGCTCTACTATCTCTCTGTATCTCTCAATACTCTGTAATTCATTTCCAGAAATCATCAATAAAATCTCAGTTTTCTAGTGAAATTTCTCCAAGTTCTATCAGGTGTTACTCGTGAAATGATACCATAATGGGCTGGGGCGGCATCAGTTAGGTAAGGGTTTATAGCCTGGATCGAGCCCAATAGCTCAGCGAGTCTTATTTGGCCGGACCGAAACCCAACGTGACACATGAGATCTCATGCAACAGCCCATCTAATGGGCTCATGCCATGAGAGCCGGACTGAGTCAGGGCCAGGTAGGTTGACTAGGATGACGTGGTTCCGATTGGCTTTCACCTAGCATCCAAATAACTTGGCCACGACACGTGGCATATGAGATTCTGAGCTGGAGCTTGGTACGTCATGCATGACACTAGAACAAAAATTATTATTTTTGACGTCATTGGAAAACTTGCTCCGCACATGTTGGCTTAAAGTCCAAGCCTTGTCAGTGTATAAAAAGCGACTTCACATGAAAAGTACAGTACATGCTATCTACCATCCCAACAATACTTTTTATTTTTTTCTGGTTCACATCAAAATGCTTTTCGGCTGAAACCGATCCGTAACCACTAGCTTATTCTGACTAAGTAGTACACATGGAGATCTAGAGACTTTTGGATTGAAGCTCGACCCAGACTACATCTGGTTAAAGGACTCCAGGTATGCATTATGGTAAAAGTTTTATAGATAATGCTATTCCAAGTTATTGTGGTCACATTATGAAATCTCTGTCCCTTTGTTTTAGATTATAACAAGTGAGAAACAAAAGAGAAAGTCTAAATCATTAACCCAAGGGGTGGTTCAAGTGGTAGAGTGGATGAGCTGTAAACCTAGACATTTTGTGGTCGAAACTCGGCAACTTAATACTTGGGGCCACTGGGAATTTGTTTGGTCATTTTCATCCAGGGCCCAGAAAACTAGTCGGTAATTTAGGAGGATTCCCCAAACTTTACCCCACTTTAGTCCCAAGCCAACAGGATACCTCGGTTATAAAAAATGTCTAAACTATTACCTGGACATGAGATTTCACTGAGCCTATTTGCCAGTGGTGTCTTTGATTGAGATGAAGAATCTGTAAACATTGCCGCCGTGTATTCCACAAGGGCCTTGTCCCAACCCTTTACCCTCAGCGGCTGTAAATCACATCACGATAAATGTGATGAGGAGGAAGAAAAGAAATCTAGAGAAAGTAAAGATTCCATACAGGCAGAAGATTCGTGAACATTGAAAAAATCTAAAAAATTGTCTGAATCTGGTACTAAAAACATAACCAGAGACTCAGACAGTAACCATCCGAGACTTTTTTGTTTGGCAAGGCAATTGTCAATAGCCGGTGAGCCAGTACCCTGCGCCCCGATGGTTCGTTCTATCTCTGGTTCCTTGATCATTTTTTTCACATTCTTGTTCTTTCCTCTTTTCCTTTGTTCGTTTCAATGACACTTTCATTTTGTCTCTTTAAAATTACTCAAGGAAAACCAATTGCATCCTCTCTCACTTTTCTTTTCTCTCCTTTGCAAAATAAATAGCTATGAAAGCAAATTTCTTATTTTCCCTTGCATTCTCCCGTTTTCCACCCACCCCGAAAACACCAACTAAACCATCCGATCAATCAGTATTAAGGACGGCAAGGCTTTTATAAATCACCTTTGTATATCCGTGCAAGACATGTTCAGGGACCTGATTTGGATCATACCATGCATTTCGAACAGCAGCTACGCCAAATTTATCTATCACCATCCTCGTCTGTAAACAAATATGCGCAAAATCATTTACAGGTAATACCTGCTCATGTACCAGTTATACGGGGAAAGAAAACACATAACCAGAGAATGCTTGATCAATCCATTTGTCAACATATAATACAACAAAGAGTATTTACAAAACCTGAACTTGGTTAAAAGTACTGCTTTTCTGGACCCAAGTTGTAATTTTATTTCGAGAACTCGACTTATGAGAGTTGAGAGTTGAAACTAGATCTTTTCAGCGAAAATGATTGGTTCTCTCTAATGAGGTACCGAATATAGGAAAGGGCATATACCTAGTTCTCATTTGATTGGTACTAGGATTCTAAACCTACGGTTACAAGCTAAGGGAAGGCTAGCCTTTACTTAATAGGGCCTTTGCTGCTAACAAACTAGAGCTGTTCCTCCCCTGTGGACTCGTTAGATGAGACGAGGGAAATAATCCTTTGGACAGGCATCCTTAAGGCTGCTTTACGGCTGCTTGCCATGTTAGATGGCCTGTGACAAAATCATCCGAGGTTGTATTTGGAGGATAATAATTTAACCGAGGCCTAAAGAATCAAGTAAGGGATTCCCAAAGTAACTTTCACGGAAACAAAATAAGAAAGATCATTACCAACATCACACCAAAGGAAGATCGCAGAATTGCAGATAAAGCCTTCTTGTAGAGAGAGTTAACCATTTCTCCCATCCCTTTCAGCAAACGCATTATTGCCTGAACAATGTACTTGGAGAACACCGACAGGACGTTACCCAGCCTGATAAATAGATTACCGTGAATATTTAAATTTGAGCTTTCTTCCTGTCTTTGAGCATCACTTTCGAAATGATTTTCTTTAACAACTTTACGTATATTTAGTGGAGCTAGAATTGCAGGGGCGACAAGGATTAGAGCAGCAACACGTCCAGGTGCTTCAAAATATGTATCAACTGCTACAAGAGAACCGGCTGAATGCCTGTCATCTCATAATGGATGTTTCCAAAAGATAGATTTCAGCCTTCATAATGAACAGAAACAACAACAAAAGTTTTCTCTAGAAGAGCTTACCAACAAAGCACAAAAAGATAGAAGCATATAAATAGGAGGGATTTACAGAAAAATTGTAGGATAATTAGTTCCCAATTGTTTAACGGCAATCAAATACCTTTACACAACTTTATATTCATGACAAAGACATCCGTTCAAGGCAAATGTTATCCCTTTTCTGATAAGCAAGCAATAGTTAATTTTACCTGACAGGTAACTTCTTTATCACGGAGGTTGCGTTTTTTCAGGTTCAATAAGTAATAAAAGAAGCAAATAGGTCTCACATGTTCCACTGAAAAGAAATGGTTTCTTAAAGGGGTCAAGTCGTGAAAGATCATAGTGGTCAAATGGAGCTGAAAATCCAGTATAAAGGTAAGTCCTTTGATCGTCTAAGGCTCGGTACCTGGACGAGTCTATGCCTTTGCCGCATGGAGAATACCACTATCCAGTCAATGCAAACGAAATATTCATTCTCATGGCCATGGTAGCCTACTGAGATAAGGCAATGTGTTCCCTGATTAAACAAATAGGTCGAACATAAGTGCTACTAAGCCAACAGCTTGAACATGAAGTGCTGACAAAAGCTATGTTACAAACTCTTTTAAAAGCATGAAGTACCAGTGTTGAATATTTGACAATCGATGTAAAGTTATGGAATATGTGTCTGACATGAATGGTTGGGCATCCAACCCCGCAAGCAAGTTTAGAAGTTTGAGTCACTACAGAACTCTGCACAGTACTCGCATAAAGTTCTGTAAACGACTTATATACCACCCGCACCTGACACCCATAACCGGGCCCATGTAATACAGGAAAAAAGTGGTACACAACAGTCAAGGACTCAAGGGTCCTAACTAAAAAGCACTAACAATCATGCAGTGAGAGGTACAGCTGCTAAATGAGGTCGTACTTCGTCTTCATTTGTAATATAACATGACTACAAGTTACTAAAAGAGATCCAAGGATCAACAATTAGCCAGTGAAGTTGTACCATATCAGGACTTCACTAAGATGGAAGAGCACATAAAAAAGAAAATAATGTCGAATCAGAGATGTACATACCCCACCAGAACAGCCTTCTGAGCTGATAATAAGTCGATGAAGTACAATGTAGCTAGCACAGAAAATACCATGGAGTATGGATTTAAAGGTACCATAGCTTCACTACTAGAAGATGAATGCTCATGAGGATCCACCCTTGATGTCAATCCAAAGGCAGGTCTATCAAATGCAAGAACTTTTGCCCCGGCGAGCTGAGCTAAAGGCTTCATGACTCGATGCCATGAGAAGACAGAGGCTCCAAAGCCATGCAACAGAATCATAGGAAGGCCCACTCCCTTAGTTTGGGTAGAAATTTGAGAAACATTTTGCTCCTGTAGTAAGTTCTCTGCAATTGAGTTGGCATCACATATCTTGTGGTGTATTTGTACCCCTTTGAAGTTGCAAAAACAACTGTCTGGATCGGCTAAAAGTGCAGGATCAAGTAATTCGTCTTGGTCTATCCCAGCTATTTTCTTCCCTTTTTTCTTTGGTTTTGCTCCCAACAACTGCTCTGGAGATATTAATGAAGCATATAAAAAAAAAACTCTGATTTTGTAAGACAGCAAGTGAAAAAAAAACCCTAGTTTCATCGAAATTACACGTTTATTTCCAAAAAAATCATCTTGGTGTTTTGGGCCCCAGCTGTCCAAACCCCCAAAATAGGCCTCATGTTGATGTTCAGTCTGAGACATAAAGAAACCTCAAGCCACTATTATCCAACACTTTGTCAAATAAATGGAAGATGTAAAGTTCATAAACTCTTGCATTGGGAATGACTAATTTAGCATCATACTAATACATGATTAGTATGCTTATCTTCAACAATGATTTTTTTCCAATCAAACAATAGGGCAAAAACATGATCATTCGAGTCAACCATAGCCAACTAAATTACCATTCTTGCATGCACTATACGTAGGAAGAACTCTCCGTGTATATGTACATATATCTATCTGTTACTATTACAAACGGGAACACCTTATTGGTGTGAACATTAATTTCAGGCTGTCACATTCTTATGTTTGCAAAAAACACCATGAAAAAGAGTATTTTTGATAATTTAATTAACCTCAAACTCATTGATTCAAATAACTAAAGAGGCAATTATGTAAAACTAAAGTCCAAAAAAATGCATGCTTACAACTTCAAGCAGTTGTAAAACTGCTCACGATCTACAATCGCTCTCTGGTAGCTGTTGGGGATAAACTTGGGTTCCTAATTACATCTATCCAATCGCCCTCTGGGAATGAAGTTGGGTTCCTCAACATGCTCAGCGTTTCAATTGCAGAAACTTCCCACTGTGAGTTCATCCCCACGAATCACTGAGCTCATAATTCTGTCTGATTCTACGAGCACATGCATTATGTGAGCACCAGTCACTAAGTATATGCTATATAGGAGTGATATCTAAGAAAGAGCATTAATTTACCGGAATATTCTGCACCGGAGCCGCTCACAGAAGCAGATGAAGCATAGGCAACCACAGATGGAGGATCCAGATTGACCTTTTCGGAATCCAACACTAATCTAGTGCGGGGGCAGCTTCTCTCTAACGGAAGGAAATTGGTTCTGTTGCTTAGAGAATTTGGTGCTTCAGAGCGGATGGGGAACGCCAACTGGTGACTCCCAACCAACAGGCCACCACTCATATTGTTCTGCCACTACTCAACAGTGTATGAAAGAGTGTATATGCGAAGGTTATTGTGTGCGTGTGTGTGCGTGTGTGTGTGTGTGTGTGAGAGAGAGAGAGAGAGAGAGAGAGAGAGAGAGGACTGATGTGTGGTTTTGGAAGAGACACTTCTCAAGCTAGAACACCCATCATAGGACCTTGTTGGATACTCATACATTTTATTTCGGTACGAGCAAGTTTGCACATATATTTGTGTATATATCTAAAAATAAATGTTGGGAATTGTTTGATACAAATGAGTTTTAATTATTTTAATTATATTAGATAATTTCGAACATATTTGTACTTGAATTTGAATGTGTAGAATTTTCTTCCAGGCACATTTATATCTGAATCCGAGTATGTAAATCCTTTTTTTCGAAATGAGAGATGATTGGGTTATTTTGTTTCGACTTATTAAGTTTGACTTTTTTGTACAAAAAAGTCACATTAATGAATATAAGTAATTACGTGGTTAAAATATATTTGTGTTGATTTTTTTTTAAATTGTAATACTTGTTAATTTTTTAAGATAAATTTATTCTTTTATATTATTATTGATGTCCGATTAATTTGTTTTTTTATTTTTTATATACAATCATATACGATAAACTCAATGAATGAAATTAATGAATGCTGGGGGAATTTAAATGTTTAGTAAAGGAGATGGCTGTAAATGGGACTCTTTTTTTGTGTACTGAAGTGAAATCCAATTATTGATGGTAATATATTTGACAATGGTAAAAAGAAAGGAGAAAGCTAAAAGGGTAATTTATCACTCAACTCTTTTTATCTTTTATTTATCCTAATTCCTTTCTTGATCTTTTCAATTTTCACAATCCACTCTTTTTGCTGTAACGTTGTTAGAAAAAAAGACGGTAAAAAGTCACCTTCTATTAACGTTAATACCTCTTAAATTAGGGTTTCCATATTGCATTTGAAGGTTTCTGTTTTAAATCCATGGTTGCCATACAAACTTATGAGTTTCATACAAATCCACTCTAAGAATTACCCTAATCTACCATATTCTCGTCAAATCCTTCAGCTCCTTTCACCACCTCTTACATCTATCCATCAAACATCAAACACCAAATCAACAGTCCACTTACATCATAAACTCAAAGCAACCCCTTCTATCATCTTCCCCTTGTTGTTAACAAAATCAAAGCAATTTTGGCTTTCAAAAGTAAGATAACCCATTTATGAGTTGCTGTCTAAAAATATGAACCAGAAATCAACGAAAACCTAACCTATCTCAGAATAAGTGATGGGTAAGTTACCAATTGCAACCACATGCGAAGGTATTGCAAGTCATTCGCATAACGACGATCAGTTTTAAAGGTCTGAGAGCATTTCTGAAGGAACCGAGGGAGCTTTTCTCGGAGAAGGTGAGGAGGGAGAGACTCCCTCATCTTCCGAATCCCTCTACATCCACATCCACATCCACATCCATATCCGGTACATACATTAGACATACAAATTCAGAGAAGCAGAAAATCAAGGGAGAAATAGAGAGCTGGGTCTGTTTGGATTTTGCCCAACTGATCCATGGAAGAAGAGGGTCTTCGCATGCGTAGGTCTTGATGTCTGATATCATGGAAGAGAAGAGAGTTGTGAAGATAAGTGGAACTGTTCGACATGGCTTTAATTGAAGGGAAGAGAGTGAAAAAGGCAGGGACATTTTCGTAAAACAACTTAATCCGTTAACCCTGTTTGTGCTTTGTTACAGTTGAAAAGATCAGGGAGAAAATTGGAATAATTAAAAAATGAAGGGGGTTAAATGATGCTAAGTAATAGATTGAAGGATTTTTATGTAAATTATCCAAGCTAAAATTCAGTTAAGATTCAATAGCCATTGAGAACTCCCACCCATATTTTGAAGAAAATGAAATAAATTAGAAGAGAAAATGAAGAAGAAAACCTACGCTAGTGAAACTCAATCCGTCTGAGGAAATATTTGCGTCTGCTTAGCTAGTTGATGAAGTAATGTTTTATCAAGGCAATGATCAATAATTAGTGTAAAAAAATAATCAGTCATATCGAACCTAAGACATGTTTTATCAAGGCAATGATCAATAATTAGTGTAAAAAGATAATCAGTCATATCGAACCTAAGACACGACACAGACTCCTACGAGAGGCAATAGTGACATTTTTTCTACAATAGATGAAAACCTAAGGAAACAATGCCGTCAACACTCTCTTCTTGCTTTTCTCCCTCTTTTTATTCTTTATCTTTTTTACTATTCACTGGAATAGAAAGAGCCGACAAAGGTCTCTTCAATAGACAAGTACTTGAATTTCTTGCTCAATTCTGTTGGTGAAACTAATTCTACCCTTCAACACATAGGGCACACGATGCCTGAATACATGAAGCAAGGTTATTAATACTGTACCGGTCCCGCCAGTATCGGCTAGCACATACCATTTTAGCATAAAAAACGATACTATAAATATCTAATACTGTACCATTCTAAATACTGGCCGGTACCAACTGAATACCGGCTAGTACCAATTTTTTTTTAAAAAAAATTGCGTAAATTTTTTTTGGCTCTCTTTCTATGGTTTATACATATATACTGATATTTGCGATAAATCTGATATGGTACCCGGTATATGACCAGTACCGATACGTCCCGTAGCAATAAAAAAATTGGCATTCAAACCAATCCGGTACCCAGTATATAACCGGTACCTTGCCGTAAGTCACATTTTTTTTTATAGCTTGTTTACCCCCGCTTATCCTCCGTATATATCCCTGCACAGTTTTGAGCAATTAAAGCTGAAGCAAGCCCCTATCTGACTTGCTAAAATACCTAGTACAAGTGTATATAGGCAAAAATCCTGCTGATTTTTACAACCTCGGCGTGAAGCAGACAAGCAGTAAAACTCTTGAATTTTAAACATAACCGACAGCGATTATATACAAGATTGTTTTACAAGCCCAATATTGCATCAAAAGCAATTTATTGTCATTTACAACTCACCTGCTCTGCCTGTTGCTTGCATGAAGTGAACAACATAGATTTAGTATTACTGAGGAATTCAAGATATTTACACTGGTATATATTGATGTTACTGAAAATCGAATTATCGAGATAGCCCTATTTTGGCCTATTATCGGTCTTGAGAAAGCGGAAATATTCTTGCTGCAACATCTCCCCTCCATTAACAGGATCAAATCCGCACCTGTAGAAACTGATACCAGGGCCAAGGAAGAAAAGACAGTAGACAAATGGTGAGAAAGTAAAACAGTCCCATCTAAATAACATATTTCATAGGTTTCTAGATTGCTGTTCTTGTTTGCCATGGTAAGTACTCAGTATCTTTGTCCTTCTAGTCTCTAGAGCGTATAGGAATCTGCTACAAAATATTACTCCATACAGTGGCGAGGAATTGGACCCCAAAGTTAGAATTTGCGTTATCTTGCCAGAATATGAAGAAACGGAAACCAACAAGGTGTGCAACATGCTAAAATAACATCGTTTTAGTGCGCCTCTAGACGCCCAAGACATCACATCCAGATGCCGGATGCATTTTGGGTGCCAAAACGATGTCATGCTGCATACCTTGTTGTGCATTGTGCACAACAGAATCCATGCCCCAGAATGAAGGGAGGAATCTCATGTGTCAGGGAGAGAGAGGAAAACTAAATGGGGAAGGGGCCTGGTAGTTTTCATTTCAGAAATGGGCAGAAAAGGAGCAAAAGAGAGAATCCAACTTTTTATGAAGTTCAAATTACCTTTGGTCCCTTCCAAGTTACAAACTTACAGCTAACCAACTTACATGAAGTGAGGGCAAGTGTGTAAAATCCCCAACCGCTTCCCTCTTCAGCATAATTAAAGAAAAGTCGGAGGAGAAAGAAGACAACATCATACCTCCCATCCATGCCAACAATAATGACAGTGTTCTGAGATCCAAATGCAGCACTGAACTCGGTGTATTCCGGTAAATGAAATCGAGCAAATGACCATTCTGAGCTAAAATATTTTGGTAACATCCCTAAAAGAACTCAGAAAAGTGAGAGTTTGGATGAGACATCAAAGTGAACCCTCAAGTAGGAATTATTTGGAAAGACCCCTGGTACCGGCAACTGGCAAATGAACAAAGTTTGGACAAACCTATCAAGCAATTGTCTAGTATGGCAGTACCATGGTAAGTATAGACTTGTTAAAAGCAGTTACACTAATAAGAATCAAGGACCAGAAGATGTTTGCATAGTCAAAGAAATAAGTCTTAAGAGTTCTATTTAGGTTATTCTTTTCTTGGCATTGCATATAAAAACAAAAAGTGACGTGTTAAAATAAACACGATTTATTACAAGTTGGCTTGGTAAAATGGCATGTCTTGAAACCTTGTATCCTTTTTTTGCTATCGAAAAATTTCCGTAGGGTCATAGGTTGGTCCAAAGAACGAGAGTCGGCTTCGGCTGCTTATGAAAAAGGCAAAGTCCACAACGACAGGCAGGAACGAAATGAAGGGGGATGCTACTTTAAACTATAAGAACATACTATTTTTTGATAATTGATCCTGGCATCATGTCAGAACTAGCTTCTGGATTAAACAATCGTACCTTTCATAAAAGAAAATGCTGACCCAGGGTTGGCACTAGTAGTAGTAGAAATTAGAGAATCAAGAGAAGATGATGAATTCTGGTAAATCATTGCCAGACTTGGGGAAGCACTGGAACAAGTTGTTGAGTCCTCCCCTAAAACCCGAACTCTGAGGCTGAATAAATGAACAGTGCCCTTGTCACTTGACACCGCCAACCACTGGACATTAGGGGAGAGGCAAATACTATAAATATCTGCTCTGTCCACTCCTCTGCGTACCTATTCAGAAGCAACTACCATTTAAGTAACAGGAAAAATATGCAATGCAGAAAAGGGGAAAATGTGATGCAGGTTGCATTGGCTATTGGATCAGAATCTAAAAACTAACAACAAAACGAAAATGGTACTCACAGTCACTCTTAAGCCTCTTGTTAAAGAAAATTTGATTCTCGTCTTTTAGCCTCTCAATACATAATCTTGTTTATCTACATAAATAGATCTGAGGATAGGGGAAATGCTATTGTATATGGTATGAGAGGGCACGATGCAGGGCAGGGTTACAAGCCTCTGTAGATTTCTCCAATTGCTTAGGGCATGATAATGTGAATTTAAATGCGAGACCAGATTTTTTTCAATGAAGCAACAGATTGATAATTGCAGTAGTAATTCCTTTATGCACATAATTCTTACTCCTACAGCTATGTAGTGACTGATCTTTTAGAAAAGGCCAACACTCTGCTACTCTAGGAGACAATCCAATTAAATATTGAGTCTTAATTTCTTCTTTCATTTTGTGCTGGGATACATTTCTGCCAGATGTAAAAAGAGTAAACACACGATTACAGCATTTTCTCCATCGCATGATGACTTTAAGCTTAAGAGCACCAAACCGATTTTAAACTAATTTTAATCAAGACAGTGGTCCTCAACATGAATCATACAAGGGTTTGGAACATACAAGGGTTCAGCAAAGTACCTCCTGTAACCGAGTCCCATCAATTGTGTTGAATATTCTTACCAAAGTGCCTTTTGTGCTAGCAGTGGCAAGAAGAAGCCCATCCATTGTTAAGTTTAAGCATGCTATTTGTGAATCATGAGCATTTATTAGCTTGGTCACATTCAGTCCAAAATGTTCAATCCGAACCTGCCCCCGTCGAAGACCTGGGCAAGCCAAGACAAACGTGTTCAAGTTATGTGAAAGGCAACAAAGTCCCCTGGGGTTGGCCAGAGTTTCTATCTGATGAAGAAGCTTCAAATCTGTAAAATTGTACACGTATATCTTGTGCTCAAGAACAACAGCAATCCGATCCCGTCTTAGTTTCACCGCACGAACCTCAGACCTAAAGGAAAATTCACCAATACGACGGCACTGATGATCATCCCAAACTATAACTTTATTAGGAGGGTATTGGGAATTGGCTTTACCACCAACAAGTACTAAAATGTTAGTCCGGAACAACATCTCAACGATTCCAAATCCCCCACTTTTCAGATCACGTCTGAAAGTCTCTTTGAAAGGATCGCAGTTATAGATACGAAAACCATGGCTTGTTCCAGCAGCAAAGCAGCCATAGTCTTGATTCCAGGATACAGCAAGCAATTCTGTTTCACCACTGTCATTGGACTCCGGTTCTATCTGGCTAAAAGGATCATCAAACCCAGAATCCAACGTACCAAGCATAGCTGGTGGAAGTATTCCTCTAGATGTTGAAACAAGCGAACTCATGGGGGATGAGGGCATAGTCATAAGCACATGAACTAATCAAACCCTGCCGAAATACAGATCATCCAAATCCAGAACAAAAAAAATAAGAATCCAATATAAAGATTGAGAAATTCAAACTGTATTTACCAGAACTCAGAAAGCAAGCCATAACAGGGTGACCTAACCCTTATCTGATTATGTCCACATGCTACCAGCTGGAAATTTTATCAACTGATAAGTCATATAAAAACTAGAGTTTACACCTGACAATTCTCTCTCTCTCTCTTTTTCAGTGGGTTATTCATGGCTCACAAGCAATAGCAAAGTTTTCATTTTTGAAGAAAATAACTGGGTACCTGATTTTTTGATTACATTCAATATATTTCTCCAATCTATTTGAATAGATACCTTATATTGCTTTTTGTCTCACACTATATCCATATCTTCAATGCTGCAATACATCCTTAATTTCAACTTTACTCCTTGGATGCAACTATTGCCAAAGCCAGCATTTCACTCAATCCACAATACACAAACTTTCATGCAAACCCACAATCATCTCTTTCCAGAATCCGCTTCATGATGAATTTTTGGTTTGTAACACTAAAAAAAGATGGTGCTCACGGAGTTAGACTCTTGCAAGTTAGGGCTATTTTGTGCCTTGGTCGAGTATGGACTACGGGCAGCAAGATAACAACTTCATTCGTGTCTCATGATGATGGATTAAAGGCACTTGCTGCTATAATTTACTTGGATTCGATAGAAACCTTTCTCTTTGAACTTTAATTTAACACCTTGCTTCAGGGTTCAGAGGAAGCTCGAAGTTTACACACTCCTTTGAACATCATTCGAAATTGGTTTGCCAACTCAGCTACATACATTTTCCTAAGCACAATTCAGTTTGAAGAAACCCACTTTCTCCTAGGTTCCCCAATTGAACATCACACTCCTCCTTCGATCCTATGCCGACTAGACATTCCGAGATTTGACAATGGATAGTAAATGTGAATCAATATGATTGTCTTTCCTCTCCCTCTGGTTTTAAGTCAGCCTTACTAACACGAGTCGATTAAATCATCACAAATAAGTGTGTAAATTCTCACATTGGTGCCTAGTTATTCCCTATCAATCGACTAAACAGAGGCTTAAAGTACCATAGGAGAACTTAGTACACTTAAATTGGCGTCATTAAAACACTGCCCTCACCAGGCCTTTTCACGGACATTAGTTTTTCGGTATATTTATCTCCCCAGACGTTTATTCGTAAAGCAATCTCCTATACAGTCACCTTGCATATGAGATATAAATCAAGCAACCGCTTAAATTGGAGTGCAATAAAATTCAGATACACAAAAAAAACATAGATCTGCAAGTAAGCTGTGAATAAAGAAATGAATCAATCTCTTACGATTAGTAAAGACGAAATTCCCCGATATCCCAAATTGATCCTTTCTCAGCAATGGACGGCAATGGTGACGTCTCGGCTCCATCAGAATATTGCATTGTGAGTCGTTTCTTCTACTTGGAGAAAAGGTTGCGGCATTGAAATCAGAAGAGAAGCGTGACTATGCGAAACATTTCGTAATATGATTGGGACGCTGAATCAAAGTCGTAGTTCAGTTAGGTCTAGTGGTTCTTCGCCATCCGAGTGCTATAATTAGCACGATCAGATAGGGCTTGAGCTGAGATAGAGAGAGAGAGGAGAGAGAGAGAATGAAAAAGTTGAAGACGAAGCTTTGAGGTTTGGGGGGGAGAGAAAATCTTTTTGAGCCTGAGATGATGACACGTTTGGAGGGTAAAGATCGGGGCACCAGAGACCGGTACTGGTTCGATCTATTTTTATACCATCAAGGTTTCATATATTCTCAAAATCACCTCACACGTTTTTATAATTACAGTAGAACGCATGCTGCAACTTCCAGGCGTGCTTGGAGTATAATCGATCCGGTTTGATGGGAGAACTCAAACCAAATCAGAATATTTAGTTTAAGATTCAAAGATTGAAACCGAACCAAAAAACTCGGTTTCGGTCCGATTTGATTAGATTTATTCAATTTTGGTCTATTTTTTTTAATTTACAGATTTGGTAAATTACGATCGGGTCAAGCCCAATATGAAAGTTTTTAGTTCGAACCCAACATAAAAAAAATATTAAATTGTATACAAGTGTATAATGTAGAAAATACGAGTTATCATCTAATAGCAAATTGATCTTTAATCATTTGAAAATAAAAAAATTAACAAATTCTTGAGTTCAAAACATAAAAAATAGAAGGCTCGTTCTAGTTTCGTTACAATCTGGTCTGGTCCAATTTTTAAGATCATAAAACTAAATATTAAAAAAATAAATCGAATCAAATCGAATTGAACTCGTTAAAAAGTGGAAACAAAACAAACCATCTTTTAGTTTGTTAAAAAGAAAGGGATCCTATGACTTTAAACATGGGTGCTAGCAAGGGGTGGTTCGGTGAAAGAATTCGAACCGAATCAAATTTTTTAATTTAAAAAATTAGAACTCGAAACCTAACCAAATTAATTTAGTTTGGTTTGATTCGTTCATTTTTCGTCTATTTTTGTTCACAATTTTCAACTTTAACCCAAAATTTTGCTTCATATTTATCATTTCTCCCCGAAATTTTCAACTTTATACCTTTTATATCCTACCCCATTTCCAGTTTCACAAATAAAACCCGGAATCCGTTCTTACGAAGTTGATCAAAATTTCAACTCAAAATTAGTTAATAAATGCAAGAATATTGTTTCAAAATTTGCAAAAATAAGGAAAATTAATATTCAGAGTTATTTTACTTAACGCAAATACTTTTTTTTATTGGAAATTTACCAAAAAAATTAAAGAATTTAAGATCAAGTCCCAACAAAATTAAGAGTGCCTCAATAAATAGAACTCTAAAAAACCGATACTATCACACTTGCACTACTGGTAATAAAAAAAATGGATTCAAGGAGGCCGTAATACGTTTTTCTGTAGTGCGTGTGTAGTGCGGATAAAACGAAATAATTTTATCCGCTTTGCACTCAAAACTATATCATTTTGATCCTCATGCATTTTATGACTATAATAAATCAAAACGTTGTAATTTCAAGGACAAAACGGATAAAACTATGCTGTTTTATTTACACTACACGCACACTACAAGAAAGTGAACTACAGCTTCCCCAAATCTCAGGTTTTAGGTTAAGCAAAGCAAATGCATTAAAAAGAATAAGTTTTTAACAGATAAAACGACATAATTTTGTCTGCTTTGTGCTCAAAACTGTATCGTTTTGATCATCTTGCATTTTGATGACAATTCGTGTGATAAATCAAAACGCTGTAGTTTCAAAAGGTAAAGTAAACAAAACTATATCGTTTTATCAACACTACATGCGCACTACAACTCCCCCAAATCCCAAGTTATAGGTTAGACAGAGTAAATGCATTAAAAAGGATAAGTTTTTAATAGATGGTGCTGGTGCTGCTACAGTGGTTGCGAACTCGTATAAAAAAAAAGATATTATAAATGATTTGAATTAAAAGGCTCGATTACTCTATATTTTATGTTTTAAGGGATACTATTGTTGACATAATAACGTATATACAAAATGCTGACATGACTAGAAAAAGAGTAGTTCGAATAGCATCTACTGATCTACTAGTATTACTGAAGCTGTCGGAGAAATCTTTTCACGCACAATCGAGTCATCTTGGATTTGAACTAAAAACCTTACCCGTGAAGTATAACATCACACCTACAGTTCAACTAATTGTAAGAAAATAAATTAATAGATTCTTTTTGTAAGGACCCGTAAATTTTAGTTCAACAGTAATTATTTTATGTGTAATTTCAATTATATTTGTGATAAGCCAAACCGATTCGGTGTTTAGAGCAAAAAAAAAAAACCAAGAATCGATCTTTTTTTCAATACACCAAACCAAACTAGACCGGACTAGTCTAATTGAAAAATCAAATCAAATTGTCAATCTAGTTGGATTTTCTGGCTCGGTTCAGCTTTTCAATTCTCAATTATACACCCACAACAACTCCAAGAGCATAATTTGGCCGTGAATGCTCGAGACTTTGAGAGAGTTTGCTCCTTTATAAAGTCTCATTTTCGATTTCTCTTGCCAGAAACTCTTGAGACTACCTGAGCCCCATGTAAGCATGTGAAACAACAATAAGAGGGGTTATAAAAATTAGTTAAAGGTACGCGTAAATTGACTCAAAATAATTTTTAAAAAAAGAAAAAAAAGAATTCCAAAGTACAACACGACAATGAATCATTTACCCATTTTCCAAAACAGGGACCACAGGAAAACAGAATCTTAGTGAGTTTTCCAAAATAAGTAGTACATCATCAGTCATAAGTCACAAGTATACAACATTTTCCTGTTTCCAAAACAATAGGAAGAAGAAGACATGGGGACCACCACAAGAAACCTCCATGGATTTGATTTTTTTTTTATATTTTCCAAAAAATCAAATAAAACCCAGATACAACCTGCACTAGAGAATGATTATTGGGCCAAGAACTTGAGGAAAGTGCCACCCAAAACCACCCACATCCCCATGTTTATGTTTATGTCTATACACGAAAGAAAAGTCTATGAACATAATTTCTTGTGCACAGATTCGTGTTCAAAATTGTTTGATACATATGGAGTTCTTTAAAATAATATAAACTCTACGTGCATTGAACGGTTCTCCATTTGATCACCGACATTGGGACAAGAACTTAAGGAAGGTGCCCTAGCTAGAACAAAATTATCAACTTCAAAATGGACACGTAGATGTTCGAATCTGTATACAAGAGGTGTATATGTAAACTTGCTCATGTATATAACAAGTGAGCATCTCCAAGGGGCTCTGCAAATGAGTTCCCTTGGCTTAGGTAGCTAGTCAAGTCCTGACATTCTATTTACCTAGTCAATTTAACTCTCTCACTTTTCACTAGCTACATGTAACTAGTAAGAGTGACTAACTACTCTTTATTTTTATTATTCACATCAACTCTTAAGCCTTTTAATTATTTTTCTATTTTCGCCTTCATGTTATTTTTAATTATTAATTCGTCTTAATAGGAAAAATATAAATAGTTAAAAATTATGAACAAAAATTTTTAAAAAATCACTAATTAGTGACAAAAATAATCGAGAATCGACAAATACTTTTAAATTATGTCTTTTTGAAACTTTTTTGAATTTTGATTCATATTTTTTATAACTTTTCGTTGGGAAGATTTAATAATTCACAAAAAAATGTTACGCAAAACTAACAAATAGAAAAGTAATTAAAATAAAGACAAAGAATCATTCAATAAAAACATTAGACCAAAATCACCCGTTAGAAAACTTGCTAAACGCGCGTTAAAAGCTATTTTTTTTTTCACCTCTATTGAGTAAGTTTGTCGCTTCTTTCGGAATGCACTGAAAACCTCAACACGCTCGTATCTAGGTGGAGGGTAATCAAACTTTATAAGCAAGACTCGGGGATATGAATTTCTCCTTGTGGGAATATGCTACTGAAACAGCGATACTACCAACCAAGCAAGACTTATGAAGTGCGTTCAAGTTCACTTTACACTAAAAAAATTGGAACCCCGGTTCGAAATACGAAACAAGTTTGCAGCAGAAGAGTCGGCGAACAACCATTTAAAAATACCACGTCATTATCTAATCACCATATGTAGATAATGCATGTTCAACAATTACTTTTTATTAAAAATTAATTAAGTTAATTTCATTGAATAACCATAATAGCGAGGTGTGTTTGAATGCATATGTTAAAAAATAGATAGACAAATTAGAGAGTGTACTTTTTTTTATACTTTTGGCTAGCTACAATATATACCTACTAGTGTTGAAGATGCTCTCCAGAGTGAGAAATTCAAGGTTTAAACAAAAGGTACGACCATCAACAAATGCTGACAAATATATACATATATACATATATATAAACGCATGGGAGAGATGGAGATGAAAGAAAATGAATCAGTGTACTTCCTTTCTCGGTGGACGAAAAGGAGCTTAAATTTTAAACCCTAAAAGGTACAAATGAACTGGATCTTTGTCCATGCAACTAGTCATTAAACTATGCAATTTGATCTCTGGTCTAAGATATAGTATTTATATTCATATTGGTCTCGAAATAATACGATTATCTAGGTTAATATTTCATCATTTTCAACGGACTTCCCACTTTTTACGGAGTACAATAGTATTAGAAGCACATGATGTGTATTAAAACCTAGTAATAAGTGTACACTTTATAATGACTTTCATCGACGACGACGACTTCTCTAGAAAGGGTTGGATTTTGAATTTGAATCACTTTCTTTCTTTCTCGAGCCTCCTTGCAAATAAATATGGAAGACTTGCTTACTGGCCACGTGTCTCATGAGACTCGGGTTTAGACAAAGAGAGAGTCATGAAGTTCCGAAGTTCAGGTGATTAAAATTAACACTCGAAAACACAAATAACTTGGTCTTATCAAAGGCAACAAAAAGATGACCATGGCCATGCATGAGAAAAAAATGAAAGCAACAGACCGGAGGGAGCCCTCTACTACAGCCTACAGCATGTTTGAGATTATGGATCATCAGACAGACTGAAAGATAATTTCATTCTTACAACTATCCAGCCGTAAGCTTAAAGGTTTAATGGAAGAAAACGTCATACTATTAGTTAGGTGGTTACCTCTTCAGCTCCGAGTATGGTCCATCAGTCGAAGTATAGATAACAGCTTGTTCTATTCGTCAATACTTTTCGTTTCAAGATGTGTCTCTTCGAAACAGGAATCCTCGCCCTAAGAAGAAGCAAAATAAAAAATAGCAATGCTGTGACAAACATTAGGGTTTTTAAAGATAAAACTCTCAAATTTGAAGATTGATCTTTGGAGAGGTAATCAGTGATGAAACATAAATAAAGGGAACAGAAAGAGGGAGCTCCCTTCAGTCCAAGCACAGAGGGAAAGGAATGAAAACTATCTCCCGCATCATTCACACAATCACAGTAGCCAACTAAAGAGTTCCCTTTCTACTAAGTGGTTGAATGAATGAGTCGGCAGCTAATTCAGACCCCTTAAATCCTCCACGATTGGGCTAAAGAAAGCTCTCTCGGACCATTCCCCAGCAGCTACTTTCTTCTTTTTTGGTGCAACAGAAAGTTCATACAACTCAAGGGAATAAAAATTAAACTACGGGGGCATCAAAGGCTACACCGGCCACATCCACAACTAACAGCTTGAGAATCTCATGGGGGGGATAACGAGGGACACAGAAGCGTTATCTTGATCGGTTTCTATCTTTGCAAGACTAATAGAGCTCTTCGTGGAAGAAAGCATGTTCTAAATTCCTCTGCCAATGTCCTGAGAGGAGAATTGTTTGGTGACCCTTCCTTCGGCAAGTGCACCGCTACTTCCGAGTCTGACTCCAGTTCCACTCCCTGCATTTCATATCCCTTGATAATTTTCAAACCATGGAAAATTTCCCACAATTAAGCTTCAAGACTTGAGCTACTTTCTAGTGTAGTTCCATAAATTTTGTTAACTTCACTCAATGAAAGTAAGTGAATATTTCTTTTCCCCCACCCTAAAAGGTGAAACAATTATTTACTTTGTTGCTGAAACCAACAAAGCTTACAACTAATGTAGAATACATATTTAATGAAGAGTACCACTGGAACTTGAACACATGCAAAAAGGAAGCAAGTTTTCTTTGTTATGTTCATTGCTATTTAGGTTGTTCAGAACGGATCAAAAAATGAGATATATTTTAAATCTCGATTGGAAGGGAGTGCAGATCCATTGTTCAAGAAAACGGAATTGCAAGCAGCACAGGAAAGATTGGATGGCAGAAGAGGAACTAGGTCGAGCAAGGATGACCTCAGACTTGAGACCAACTGAAATATAGAGGAATTTAATTAGGTCGATACTATCAATAGCATCTTCACAGTTGAACTCATGAAAATCATGCGAACAAAATTATGATAGGGGAAAACTTCATATGACATAGTAGCACAAGTACGTAGTTTCTTCCACACAAACAACAGGTAAAACGTACCGGACAGTAAAAATGTCTTTCAGTAATTAGAAACCATCAAAGCTTCATTTCCATCAAAACCCTAGCTCTAGATATAAGTTTTGACAATAGGGCGATGAAATACCCATTTCCCATTTTCATCACAGATTATTTTAAACTAGAAGACTCAAAGGAGAACATATCATATGAAGGCACGATTTTCTAAGATTATATGAGCAAATAATAGTGTAGTGGCCTGGAATGGCTCATCTGTCCTGCTACTCCGCGACACAAAAGACCGGTATGCAACACAATGAATGGGGCTTCTAAAAAATCTTACAAGAATATACAGTTACTATGATAAATCCGTCCTCATAAGATTTCGAGAGGATCTTGAAAACATCATGTTTAAGTGATAAACAACTATAAAACGATGACACGAACCCTAGAAATGTAAGTTTTAATTGAAAAGTACAAATACCTTTGTTGTCCTTCTTACTCTTCGATCTGAGGTCTTATTTAAGCATAAGAGGTATTTGTTGTCCTTCTTACTCCTCGATGTGAGGTCTTATTTGAACATAAGATTGTCTTCCGTTTAATATCGATCGTATGATACTAACGAGTTGCTTCTCACATACTAGCAGAATCAAGATGGATCAAACATCGATCAAATTGACGGATCTCACAACCCCATACAGAGAATCTTATTCTTTTGATTTAGATTATATCAAACTAGAAGAACCAATGAAGAAACAGATCATATGCAGTAATCAACAATATTCAGATCAACATCAATTCCTCATTCTTCTCATTAATGCTGCAATATCACTTCTACCAAAACAAAGTAGCAGTACCAATTAGCAAAGCTATCTACCCATTTGATGATAATCAACATAATCAACTGAAATTTCACATAGAAAAACACCCATATACGTGAGATTAGAAAAAACTTAACTGCAGATAATGGGTGTGCCTTCAAAATTGAAACCCTAAATCTCCATTCGTGCACCATATAAGTTCCCAAATTCAATTCTCTGCAAAACGAGAAGAAAAACAACAGGGTGAGAAGAGCAAAGAAGAGGGTGATGAACTAATTTATTTCTTCAGGGAATGCAGGAAAATAGGGGAAAAAGTAGTCGCGCATAATTTACGGAAGGGTAATTTTTCTGGGATTTAAACAAAAGGGGAAGATGAAGGGTCCCTTTCGTCATGAGAGTCAGAGACAGAAAGGGACTTGAAAATCTCAGCAAATCTAAACGTTTGACGGGGATGGGAGAGAAGGAGAATTACGTATATATGCTTATATAGATGGTATATATATGCCACTTTATATGCATATATGCATAACCCTTTACGGTGGTGCATATTCTCAAACATCTGGCCAGGGGAAGAATCTCTCTCTCTCTCTCTCCTCTCTCTCTCTATTCTCTCTCTGTGTGCTGGTTCTACTCTGCAGTCTATCCATAAGCGGTTACAGAGAAATAGAAATTTGACCAAAAAGAAATGCTTTCCCGCCCCTTCTCTCTCCGTGTGCCGTGTGTCCCACTGGGCCACCGTTGGTGGAGGAAAATTATTGGGTGCTCTACCACCTTCGACATCCTATAGGTGTAATTGTGCCGTTCAGTTGTTAAAAAATTGGTACAAAAATTTATTCTCGAAAAAATTATAGTAAAGCAAGGAAAATTAAAATTTATTTTTCTTAATGTGTTTATTTGGTTAAATAAATTTAAGATAAAATTAAATAATAGTAGTTTATGTAAAAATAATTTTTTTGACAAAATCTTATATTTTTTGCCGGACAAATTTTGAAAGAAAATAAATCATGATAAAAAGATAAAATATGGGTCTCATAACTTTCTTACTAACAACAAATAAAAGGTACTAAAAGTTTATGCATTTTTGCAATTTCTTTTCATTTCTCAAAAACTGAACGAGCTCGTGTGGACTCTGCGAAAATGTAAAGCTATAAAAGCATGTGAAGACACTATGAGATAGTGTTTAATTTTCCCGTAAATTATTTGTTTACTTAGAATAGTTCCATTTTCCCTTCTTGTTCAATAATCGAAACTAATGCTTTATCAAAACGTTTGATTATGTAGTCCGTCTAGATAAAGAGACTCTCTTTATAAATAGTTAATTTTTTTCTTCTTCATATTACTATATCTCTAGGTTTAACTTCTTACATTCTATCTATCTTGAGAATTGAAAGAATTTCGTCTTACCAATCTCGGGGGGACGCCCAATCTGAAGGCATCGTGCCAAGGAGAGTAGTGGTGGTGAGGTAACCTCGCTCGTGAATCAAAGGGTCAATCAGCTAATTAGGTGATACCTTTATTTTCGTTTTAGTTTAGTCTCTCTTTTCAAACCCTTACCAATCAAGTGAGAACCTCTTTATTAGGGATGAAAATAAAAATCGAAAAGTCGGATTGGACTGGAAAATCAGACTAGATTGAAGGTTTGAGTATTAAAAAATTCAGTCCGATCTAATTTCGATTTAGGAGTTTGGAGAAACCAGTTTTTCGATCCGGTTTTAGTTTGGGAGAATACAAAAGACCGGACCGGATGGGGGTATAAATAAAAAAATGTTATATTTTTAGGTTGATTTGTTATATAACTTATAACCCATTTACTTCATTAGTCATTTAATTCATTAGGATTTAGGACCATTACTGTGTATTATAAATGAAAAATTACCATTTATAGAGAGTGAATCAAAATAAAAAACCACAAATCCGGGCATAAAAAAATAAGAGTAATTTCCAACTATTCAATCTTTCAGAGTAATGTTCAACGCATTTCAATTGTTGAAAATTTCACTCTAAATTGTTAATTTTTCACTTTTTTTTTTTGTGGTTGGCCCGAAATATTGTCTAAATAATCAAAAATCCAAATCGGACCGAAACCGGCTCAAACCGATTGAAACTGAACCAGTAGAATCAGCCCTGTTTCGATTTACAAAATTTTCAAACCGGATAACTGGTTCGGTCCCATGAATTTCACCAAACTGGACCAGTTACACCCCTACTCTTAATATTTATGACCTTTTTTCTGAGCTTCGGCTTCTGCTTCTGATCCCATTACTTTCTTTCTTTTAAATAATTTTTTCATCTTAAGATTCTTTTCTTACTAATTTTCAGAAAAACAAAACAGAAACAAAACAGGGCGTGATTCTCGCAGTATATGTGAGTGTTTGTTAGGGAAGTCCACCACCATATCAATATAATTTTTTTTTCATTGTCAAAATTTTAAAAATATTTATGTGATGAAAGACTCTTCACTGGGTATTTAAAATTCTTGCTAAAAGTTTTGGGAAAATTATTTTTAAATGTCTAATTTGTCTTTCCAAAACCTTATAACTTCATCCAATCATTTAATATTCGCGCTACATACATATCATTTTTGTACATAATTTTTATACATCACATAAAACTACACCGTTTTGTGTTGAGGAAGACTCAAAATTATTTTTTAGTATTAATTTTAACAAAATTCTTTGGATAAATTAAACTGATCCCTGCTGAGAGTTTTAAAAAATACAGAGACCTCCATTTTGTTTAAAAAATTACTATAACTTCTATTACTTTTAAAACTATTATGCACTTGTTAAAATCAATCAAATCCGAAATAAACTGTAACTCCCATGTTTTATCTACGTTAAATTTTTGAGGTTTTTTGAAAAATCGTAACTATGATAGGTTTTTTGAAATTTTTTTGAGTTTCAGCTTTAGAAAAATTTTAAAATTTTAATATAGGTTCATTTTAGACGTGATTATGATATTATGATGCAGTTTGTTTTGGCCAGTTAAAAAGTTCCAAAGTCGAATTTTCAATATCTTGACTAACGACGTTTGACTGATTTTAAATGATATGAAAGGTAACTGTATAAGATTTTCAAAAGAAAGGGAGGTTATAGTAATTTCTCAAATTACAAAGAAAATTCGCAAATTTGTAAAAAATAAAAAGCTTAGGGTTAATATAATTTACCCAAATAATTTTGATGTTGGTTGATAGATAGCCAGGTCCACACCTAAACACAACTTTATAATTCTATTGACTAATTGGTTCATGAATCATGTGTTTGTATAGTTTAATCATGTTGTGGAATGACCACACTAGCACCTATATATAGTTTTGTAACACAAAGTCAAGTCAAATAATGAACTAGTAAGGATATGTGGTTCAAATTATATTTTATTTATCAACCCAACTTTAATAGTTTAGTGTCTTTATATTGTGAAAAAGTCTCCTAATACAATATTTCTTACATAGTTTCGGATACAGATATGTTCGAAATCGTTCGATATACATAACCATATTATATTGTAAGATGCGGGTGTGTTGACTGTGTCCATATTTGTGTATTGAAATAATACGAACACATCTGTATCCAAATCTATGTAGGAAGAACGTATGTGTAGACTTATTGTTATATTCTAAGTCGTATCAAAATGTTTGGATTTTAAAAAATAATTTTCATTAATATTCAATGAAAAAAATCAGAATTACAAACTGTAATAGGAAAATAAATATATAAAATAGATACAAGCTGATTGAGTCCCGTAAAATCATAGTCTTTTTAAAACAGATTTATCGCCTCATCGTGAGTGTTGGAAGTTGCTACAGCTTCTGTCCCTAAGGGTAAAACAACCAATTCATTTCTGTAAAACACTTACCACCGACTGCATTTCAGACCGAAATTGCATCTGTCTCTCTCTTATTCAAGAACCAAAAAAAAAAGCTTTGCTGTCTAAAAACATTGAAAGGGTTAAACTTGTACACATGGATAGTCACTCATAGACTCTTCAGATGCTAAGCTATTCGAACCTTTAAACTGTAACCATCAATAATTGCTTTGAATGCGAGTCTTTCTAATTACGTTGTGAGACCTTCAGGTATTCTAAATTCATTCACCAGCCATTCCGAATTTCAACATGAACAAGGTCAAAATTATCCATTTACATAATAATTTGATTGATGAATCATGTTTTTCTTTAGTTAAATATGCTGTGGAATGACCATACTAGCACCTATAGTTGCAAACAAATTAGTCAAGTAATGAACTAGTAAAAGAAATGTGTTCCAAATTATATTTATTTATTAAGTAAATCGATTTCAACCTTGAATAGTTTAATGTCTTTATATTATAAATCGAATAAGGTTCAAAATAATTTATTTAGAAAATAATATGATCTTAAATGAAATTTTAACGAGTTATATTACGACTCGAGCTCAAATAATTTCCTTCTTATTATAGGCCTAGATAGGGGCAGAGTCATGAATTAATTTGCATTATTTGGGTTAAAAATTTAATTAAAATCACATTAACAATTTTTTCTATTAAGGGAATAAATATAAAGTATTACTTATATATTCGTTGAATATAACCTTCGACAACTTTTCTTATTTAAGAAAGACATACGAAATGGTCATTTCTTAAGTAAAAAATTAAAATACCTTTTTACTATAACCACGTAAAGTATTATTGATCAAGTTATTCTCATTTAAATAGGAAGTAATTTTTTTCACAACACCCTTTGTATTTAGACGAAATAAATGCTTGAGGTAATTTTACCCATTTTTAATAACTCAGTGTTTGAATTAATTTATGTACACCTCAATTAATTTATGGGGTACTAATCCCACTAACCAATAGCAGAGGTCCCAACTAAAGACAGGATAAAATTTTGTATGGACTAAAGTTATCGAACTCATACTGACAAGCTTACTATTTTTATTACTGGTAGGGTACGTACTTATACCATTGTGTTTCAACATACCATTTTGAATTTATTGCTAAAAAATAATTTATATCTTTTGAAATAATATTTTTTAACAAAAATCATATTCTTCAGTAGCCTTGAACCTCTTTCAGTGGGTGCTAGCGTAACATATTATATATATTTAATCATATTTTCAGTATTAATTTAAGTGTAATAAAAAAATAAACAATTCACAATTAAAAAGATCGTACCTGCTGAGATCTGGTAACCATCTCGTACAGGTCGAACCACTTGGTAATATTCACGACAACTTTTCCAATACTGTACAAAAAGTTAAGAGTATCGTTTTTCTTCTGGTATGGTATTGATAACTTTGGTATGGATTGACACTATAAAAATTCATAACACATGAATATTTCAAACTTGAGATCTTAATAAGGAGTAAATCTCTAAGTCTCAAACTTTAACCATTAGGACAGCCACTTTGAATGAGGCAATTTTGCACCTTAAATAAAATACACGGCCGGACAATTTCACATTTTTAAAAAGTCAAATTATTAATTAACTTATAGATCTTTAACAATAATATGAGTTTTTAAAAAATAGGAGTCTAATTGGGGTCACTCGACCCCTACTCACTTCGTATTTGGCCCCTAGACCAATGCGACTATGATCTGGAGTCAAAAAGGCATCACTCATATAAATAAATTTTCGGTGATTCAAACACTCTGAATTATTAAACATTGTCTGTTGAGCCATGTGATTGATGCAGCTGGCCATGGGTGCATGTGACCATTCAGGTCAAAACTTCTTAGACATTAAAAATTTCGAAAAGTCTATGAACACATCATTCTGCGTACAGATTCGAATAAAGACGAGTTCAGAATTATTCGATGCAAGTAAAACCCACATTATTTAGAAAACGTCGCGTGCATTGAATGATTTCGAATATATTTTTATCCGAATTTATACACAAAAATTGTATTTCTATACTTACTCTAGAAACTTCTCGACATTAAGGTCAAATGACAGCTATGGGATCTTTTCACATGGGGATCAAATCAACCAGTAATATTGCGAATTTGTGATGATGTGAAGCTTTTCAAAATTCTATCAAATGTTTTTTTGACTTTGTTGGAGCTACGTACGACGAGAAAACCAAAGATAATATAAAATAATTCATCAAATAAAGAATGGGGAAAAATATTTTTTTTTTACTTTTTTTTTTGGGGAAAAGTCAAATGAAGAGAAAATCATTAAAGAAATCCGACAAAAGTTGCTGCCAAATACAATCTCTTATGATCTTATTGTCGTTGGGAGATTAGGCCTTTTTTCCCACTTCAGTTTCTTTTTCCTAGGGTTCGTTTGGGTGGGGTATAAGGAACGAAAATAGAATGTATAAGGTTGGATGTGATATATTTAATATGATTTGAGATGATAAAAATACAAGAGTATAACTTTTTACCCTTTAAAAAATAATTTTCGTAGAAGAATAGAAAGGTATTATTTTTGGGCCACCCCCACCCTTCCAAAAATTATTCCCGGATATTAGCCATGAATAATATCTTTATTTCAACTACAAAACAACTTTATCCCTTATTTTATCGGCCATCCAAATTAAGTATTATTTTATTCTATTTTTTAATACTTTATCAAAACTATTTACTTTTTTATTCCCTTTATAAACATCACATCAATATGGATCAATCTTTCAAAAATAATACCTATCTTATCTTATCTTATGCTATCTTAATAACTTATACTTCTAAAAATAATGTTTCATCTAATCGGCCCCTAAAGATTACAGATTGTGCTTTTAATACAAGACCCATCCCAAGTCTAAAGTTTAAAAATAAACCTATGCTCCCACTTCCCTTTATTTTATGAAAAAATCTTCAAACACAAATATTCTGAATACAAATGTGTTCACAATCGTTAAATGTATGTGAAGTCTATAAATTCTTAAGAGCTCCATATGAATCTAATTGTTCTAGACACATCTGTACGGGTGGATATGACATATTTAGTATGATTTGAGATGACAAAAATGCAAGAGTATAACTTTTTACCTGTTATCCTTTCAAAAATAATCCCCATATAGGAATAAAAGGGTATTATTTTTAGGCTACTCCCCACCCGTCCAAAAATTATCCCGGGTATCAGACGAGAATAATACCCACTCCTTTTTATTTCAACTACAACTTTATTCTCTTTTTTAATACTTCATTCAACCATCTACTTTTTTATCGCTTTTATAAACAGCATATCACTATGGGCCAATCTTTCAAAAATAATACCTCTCTTATCTTATCTTATTCTATCTCAATAACTTATACTTTTAAAAATAATTCTTCATCTAATCGCCCCCTAAGGACTACTGGTTGTGCTCTTAATACAAGACCCATCCCCAGTCTAAAGTTTAAAAATAAACCTATGCTCCCACTTCCCTTTATTTTATGAAAAATCTTCACACACAAATATTCTTAATATAGATGTGTTCACAATCATTGGATACATGTAAAGTCTACAAATTATTAACAGCCCCATGTGCCCCACGTGCAGGGGCGGACCTACTAAGGGGGGGGAGGGGTCACGTGCCACCCCCCATGCTCCACTTCAACCAAATTTTTTTTTTTTTTTTAAGATTTTAAGAGTAAATTAAGTTTATCGTGTAACACTGTGACACCCCCATACTCTTTTGTTCAGTCAAACTCTCCCCAATTTAGTTCATTAAATTTTGAATACCTATATTTTTTTGTTATTGAATACAAATTTAATTTTTAGTTGTTCATTTATTTTGATAGTGACACCCCAGGCTCAAATCCTGGGTCCGCCCCTGCCCACGTGTATATAATTGTTCCAGACCTAACCTATCTGTGTCCGTATATGTCTGTAACATCTGTGTTCCTATTATTACTCTTATTTTATTTGAAATTTTGCAAAAAAAAATGAACAGAACGGCATCTATTCTTAAGAAATGTTTCGACTTGCAAGATAGACATCGACTTTCGTACTGACTGAATCACTTGAAGGAGATTTCTACAAAAAGAGTTGCAAATTAGCGTCAGAACAAACGGAGTTTCATGACAACTAACAAATCTATCTCGAACCATTTACATTATAATAATAGATCTCGATAACTAATACAATGATGCAAAAGAAAAAGCAACGATAATCACACACTAAAATAAACTTTATTTTGAAGTACATTTTCAATGTCATATTTCCTGTTTATATCTTCAAAATATATTTGATAAACCTACTGTTCGCTCAGTTCTCACCTTCATGAAAATCATTTTACCTCATGGCCGAAAATGTACTTTTGACTAAATTATTTTTTTACGAGACAGAAATATTATTTGATATCTTGTACCTTTTTTAATAGACTAACATTCTCTTACTCCGTTCAACGAGAAAAATAAAAAAAAGCATAAGAATATAGACCAAGGCTGAAAAAAAATCAGATAAAACGACGCTAGAAACTCTAAATATAACGAAAAACTGTCTTTTTCAAACTATTTTCGCCTATAATGATTTTTTTTTAAACTTTTGAACATAATTTGTTACGTTCTAGATTTCTTTGATTAAGACAAACGATTAATCCAAAAAACTATCACGAAATTAATAAGAATCGAGAAGAAATAACCAGTGACATTAATACTGGATAATGTTAGGCAAGGGGGGCATATTCCAAGAATACAACAAAAGAACATATTATCAATCCATTTGCTAGTTCTGGTGATTACCTTCCAAACCAGAAACTTGTCAAGGCAACTCAAGAATGAGGCAATGTCAAAAGTCAGATCTAAGCCTATGCAAAAAGATCGAGGGAAACACCAGTTTTTAAGGAGGAAGGAGATACATGTTTTGTAACGGCGCGGAATTTCAGAACAATTGGAAGAACAAACTTGTTGATCCATCACCAAACGAACGAAGATCCGCAGGTCTAACCAAGGCCCTGCACAGAGGGCATGTCCTTTCTCTTTCAAACCTTGAAAGAAAAATGAATTTATGTTAGCCACAAGGGAAAGAAGCTGATAGAACAAGAACACTAAGCTTGAATAAACCGGACCCACCAGTTACCCAAAGACCTAAAACCTTCTGTAAGACTGTAACACAAACTCTTCTATAAGCTACGGTTTCCACATATTTTTACCATAAACGACAACTGAAAAAAAAAAAGACACAGGGAATCAAGATTGTTCAACTATCTATATGAAGAATAAGTCTTTTAACAAGCAAAGATTCGCTCTTAAGGCTGCAAGAAAAGCATTTTTTCCATCTTTGTTTTCTTATTGTAGCTTTGCTTGAACTAGCACTTGATTGCTAAAGAGAAATATGCTCGTATAGACCGAGTCTAGATAGGAATGATGGGCATTTAGCAGATGAGCTTCTAACAAGAGATGAGCTACTAGGCACCAGCTTGAAGATAGTGACCTACTCAAGGGTACGAGAAGCAAGCAACTACTCAAGGAAGTACGAGAAGAGAATCGAAGTCTTTTTTCTCATAAACCCCATCATTTTCAATGCAAAAGCATGTCCAAAAGGTTATGTGAAAGCAAAAATGGGCTGGGTTCTGCGCTCTAGCCTGAAGAAGGATGAGGGGTAAACTAAGTCCATTGTATCTCCAATGGGATCTGGAATGGGTTCTGCAATCAATAACACCTTTGCTTCTCCTCCCATTTATGCTTGTGTTGGGCAAAGTGCTGGCTCTTTTAACTTGCGGGATTTCCCACCAGCAGTTTTCAAAATCTATATGTATACTGTTCAAAAATAGATTCAACTTTAAGATCCATGTAAGAAAGTAAGAAGTCACATATTCATCTTGGTGGATTAAGGCCTCCCTAATACGAGTATGGCACTTGTGAAAAATACCATCCTTGATTTAAGGAAATTAGACAAACAAGAGATTAATGGAACCTTGGCATTCTACAAAGCAAAACCTTGAAGCAAGGGTGCTAGGCAACTAATGCTTTGTCCACATCATGGATTTTGGGGGAGATATATGAAGGAAAATGAAACAGTACAGAAGAAGATAATGAAACGAATATAAGTCAGCTTAGTTGCTTCACTTCATTATCTTCTTATTTTATTTCCTTTTGCCCTTTTCATTCCCTCATAAAATCCACCACGTATCCTTTATCCAAACACGACCTATAAGTACTTGGAGAGGAAGAAATTGCTCCCATGCGGATGTATACACCTTAAACATCCAAGCAACATATACCCCCTTCCAGAAAACTAACCCATCACTATGTTCCCCTTTTGCTTGGGTCAGTAAGTTCAATCAGACCATCACTACAAGTGAATAGGCCTTTATGCCCTCCAGGATTAGTATCGTCATATATTGGACCTAGGAAACATGATTACCTAGTCATCCACACATTACCCAACTATCTAGAAAAGTTGCCAGATGTATGCAAGCCCTATCCATTTCTAGAAAAGCTACCAAATTTTATGAGACAAAGATACAGAATTAAGGTGGAAAGCAGCAAAATCAGAAACAGACCATTCAGAAACGCAGTCTTCACAGAAAATGTGTTTGCAGCGCAATAGAATTGGAGCATGCATCTTTTCCTGGCAAATTGCACACAGATCTCCTGCTGCATTTACCTGCACCAAGTTACTAACAGATTAAATCATAAGAATAATTTGTCCCACCACATAGGAAGGATAGGGTGTTTTTGTCGTCGGCCAACATTTCATTAATGCATATTCTGTTACTTGGAGATCTATCACAATATCACGACTGCCCCCATAGCTCGCTGCTATCATCACACAGAAAACTTATGAAGCACCCAATCCATTTCAAAAGAACATGCGCAAGTTTTCCACAAAAAGGCTATCAAATGCACGAGGCTCTGCTACTGCAAGGTCTGGAAAAGGGTTAGATGTATGCAGCCATCTACTGCATTGTCTGCAATTCGAACCCATGACCATCACGCCACATTGGAGTAATCTTACCATTGCGCCAGGACCACCCTTCTCACACAAGTATTTCACCGTTACCCAAAATAAAATCAAGGAAAGCTTGACAGCTAGCTAGTGTATCCTCCCTTTTTTGCTAATACTCTTTTCAAGGTTACCATATAAACACACAACAAAATATTTTTTTGATATTCCATCTCACATCATATTGGTGTTAGTTGCTATAAAGGGCTGAAATTCCAATTTAGTGCTTTGTTCAAGTTTACGTGTGTACATGTGGGTAAGAACAGACATTTTTGTGCCAAGTAGTAGCATGCATAGATTATAGCGAAAAAAGTACAGTTTAATTCCTGGTTAACAAAAAATGGTACTGCAGTCTCAAGTAGCTTTACGAAAAATCTAACTCATAAGGATGTCACTGCATATATCTGCCGACTCCAATGTTTAGTTTAATAAATTTTAGAAAGAAAGAAAATCCACGAACAAACCTGTTCCAATGTGGCATAAGAACCATAGTTGATATCCTTCCGTGATAATGCCTTCAAAGCAGTGAAGAAGGATTGGACCTGAATGGAAAAACCCAGAACAAAATTCAAGACAGCAAACTAAATCACCAGTCCCTTAAAAGTTGTTTTTATATTGAAGGATACAACTGAGTGAGTCAGAAGCAAATAAATGATATCTTCAGGAAATCTTACCTTCTCAACAACAGATGTAAGCTTGAAAGTTAAGTACAATCCTGTAGTCAGTGATGAAAAGAGGCTTCCATAGTCTTTATTCAAGAAGAACCGATACCAGACAGGAGTCGGTAACAATGCACGGTACAACAGTAAGGTATACTCAACCAGAGTTAGCATTTGACCCTTAAAAACCAGCTATCCACTGTCAGAAAACTCTCCCAGAATTCAAAAAAATACGTGCATATAATTGACCGTTGGAAAACTTCAGGTTACCTGCCGACGGAAGTTATGGCCTCTGCCATTCCTATAATACATTAGCAGCACGCACTTCAAAGCCATAGCAGCCTGCCGCATCATTGTGTCTGAAACAAAATAAGAATAATAAACATGTTGCCAAAGACTGCTATAGAACACAGGGCGTTTACTTCCATATGACTATAAGAATGTTGATAAGGAGGCAATACAAAAGGCAGAGACAAAGGTCATATAGAAATATACCACATAATTATGGAACCAACACTCAATTAAACCTTCCACAAGGAGAAATGCCCCAGTAGAAAGAAGTAAGTGAAATACGTTCAAGCTAGAAAAACAGGAGTACAGAAAACATCTGATGAGTATGCAAATGACACTGCTAAACAGTCCAGGCATCCACACAATTGCACAAGTCTAAATAACAGTACTTGCCAAGGCAACAGCCCCTCCAATTTTACACCGAGCATAAACATAACACTCATATGCAGGTAGCAGGAGAACAAAAGCCCTACCATGAGTCAGTAACACCGATACATATGACAGCAAGTAAATAGCTAAGAGAGGGATCCAAATCCATACCATTTACAAGGATGATGAATATAGCATGCCAGAAAGGTGGTACTGCTTTAGGAGGAACCATGATTAGTGGATATAAAATATCGTCACTTCGATACCACCAGTAAACACCAATCACTTGAAGCATAAAAACCGTGGCGATGCCAATAAGAACAGCCATCTTTCTCTCACCCTGCAGAAACCAACAACTGATAAGCTAGGATGCCACCTGCCTCCCTCCCTCCAACAGACACACGCACATTTTCTTGCTGGGGAGAATTGAAGTTGATTTTGATCCTACAAATTCAGAAAAAGAAGACTCACCTTAAGGGCTGTCTGCTTTCGAAGAACATCATTTGATTTGAACATAACAGCAGATATCCATATTGTGCCAAAAAAACCTGCAAGCCCTCAAGTACAAGAAACCATCACTAACTAATGAAAAAAGAAAAGAAAAAAATCAATATTGAACTGAAAGCAAGCCAATGCAAGGGGAAGGAATTACGGCCTATGTTCAGAACTTTTTAACCAAAAATCACGATCTTAACTACTGAAAAGAGGAAAATCTATAGACTTCTAAAGGCAAGACAGTACATCCAATGTTCAAGTATGCTGGAGGCAAATTGAACTTACAAATATGAGGACATAAGAGAAAACATAATATCACACTTAAAAGTCATACTTCGCACAAGACCAAGTTTCCCCTTCATCATTCGGTCCAGAAAATATATCGTTATTCCAGATGTAAAACCCTATGGAAGCCCAACCTTGAAAAGGGAACAATTTCCATCCTTCTCAATGTATCAGAGATGGAAACTTAGCTCCCAGTACTGTATTAAACAGCTTCGATTTGCTTTTTACAAATCCAAGAAAGAAAGCTTATTTAAAGGACAATCAGCACGAAGGTTACTCTATATCTCATTCAACTCGTTTCTTAAAATGCTCTACCTCCTTTTACCTTTTATGATTCATTTGGCTAAGATATAGGAGGGGAAAAGACAAAGATAGCAATGATATCTCTAATTACTTCAAAAAGGCCCAATTAAGATAGATTGCTGGTCTTCTAAATTACAGCCAAGAAGACATACAAGGTGCAAAGCAGATATGGGCATCCAAAAACTCAAGCAAGATATAAATGGGGAATTAAAACAGTTTGTAATCTTCAGCACAATCCACATACAGAGGCAAGATCCAAAGTCTTAACTGAGTAGACACATAATAAAATAAAGAGAAAGCATTATTAAGAGAATAATAAGAAAATACACAAGCATAAATAAATCCACAGCAGAATCTAAAGAACATTAAATAGCAAACACAGGCATAGATAAATCCACACTCGAACATATCTTGTGACGACTTAAAGTTACAAATTTATCAACAGATAAAGTCACTCAATACCAAATCAAAGTACGGATAATGGTACCATTCCAAAAAAATAATTATCCCTACTGCATACAGCAATGGATTATCAAACTTGTTCAGAGGAAATCTCAAATCCCCTACCAGGTATCCCCAAAGTTAGCACCTACTCCATTCTCTCCTCCTAATTTTGAGCTTGGCCCGTTATAACCATGAAATTGCACTGCAAAAGATCTCTTACAAACAAGTGCAAACTAACAACTGTGCTAGTCACAGCTGTACTAGACAAATATTCGTGACGAACGTGTTCTAAGTTGTTTAATCTAATTACGGCGACATTCAAACCATTTGCAGAAAAGACCCAACCTCAATCCATTAGCACTCAAATGTCAAATAGAAGAAAGAACCACGCTTCGATCGTGTTTTGCATGTATCAAACAAGGGCCCTTCTTCTCTACCGAGCAACAAAGATTTAGAACAGCAGGAGAGCTATATCATAGTAGTTGTTGATTTAGCCATTATAAATAAGGCTCTGTGCATCGTTCATATCCGTGCTATATTTTCATTCATATCCCTTCTCTTTATCTTTGGTTGGTTTGCATACCATATTGTCTATTCAAAAAAAAAAAAAAATAGAACAATATAGACTCTAGAGACTATAAATACTAATATATCACATGGACTATACATGGTATAACATCTCTATTTCCCTTCCAGTATACTACTCCGTGTTATATGTAGTATAATACTCTACCACATTATTATGCACAATGTTATACATTAACACTAGACTCTCTCTTCCATTCATTTGTTTGTTGGCCCACTCAATAGGGTTAACAACTTCAGATTTTGTATTCTCAAATCTTCCTTTTCATATAAGCAATAGAGTTTTTATTTTATACTTGGTATAACTATTTTTTGAACTCATGTGGACTTTTGTTTGAGTATCTTACAATATGTGATACGTATCCATCCCGGTACGATGCATAAAATGAAAACAAAAGATCCATGATCTATATCCCTTTTTGATAACCTTGTTTGTTACTACTATCTACATAAGCTTTCCTAGATACACACCAGAGGAAAAAATCTGCTTCAACAAGCATACAAGTAAGCTTTCCCTTGTAAAGTCAACCTAGAGAATCAGGTTTCAGTTTCTTTTAATCTCATAGGAACTTCTGCACCAGAAGTAATAGTATCTCCAATTATAGCCCCACAAGAATGTAAACCTATCTTTTCCCACCAGGCCTCAACATCTCTAACTTTAAGGGCAAACTACAGCCAAATCGTTCACAGATTGCATAGATTTGTTAACAAGGCGCCATCGTGGTTCCAAGAATTAGTATTTAACAAACTACAGATAATCAGTTCTTGTAATCACAACAAATAATAAAGGGTTGTCCGAATCAAATAAAATACCTTGCAAGTGCTGACGGATGAAGACAACCAACAATAGCAACGAAAACGGAAGAACCTGCTCAACCCACCTCGCTACCTGTTGTATATCATATCTCTGATAAGGCGAAGAATCCCTATTACCACTATTGCCCCCACTCGTCCCCTCACCACCGTCTCCATTTCCAGCATCACCAGCCGACGGAGACGAAGACCTCACCCTCTCTTCATCACCTCCGTTCCCACCATCATCCGCCACGCCTGCAATCTGACCAATAGCCTCCTCCTCACTCTCGTTGAATCCACCCCCGTCTTGCTCTCCAGCGCCAATTATCCTAATCGATACCTCCCCGTTACTACTCGCCGCCGCCCCTGAATCGCTCAAACGGCGTCGCAATAATTGTGAATTGTCACCGTCGGATATCAAACCCTCGGCCTCGTGATGGTCCGACCTAGGTCGTAGAATGCCGGAATATTCCAGAAGAGTCGACACGGGTGCTCGCAAGAATCTTAGAGTCGAAAATTGAAATCCATTCCTTCTTGAATTGCTCGAATTCGTGTATGTGTCTGGATCAACAACACTTGATGTTTCCATTTTGACCCTCTATATACAGTCTATTCACTCTCTCTCTATATATATATATGTATATCTATGTTGATGTGTATGTAAATATGTATGTACGAGATTGAAACCCTAACCCTTTGATGAAGAAACGGCTGATGAAGATATCAAGAAGAGGGAGAGGTAAGCAGAGGAAGTCAGAGGAGTGAGAATGGTGGTGGTTTGGTGGAGGTGATATGAGAGAGAGAGAGAGGAGAGAGAGGAATTTAAGACCGTGTTTGGAAAAGTCTCATCAGTTGCCTAATTTTACGAACGTGATATCGTCGTTATCATATGGAAGCTGCAAAAAGAGGATTATTTCTTGTTTCCGCCGAAGAAGTGCGGTTTGTCTTTTTTGTGAATAAACAAATGGTCTGAAGACGCGTTGAGATTATTAGGCGCAATTTTAAATAAATTTTATTTTTTTGTTGAAAATAATGCTCATCATATCATATACATATATAAAGATGTTAAAAACATGTGTTTTTATTTTAAACTTTGTTCATTTTTAATAAATTTCTTTAAAATATTTATTATCATATTTTGTTTTCAAATTCTTTTCGTCAGTGCAAATGATTAATTATAAAATACAATTACAACATGATAAGGAAAAAAAAATAGTTAAAATATAGCAATATAATACCTTATACTTTAATCTGAACACATTCTACTATTGATTCTTTCACCATTATTTCTACTGGAAATCGGAATCTTTGACCTTATAACATTTGATGGAAGATCAAATTAAATTAAAAGTTACATTGATTGACCATCAATAAATGGGATTTCACAACACATTTATTATTAAGAAGGATTGATAAACCAAATCAAAACTGAATTATTTCAAGATAAATAAACTTTGATTCTTGATACTTGATTAACTTAATCTTTGATTGGATTAAAATTTCGATAAGCTATACAAAATATAAAATTGCAATTTTTTAATTATACTAAAAAGAACAAGTCTATGAACACAAATTATTTGTGGACATTCAGACGTTTTCGAAATTTTCATATGCACGTGAAATTTTCCATAATCACATAAGCCCTATACGTGTTCGATGATTTCGAACACATCTATATCCAAATGTGTACGAATAATTTGTGTTCGTAAACTTTTTTTTTTAGGAAAACTCGAAAGCAACAAAACTAAGGAGCTCGGTTGTTTATGAAACCAAACCCCTTATTAAAAAGCGTAATGATAGAAACACAGACCAACCGAACACATATGTGTTCAGAATCGTTGGATGTCCGTAGACCCCATAATAATTTAAGAGTCTCACGTACATCTACAAATTCCAGACGCATCAATGTCCCGGAATGTGTTCGAATAGTCTGTGCATAGAGAGACTTTTCCTTTAAAAAAAGCAAGAATTTGAGTTGCTTGTGCAGACATACTTTCTCTTGATTCCTTCATTAATGACACAAGCAAAGTTGCATTCCAGTGGCCGAAAAATTATTCAGTGCCCCGACTACACCATCCACCACAACAAATTGTGCGAGCTCTCCATATATTTTCCTCAGCTCGAGAAATGCGTGGAAGTAAAAAATGTTGAGACGTGTCCTAAGAAGCAGGGATAATCTTAAGGGCCCGATTGGATGATGTGTTATGGAGTGTGTTAATTAAGGATTGTGTTAAACAAAGTTGGGTCCACCTTAACCTAGTGATTGGCAACCAAAAAAACACATGTGTTAACTAACTCGTGTGTTACATAAGGCAACAAAGGGTGGGTTAATTTGCCTCACCTCCCCCCCTAAGGCTAAATAAGAGGGAGTGTTGGGTTGTGAAAATTACCAAAAAACCAAGGGTGGAATAATATTCATATATTTTTGGGAATATATGTACATATATATATATATGAATATATATATATATATATATATGTACGTACACAGACACATTATACACACACACACACACATACATATACGAATATATATATTTGTATATACATACGTATAATATACATATATATATATATATATTATACATATATACGAATGTATATTCACACACACATTATATATATGTACGTATATATATATATATATATATATATAGATATACACACACACACACACACATTATATATATGTACGTACACACACATTATACATATAATATATATATATATATATATATGTATGTATAATGTGTGTGTACGTACATAAGAATAATATATATATGTATATGTATATATTATTCTTATGTACGTACAATTATATGTACATATACATATATATATTATTCTTATGTACGTACACACACATTATACATATAATATATATATATATACATATATATATTATTCTTTTTAAGTGTATATATATATATATATATATATATATATATATATATATAAGTGTCTATAACTAAAGTATATATTTACATATATTTTTTAAGTATATATAATGTGTGTTTTTGTGTGTGTGTATTGAGTATATATGTATATATTATACTTATATTATAAGTATACATTATGAGGGCTACATATATATAAATATAACTGTATGTAAGTGTGTGTAGTTATGTACTTATAATATACGTATACATACATACATATATTATTTTTGAAATAATACATTGAATTCATGGCGAGGGGCAAAAATGTCTTTTGATAGTTTAATACACATTCTCCTTCTCTAACTTACCCTTCATCCAATCACTATATTATTTAACACACCCTCATTAAAAATCACATCAATGTGAGCCACCCCATCTTATTTAACATACCCAATTATCTAACACACCTTCTTTATTTAACACACCAAAAATTAAGGCGGCATCCAATCGGGCCCTAAGGCTGCGGGCCAAGGCGCTAGGTAGGATGAGAGAGGGCTCGGGACGTTCTTGGCTGGTACGAATATGTTCTTGAGCTCCTGAAAGAGTGATTAATTGAGACGAATCTAATTTGAATTCACGTGCAGAGCATCGTTTTTTGTTGAGTGTGTGGCGCGTATATTGAAAAGAGTAATAGATTCCAAAATTATATGTATTGATACCTGACTAGCTTAATTTTTAACATGACAAATAATCTCGACACGATTTAAAAGCAAACAATCTCGATTGCTGCTGTTGACCTCGAAATCGATCCACAAAAGAGCTCAACCTATTAGTGCAGTCCCTTTTTTTTTTGAACGATGTGGCAAAAAATCTAAAGTTTGCTATGTTCGAGGGTCCAAGCGAGTATTAGACTGATGAGAGATTACAAAAAAGACCGTTTCACAACAAAGTGCAACTGTCATAAACGCCTAAAACAGATTTCACGCTACGGTAATACAAAAGTTTTCGTCGAGAAATATTCAACGGAGACGATAGTACTTTACACAACCCTAGTGACGAAGTTCGGTCTATGGAATTTTACGTGTTATTATTACACAGGTATTTGCCCACGTACCGCAAGTTTACTGGATAGAAACAAGATAACACGGTCACAGTCGGATTCTGAGTCAGCCTCTCCAGTTATCCTTACGCTGCCTCAACTCCCGAAGGGCTTCAACAGGTGACTTGTAACCAAGTTTCTCCTGAAAAAGTTTCACAACAACCTACTCAAGAAATTTGTATGCCACGAACTGTGCTTTGAATTGTACGGCACTGAGTTTTTTTACGAAACATAGAAAGAAAGAAAAGTTTAAAGCACAGATTTTTGTGGAGCTGAAATCCCGGTGCCATGTCATAAAAGCACTGTAATAGTCTCAATAAACTCTATATGCCTCATTTCATCTTCGCAAAATTCTGGGTATATAAGTAACTATCGGAAGAGGAAATAGTACCTGAATTTCTGGTAGATCAACACGCATGAATGGATTAGTCTCGAGTTCTTCTTCAATGGTTGACGGAATAGTGGGAAGGCCAGCCTGCCTTTGGTGCTGAGCCCATGACAACTTGTGCACTATCTTTGCATTCTCCGTCTCAACAGTCCTCGCAAACTGCAGATTCTTCACCGTATACTGAAAAATCACAAACAAAAGACATTAGTTTGCCTCTGGGACAAGGCAAAGACCTGTACTAATGGCAACAAGAGAAGCATGCTACTAAGCTTGGCATCTATAATGCATACTGGACAAGACGTGGATACCGTGAGCAAGAATGCTGTATTATCCAACATGTTTGGAACTATTTCACATTCAGAATCTGATCAACCACACATGAAAATTTCAAAGTAAGACCAAGTGACCTGAGCAGTTTGGCCGAGCAGGAATAAACTCGTGGCAGAAGAAGTATACGAAGAACATATTGGCAACAAGAAATAACTATAGGTGCACAGATTCCTCTTCATAGTGTTGTCTGGGAATGTCAAGGGCTTTGTTGCACCTTAGAAATGAAGCTAATTGGTCATCATTTGTAGACAGGATTGTTCAGATTCATCATGTTTCGGGAGCTATGGAGGAGTGTGGCTAAGTTCGAAATCACACCAGAGTTCACAAACCCCTCTGCCCCTCCTTTCTTTCTTTTCTTGCCCAGTGAAACCACCTCAGAAAACCTAAGGTTTCTAACCATACACAGTTTGTGTCAAAAGATACATTCATAACACCGTATACATTGGGACCCAGATTGAACGATAGTCTTATCCTGTTTTAGGCTTTGTCGAAGGCATATTGTTTTAAGAAACAATATCACTTTGGGTCCAAGAGTTGGAGCAAATAGAGCTAAGCTTAATACATAACATTCCTTCAGCCGAATCTGCCAATTTCTAGAATGAGAAGAGTGATAACTACGTAGAAAATCCAGTCTAACTGAAGATTTTAACAAGTGCATCATGAAAACAGTCTTCTATGGTGCTCCCCAAAGGTTCTTTAGTTCTTTCAAGCTTTTGCAGGAGGAAGGACTGATAGCTCGTTCGAAAAAAGATCAACCACATGACAACATAAAGCAAGAAATAAGCCCGTCTGAGTGTTTTTCGCTTTAGAAGAAGAAGAATTTCACCCTTGAAGTATATTCACACACTTATTTGTCATCATATTTTAACGCCATGCGTGTATAATGTGTAGCTAGTCTGTGGATGCATATACAGATTTAGAACTTACCTCATGGCCACAGTAAACTCGAGTTGGCTTCGGCAATGATGCTAATGTCACGCAGAGAGATTGATACATTTGTTCTGCTGTGCCTTCAAAGAACTTACCACAGCCAGCAACAAACTACAATACCAGTGGAAAGATCAGTTTCAAATTTGCAAGACCAAACATTATGCGTTTCGATGCACTGATCACGGAAAACTCGATGACATCAAAGTTACTTTCTCCAAGTCAATTCAGTCTCCAACAGAAACCTCACCTCTACCCAAGACTATAGGAAAACAACACAGTTACTCAATTCAAGAATCCATTCTCAAATTTATTAAGTTCAACACCTCAACTGCAGATTTTATAGAAAGATTGGTTTCATACAGATACCCTAGCTTTAAACCTGCCCAGTTATAAATTTCAAGCTTCTACATCCTTTTAACAGAGCAGGTTGGTAATGTACAAGTACAACAAAAGGTCAACAAATGAGAGCAACATCTCCACTCACCAGTGTGTCTCCTGTGAAAACAGCAGGGTCCTCTTCAGCTTTGCCAGTCAGGTAGTAACTTATATGACCGTTGGTATGGCTGATGAAAGAAGCAAAAGTGAAAGCGCAAACATAAATTAGACAACAGTTGACATACTAGTATTCAGACAATCAAATAATCGAACAACATGAGTACCACTTGGCAATAAATTCCATCAAACGAAATGCAGTTCACTCTGTGATATTATACCAACAAAAAAGAGGAAAACAATTTATACAGTCAAATCTTGTGTGTGCGCGTGTGTGTGGTTTTATTATGTATATCCTAAAGTAGATCACAAAAATGACAATTTATTATATACTAGAGGGAACAAAGTAAAGTAGCCCGTACCAAGGTGTATGAAGAGCCAATATATGGGTATCACTCCCGAGAGATAACTTATCTCCATTTTCCAATTTATTTGTACACCCCTTCACATTGTCAAGTGAACCACCATAAACCCTAATCCCAGGCACCAACTCCTTAATCTTCTCATTTCCACCAGCATGATCCCTACAACATATATAAGTATCTATAAGCAAAAGGTAAGAAATGAAACCAAACAACAACTGTCTAGTCTTTTCACTGTACAGCAAGTTTTATTATCTGCTCAAAACAAAACAGAATCTATAGAAGCCCAAATCACAGCATGCAAAGAGACATCTCTAATTGGACAACTAAACCCTGCACACACGGTAACTGCATACGTCGTGGATATCATAGTGAATGGCCTGCTTGTTCCTTTTTATAAGCTAACTAATTCAGTTTATTTACTTAAAATAAACTGAGTCATGGTGGTTGGATAGAAATTTGAATAATTGTTTATTTTGTTTTAAAAAAGTGAGTTTATTTCAAGCTCCCATTGTTATCTTTTTTCTTTCTTTTCTAGAGCTATTAAATCAATCAAGATTTTATTTGGGGGTCTATGGATGAGAAACACAAAATTCATTCGGTGCGTTGGGATGTCACCAAAACTAAAAGGCTGGGGGGAATGGGGACTAGACAGCCTCAGCTTGTCAATCAAGTTTCGATGGCCAAAATCTGTTGGAGGTTGGTTAATAAAAAAAGGATAGAAGGTTGGCTAAGGTTCTTGCAAGTATCACCCTTCCCTGCTCACTACTTGCAGAGTCTCTCCCACTGGGAGCAGTTTTCTTAAAGGGCAACCTTTGTTCCAACAGAGGTCCCAGGGTTTGGTAAGTAATGGTAGAAGCACTTCCTTTTGGGGGGATGATTGGTCTCGGCTTGAACCCATCTGTAAGCTTATAGCTGCTCCTCTAACCTTGAGAGTTCCTTGAGTTTTAGCAATATTTGGGATGGTTCAAGTGGATTTTTATATTATCACTGTGGAGCTACCACAGGAGATCATTGATTCAATCCAAGCATTTCTATGCAACGGCTTCACCAGGTAAAGATCTCTCCATGTGGAAGTCTTCCACCAACAGTCTCTCCAACTCTAGCTCACCTACAAACTCTGAAGCAATCTAAGAGTACTGCTACTCCCCATCCTAACAATTGGCCTGGTTTGGAATGTGCAACTGCACCTGGGATCAAGCATTTCTTGTGGCTGGCCAACCAAAATCATATTAGCACCAAGGACTGATCATCAATCATCACATGACCATTGATCTGATATGTACCCTCTGCAACGTCGAGAATGAAACCGCAATTCATGTTCTTCGCAACTGTCCATTGCTAAAAACACCTGGAATTCTATTGGTATACCCCATTCTTTACTTAGCTCCTTTGAGAACTCATTAAATGACTGGACAAAGTAGAACACAGAGTCTGCTTTTACTCACAGTTCCTTGATCGACTGGGGAACTCTTTTCTCTTTCAATTGTTGGCACCTTTAGAAGAATAGGAACTTCCATTGTTTTGATTCGGACCACAGGTGTAGACCTGGTGAAAAATATTCTTGCACGAGCCATGGAATGGCACTCGGTCATGAACTACCCTGGCAAAGCAGCAGTTAAAGGGCTGTCAATGTTGGGTGGAAACCGCCTGACCTTGGGATTTTCAAGCTTACTGCGGATGGTGCCACCAAAGGAAACCCAGAGCACACAAGTTGTCGGGGGCTAAGCAAGTAGATTGGTGTTTTTTTAGAGCAATCGGACCAACTAGAAGTTTGGCAGCTGGGCAACAGGGCCTCCACGATGGCCTTAAACTGGGCTCTCGAGCTGAATATTCAACATCCGGAGGTCGAAATGGATGTGAATGCTGTGATTGATCTAATCACAGGCGATGCTACCAAGCAACATCAACTCATCAATCTCATATTTGATTTGCAGGTTCTGGCTGACTGAGGTGGAAGTATCTAAGCTGAGGCACACTTTCCCTGAGGCAAATTCCCGTGCTGATCTCCTCCCGAATCTCGGTGCAACGAAACTCTAGGTTCAATTAAGTTTAGTTCTAATCCATCTACTACTTTTAATCGGTCAATTGATGATGCTATCAGTATAGTTTGTCCCAGACTCTGTAAGATATATTAATTTTCTATGCATGTTCCATTTCACCAACAGAAAAAAAGGAAGGAAATCAGAAGTAGAACAGACCAGTGGTGGTGAGTGGTGAGAACAGACGTTAGTTCGACTCCATTCTCTTTGGCCACTCGAAGAACCTTCTCAGGTTCAACGGGATCCACAGCGGCCCCTTCTTTGGTTGCTTCATCGATGATTCTGCACCACAACTTCCTCAAGTATCAAAACATAAACAACAAAATACCTATACCTATGCGTATATCTGCCTGTATATATACTGGACAGACACAATATCGTTTAATCGATTGACAGACCTTGTGATAAATTCAACAATTCGTAAGAGATAAACATCTGCAAATTTATAAATCAGCTTCTTACATGTAAGAGTAATTGTCTTCTAAGCAGGGAACGTGGATGATTTTCATCGTCGCCGTGGATAGAATAACCAGCTCTCTGTCTCCCCCTTCTTTTTCCCGGCCTGATTGTGATAGATGAATCTAGCTCACCTTTGAAGCATGGGAAACTCTAGAAAACTTAGCGAGAAATTTTTCCGAATTTAAAATTAATCATGATAATTCATTTAGATTTGTGCTCCCGAATTCAAAAAAAAATCAGTAGTCCCGTCCAGTCAAGATTAAATTTTTTAAAAAAATTCAGTTTGATTTTCAATTTTAGTTACATATAAATCGAACTAAATCAGACCAAATCGGTTTTTATACTAAACTCTAAAAAATAAAATATTATGTTTCAAACTAATTGTCTTTTGATTTTAATTTTTTATGAGATTTTAATTTACTATGATTTAAAATTTTATATATCAATTTTACTTGACTTTAATTGTTAAAAGTTTTCTTAGATTGAACTTAGTCCTAATTAAATCGAAAACTAATTTTAAAATAAAAAATAATCCGAGACTTGATTCGTTTGACACAAGTCTCTTAATGTTTTACTAGTTTTTTTCATTTTGGGTCCAAGCGCTCAATCATACCAAACCAAACCAAATTGAAAATAGTTCAGTTTGAATTTGATTACAAAAATTGAAACCGAAATTATCGATTTGGTTCGGGTTTTTCGACCAAATCGGACCGATTTTTTCACCCCTACACACAAGGCTGGCCCCGAGTTTTCGAATGCTCTAGATGAAATCTAAAAAGGGACCCTTTATATTTTGTAAACATAAAAAAAAGTTACATAATTTTAAAAACAACATTACAAAAATTACTTGGCATTATAAAATATCACAAAAATAAAAGTCCAATATTAAAAGGGACCATTTATATTTTCTAAACGTAAAAAAAATTACAATAATTTTAAAGACAACATCACATAAATTACTTGGCATTATAAAAAATCACAAAAATACAAGTTCAATACTAAAATGGGTCATTTATATTATCTACTAATAGATTTTGTTTTTATTTTTTGTACCACCAAAGAAATTTTGGGTCGTGCACAGTTCAATTGGGCATTTTTTTGTTGCTTGTTTGGAGCAAAAACATTGTTGTTGGAGAAAAAATGGGCTTGGATTTTTTTAATCCCTTCCAATACTAAATTTTAGTGGAGGCTCTAAATTTTGGCTCATTTTGAGAGGCCCTAGACAATGACTTTTTGGGCCTTGCTCTTGGGCCGACCCTTGCCTACACATGAGTCCAACACAATATAGGTGAGCTCAAATATTAAATGATTTCGAACACATCACATTCTTATTCAAAATATAAATCTGATACTCGTATTATGCACTGGAGCACAAAAATGCATATTTTCGACCTAACGTCAAGTTCAAAGCAAAGTCCGGAGACTTAAAACTTATGAGGGAGTTCTATATTACTAGGAGTTTTTGTTGATTAAATGCAATTGGGTGCCTTAAATAGTCTTCTAGGAGCGTTTCCAGTAAGTTTAACTAAAATGTTTGTTATATGACAAGAAGTGTATAAAGTGTATCTCAATTTTATATGTCAAGAATGTGCGGTAGTTTTGGTCATACATCTCTAAATGTAAATACATACATAATACATAAATAGTACAAGTGGTACCTCAATACTCTCTTTCCTTTCTCTTTCTTTCTCTTTTCTCTTTACTCCCTCTCCCAAATGCCTCGTCATCTAATTAGAAACGCGTATTGATTAGCCAGTTGTGGAGTTATCTTAATTCTCGATCAGGTCTGGAACTCTCCTATCTCCCCTCCTCTCAAGGCTTTTGTCCCCCAACGCGCCTTCTCAACTGTTGAGGCTCAATGGATTGAAGCTCAAATAATGGGCTTGTCCTATTCGAACACATTCCAAAACTGTTATACCCGCTGGTTTTCTCTTCCTCAATCCAACGGCAGCTTTGGAAAGAATAAACACCTTCGTACGTATGACTAACTTGGCTTCGGTCAACATGCTATTAAATCTACAAATGACATAGCTTGAAACTTTTTGATTCCAATGAATCGGGTATGCTTTTTATGCATGTCTTTAGAATTATCGTTTATTCTTGAAAGACTTTGAAATTCTTTCAATTAACATAACCAGTCAAGGAAGTTTTCACTATTAAAGAAAGAGTCAAAATCCTTGGAGTGATATAAATTTGTCCATCATTTTAATTTACAAATAATGGTCGAATTTATTTTGTTATCTTATCCACTTTCACTTCAATATTTATATGTCATTCTTTGATGTCATGAATTTCCAAATAATATAAGCCCAAGTCAACAAAGGGAAAATTAAAAACATAGACAGACAAACTAATCCTATAACAATAAAGCAATAGACATATATAAGACATTTCATCAAGTACATTATAGACACAATTAAAAAAATTTAAGCTCACATTAATTAGCGAGAGAGGGGATCTCGAAGAGAAATCAAAGGTAGACAAGGAGTGAGATGGAGAATGGTTTAACAAAAAATTCATGGTGCAAATTAAGAGAGACGACGGAGACAATGGACTAATAATAGGAGAGGAAGACCGGAACCATACCAACGTGGAGACAATTGACAGAAAAGAACAACTCACAAGGGAACATAGGCAAAATAGTAATTTCGTTGTGTAAGATGGAGCATGGACGATGAACAATAATTTATAGTAATAAAGAAAAGAAAAATAGGGTCAGCTCAAATTGAGGAGTTGGTCGACTAGCCGACTGATCAATTAGGTATACGTTGGATCGATCAGTAGATTTTTATTCTGATTGGTTAGAGTTCACTTGCGAATGCTAGGCTCGATTTTCATCCGAAAAAATCAAACGACAAACACAAACTAAAAAAACCTATACAAGACAATGTTGATTACTCGAGCACTCTTGAAAATGGCATCGATAACTGTTCAGTATTTTGGAACAATGCCTGTAACTGGCAGGTTATTATTCCCATTACGAAATGGAGGAGTGATTGCCGGTCATAAGCCTGGCAAAGACCGATCCGTTTCCCGAGCCAGACTAGGTGCTTTTCTAATCACACAATCAGTGATCAGTGGATTCATACTTCACACCTCCTTACCTTCTATTGTATTGACTTGATCATTGTAGGGTCCGTAGATAAACAACCACCCTTAGCCACCAAATTAATTTGTTTGTAAGATTCCAAATAAGAGCGCATGACATCTAACAAGTTTACGGCACAGTAAAAAAAAAGAATATAAAAGAAAATAAGATTTATTATAAAGAGTTGAATACTTGTAAATTAGTTTATTTGAGTATTTTTTAAGAAAAATAATATATTAAGTACGGGTAGACAAATAATTTTTAATAATTAATAATATTATTTTTATAATTAGTAATTACATTTATATAAATAGAAAGAATGATATACGATGGGGTAAGATATTGATAGAAAAAGGTATGATAATTTTATAAAATGATTTTAGAATATTATATTTGTAGTTCAAGAAAACAAAACAAACTCAAATAAGACTTCTGCCCAATTGCCAATTTTTCTTTTTAGTATTTTCAGGCTTGTTATTTTTGCATTATTTTGGATAACTTAAATATTACTATAGAATTTTTTTTAATTTTTATTAAAAATAAAATAAAAAACATAAAATCAATAATCCAAACCACGCCACTTTGATTTTATAAGTTTGGTTCATATTTTTACTGATCTAATTACTCTCTGTAATTTATAAGAAGTAACAGAAAGTTAATAAATGTAAGAAAATATTGCAAAAAATACAAAACAATTCAAAAAGAAATTAGGCCAAACCCATTTCGTAGCTTGCTTGTACAAACCCCAAAAGAACGGTGACCGGAGCACAGCAGTCGAACGGGCGATGAAGGGAACAATCATCCACTCTTTGTCATTCATACTGTGAGTAAACATTTGCAATAATTCCTTTTTCAATCAATCAATCAATCGAACAAAGCTTCTGATTATCCGTAGTTGGAGATTTTAGTTTTCAGCAAATCCTAAAACGTTGTAAGAAATGTCAAAAACCTCAACAAGATTCGTCCTCAGATACCTCGACCATCAAATCCCACCAAAACGCGCACCACCCACAGATCCAAGTACCTCTGGTGGCATATCTCAACTTCTCTCTCATCACCCAATTCCCAGTCAACTCTTTCCATGGCTCTCACCTTGTCAGAGAACTTACTTCTCATCGCAAACACCGAGAATTTTCCAACACCCAGCAAATCAATTGAGCCCACAACCCAATTTGCTGTACAGGTACTTTAGTTTCAAGGGTTCTGAATTGGGTAGTAAAGTAAATGGGAATTTGGCTAAGAATGTTGCTAAAAATCCTAGAATGGCATTGAGCCAACAACCCAATTTGCTGTTAAATAGGGGTTTTCTAGGATTTAGGTACTTCACTTTGAAGGGTTCTGATTTGGGTAGGAAATTGAATGGGAGTTTGATTCAGAATGTGGTTAAGAGCCCTGCAACGGCAGTTAGGGACGTGTTTTCGCAGTACCGGAAAGCTGTTGGGTTGCAGATTGAGGCATTCTGGAAGAGGAATTCTCTGGCACTGTATGGTGCTGTGGGAGTTATGGTTTGCATTTTGCTGTGGAGGATTATGTTTGGGATTGCCAACACATTTATTGGGTTATCTGAAGGCATGGCCAAGTATGGGTTCCTTGCTCTTTCCAGTGCTATCGTCGCATTTGCTGTGAGTTATTTTTGCTGTCCAATCCATTTAGCTTCTGTTCAATTAATTTTGGGTAAGTGAGAGTTTTGTCTAAATTATAATTCTATGTTCTGCAGGTGAAATAGGCCAAATAAGTTTGATTCTAAATTGTACTCTATATTTTTCAACGCTATGTTGGGAATATTGATGTTTAACTGGTTAGAGGTATTGTAGATGGACCGTAGTATGGTTTTTACTTTGCTTGGGAACTTTGAGCGTTCACATATGTGGATTGGTAATCTCCTTTCAGCACATCTTCTTGTAACCTAAGAAATGCGAATGATCATTTGATTTACAGGTGTTAAGGGCATTGGCTAATACTATTCCGCACATTCATGCATTAAATCCAAATAACTTACACTTATTCAGAAGCGTCTTCCTTATCTTTTTTTTTTTGGATAATTACGTCTTCCTTATCTTGCTGCTGGTGTAGCTGGCAAGACACAAATAGTTGTACAAAAGTTGCAATTGAAATAACCTCAACGCTTGATGTTCTCTACTGACTTCCTTATATTCTCAGTTACTACCCATTTTCAGTAGCTTTATTTTAAAATAGTTCTCTGATAATCTTTTTCCAGAGTTTATGCCCATTCTCGGTAGCTTGAATGTTAATGCTGCTCTCAACATCCATTAACTGGTAATCCGTGATTTTGCAAATTCATCTGCTTGGTCCTTTTAACTTCTCGGTTCTGTTGCATTGTTGTTTTAGTTGAGTATATGATTACTGACAAGCCGTTATCTGAATGTTCACAGTGCTTAGCCTAATTCTATATGCATTGTTGGTCCCAACTACTTGGGGCGGCCAGCCTGCCCAGCTCATCGTTATTAGTTAATCTAATGTATAAGAGAAACAAGCTTCCTTATTTGCAAGCTCTTACGGTTGGAGCTAGTATATTATCTGTGTAAGAGTGTTATTGTAACTGAAACTTAGAACCTGTGCTCATCCTGCACTTCCTGCTAGTTGTTGTTGTTGTTGTTTTCTTTTTTGGCATTTCAACTGCGTGACTAACAAGCCCTGATGAGTAATCATGAATCCCGTTGCTCATACTCAACTTTGGTTGGACTTGGGAGCTATATTCCTTAATCGATGGGTTCTGTCTTCTTGTGGGCTTTTACTTTTGGCAATCATCTGAGTTTGCCTCCATTTGTCTCTCCCTCTCTGTGGGTCGGCATTTGTGAGGTGCTAATTGCTTACTTTTAAGGTTTAATTGCATGTCAAATGCGTTGTTATTTTAGAATCCAACTTAAAGAGGTGCCATTTCCAGAACTCAAAACGTGAATTCTCTTACATAACGAGCATAGCATTTTTCTTTTCTGATCGGCTAGTAGATAAACTATTCTTGGTGTACTTGCCTTAGAACGTTGGTTCTTTTCTTCGTTCTCCTCACTAGCTGATTTTCATTGCCGATTCTTTGTTGCTTGTCTTATTTGAAGGGTTTGTATCTCCGCACCCGATTCACAATCAATCCTGATAAAGTTTATAGAATGGCCATGAGGAGGCTTAATACAGATGCTGGGATTCTTGAGGTTATGGGTGCTCCTCTCTCAGGGACTGATTTGAGAGCATATGTTATGTCAGGAGGAGGGATTTCACTGAAGAATTTTAAGCCAGCTTTCAGGAGCAAGAGATGTTTTCTTATCTTCCCAATACGAGGTTCTGAGAGAAGAGGCCTAGTGAGCGTTGAAATCAAGAACAAAAAGGGCGAGGTATGCTTTAATACTTTAGATTTTGAACTTTATGTTACGAGCGAAACGTATCTTTCTTCCTTGGGCGCGTCCACATGTCAATTTATGTCGCTTCCTCAACCTTTGCGGAAAATGTTATAATCTTATTCTCAGAGTGACTAAAAGTGCTAATAATCTGAATCAACAAGTGCAAAATGCGGAACATATTCTTTCCATGGTTTGGGCATGTATAAAAATGGGGACTTCATTTCTTACAGCATTTTCAAAGCGATTGTCATGTTTTAGGAAAGGGTAAAGTTAATAAAGTATTTTCACAGAATACATTAAAAATTATCAAAAGAGAAAACTCACAGATAGATCAATATTCCTTCAATCAAGACATAATGTATTTGGGGAACTCTAAATTGGAGTCAATATCATTACCAGCCATTCCATTTGGATAAAATAAGGGCTTTAATGCAGTTCCTCCAGTGCAGAGTAGTTTGATATTTCATTGAAAACTTTCCAATGCTAAACTTGTGGATTTCACGAGTTAGATTTGTACGAACGAAATCCACGAGTTAGATTTGTACGAACAAATCAAATGTCTACCATGGATCGGTATGGTTACCAAATGGCAGTTTTAAGAGTCAATTGTTTGTCACTCCCATTTTAACCCAGAATGGAAAACAAAGTTGCGAGTTAATTACCGTCCCTTGATATGTTTAGAAATGAGAATAACGAGAAAAGAGTTTTGCCAGAATCATTCTGGAAGGTAGATATCCATAGGCTTTAACTTCAAAGTCAGGCAATTTTGTTTTGAAATAATGTATTAACGGGCTTCTAGGTAATAACTAGTAAATATATGACATTGCAAGATATATATTATAAGTCCAGCGGTCCAGCCATTTCCGTAGGACGAGATATCACGTTCAGTGCACGCTTTCAGTTTCCAAGTTCCAACTTACGAGAACCAGGGAAGACAACCGGGGTTTTGGCTGGCTTCTGTATGTCTCACTCCACCCGTTCCACAATGATCCCCAGCTTCTAATCTATGTTCCAAGACCGCCCTTTTTTCTCATATCATCATTGATTATGTACAAACTCAAATCCCAGACAAATGATATATTGGAGATTTCTTTGGGTACGCTCAGACCAAATGAAAGTAAAAAGTAGGGAAAGAATTAACCCAGTCCAAGAGAAAAGGGATGGACATCATTACATAAGCATTTGTTGCTTTTGTTCTTTGCAGTATGATATGAAGTTATTGGCAGTGGACATACCCATGGCAACAGGGCCTGACCAGCGTATATTCCTCATTGGGGATGATGAAGAGTACAGAGTCGGTGGCGGATTGATTAACGAATTAAGAGATCCTGTTGTGAAAGCAATGGCCGCTACAAAGGAGTTTGAAGATCGCGACGAAAGGGAGGACGAGGAAGATGCCGAAAGAGAACTTCAGGAGGCAGAAAGACGGCACCAAGAAGAAATTGAAAAGCTTGAAAAAGGTAATTCGTAATTCTTCCCTCACGAGGAGTCACTGCGGATTGTGTTATTTTTTGTTTTCTCTTATGATGTTGTTGAGGAAAGCTGAGGCCTTTACCATGCAAAGATGAATGTAAGGTTATCTCACATCTGGTCTGACATGAGTTTTTGCAAGTTTTTCGTTTGCGTTGTTGGGCTGAAAGCTAAATCAAGAACTAACACTTTTGATTTGAGTAGTGCCAAATTAGCAAAAATGGCAGGCAATAAGTGACAATGGATGTTGTTGGTTGTTGATTCTCCTTGTTATGAACTCATGTTCCACTGCAAAGTCAGAATACAGCTTCTGCTTTTGATTGTATAAGCAGAAACTAACTTAACTAAGCTGGGTAAATTTGATAATACAATAGCTTCATTTTGATGCTTTTGAATTTTACTTCCAATAGAATACGTTCTTGTGTAAGTTTATATGGATGTAAAAAAGACCAACTTCAAGAATACTACTACAATCACACACAAAACACTTACAGAAACTCTTTCATGAGTTTGCAGCGGATCTGGATTTGGGGGATTGTATTTCAGCTCCGGTAGTGCACGTGTAATGTGGGCAAACCAATGTAGTTTTGCCTGCTTTGCCTTCCAAACTACATTGTTTTGACTTATCCCGCGAATAGTAGTTTGGAGGACAAAACGGACAAAATACGACGTTTTGCCTGCACTATATGCACACTACAAGAGGCTACGCTACAACCCTAAATCCAATAGATCTGGAGGGTTGTAGTGCAGGTTGCACTGGGAAACCAAAAAGATGTCGTTTTGGCTGTGAACTATTACTAAAATGTCTTGGGTTAAAACGACGTACTTTCTAGTAATAATGTGTGATAATAGCTAGCTCGTAGTCAAAATGACATTGGTTTTGGTTGTCCTATAGCTCCCGAGTCCGCGTGTAGGGGCCATGCATATGGCTGCTGCAGCGTGTGAGCCGAGTGTTGTGTGTGTGTGGTTGTAGGTGTTACTAATTGGTATTGGCAACAACCAACCAACTACCGACATTAATTGTGGACTGCCAATTACAGCAATTGCGCAAGTTATTGTGTTGTCTCGTTCACACGTACACCACATTCCTCTACCCATTTTCTTTATCTTCAAACTCCCTAAACTCTGTTAGTGGTCCTTCTCCTTGACCTAAATCCCCTCTTCCTTTCTCGCTCTCTCCTCTCTCTCTCCCCCCCTCTCACACACACACACACACACACACACACACACACACAACAACAACAACAAAAAAAACTTGAATATGAGATGTAACCAAGTGGACTAGTACTGAGTGGTCGCTTATCAGCTGTTAATATGTATAGTACCATACATTACTATCACAAAAAAGTAGATATATTGCAAGGCCATCCCCTGCTTCTCTTTGCTAATGCATGCACAAACATGCTTTCATATATGATAATCACTCTTGAAAAGGATTGTCTGAAATAACTTTTAAGGGGGTCCTACCATGTGAGCACAATAATAGTCCCTTTTGCAGAATAAATCACTACAAAAATATCATGCATGTGTTGAGAAAATGAATAATTAGTTGTTTGTGTTAGTTTGAATTCATCATTTGTGCTAGAAAAAATTTCAAATTCATCATTATTATTTTGAAAAGGTGAGGTTCTTTTTTGGATAAATTATACTGACATCCCTTGAAGGTTCTGAAAAATATACTGATCTTCTTGTAATTAGAGAAATTGTTTTAATCTTCCTTGCGTTTGAAACTAATATGCCCGTTAGTCAAACTTTTGAAACTTTACGTTCTGAATTTTCTAGGCCAAACGAAATGCAATATGATTCTTATCACGTCTAATTCTGCCTATGTTGAATTTTTTAGATTTCTCTGAAATTGAAACTTTGACTGAGTTTTCAAGATTTAGTTGAGTTTTGATTTCAGAAATATCTTAAAAATTCAACTAACGACGTTTGATTAATTTTAACGATCGGGCATAACTGCATCATAGTTCCAAAACAAGGGGAATTGGAGTAATTTGTCAAACTATTGGGAGGTCAGTTTATTTTTAAGAAACCTCAAGGGAGGTCAAAGTAATTTACCCTCCTTGGTTTCACTCAGGAGGTATCCCTTACTTTTTAGATGATGGTGTTCAGGCATTGCTTCCTATTTATTACCCTTTTTATATTAAAAAATTATATTAAAAGAAACTTTGTGAAGTGAGTATTTAACCCATATTGTTCAATTAAAACTATCTCATTTTTCTCTTATTTGTTTATAAGTACTTTATATGATAAACACCATTGTATACGATCGAAAAACGATATAGTTAATTTAGTCCGGAAAAAAATATCTATATTTAGATTTTCCCGTTTGAGAAATTAGAATCTGAATAAAATTATAAAGAAATGACGTTTTATTTAATGTGGCTAAATTAAAATTTTGACATCATTAATAACCATATTTTGATCTTTAATCTCAAAATTATTGCATTATCTAATTTAGCATAACTAGATTATTAAATCATTTCTTTTTTTTGTTTTTAATCAATTTTGTTTCATTTTATAGTTATATGCTTAATTTTCGTAAATTATTAATTTATCTTGACAGGAATAATCCATAAAATAAAAAATCATATTCAAAAGATAAAAAAAAAACTAAGAACGACAAAAAAAATTCAGAACAGACAAATTTTTTTATAGATTATTTTAGTCTTTCCTAATGTTTTTAAAAGTTTAGTTCATATATTTTTAATTTTCAAAACGATATGTCCCAAAAAAAATTGACTCAAATTTTAAAAATGAAATAATATTTATAATAAAGAGAAAGAAATTAAAAGAAATTAGGTCAAATCCAATACTAAAGAGTGATTTTAAAATATAAGATTAAGACACTAATCCTTGATTTCTCTCTATTCAAACTAAAATAAAATCTTACCGTTACGTCATTAATATGGGTTATTAATTATGCAACTATAAAAGTTATCTAATTAAATTAAAAAAAGAAAATCAGATTTCCATAATCCCACTGGAGCCATGGTGGTCCCACCTTCTACATACAGACTCCGGGCCCCTGAAGTTGAGCCACAGAGAAATAAAAAGCCCCCCCCCCCCCACTCCTCAGTACAAATCTCACTTGAAAATTAAAAACAACGGGTATTTGGGATAGTCTGGAGGGAGCAAAAACCGCATTTTCCTCTCTCTCTCTCTCTCTCTCTCTCTCTCCCCTCTCAGACCCTCTGCGCATGTACGTTACTCTCATCCTCAAATCTTCTCTCTCTACTTTTTATGTGTATCTATATATGTGTGTGTATGTGTATGTGTATGGGGTTTGTTTTCTTCTTTCTCATGCATTTCGGTTTCACAAGGTGAATTTAATCGGTAAGAAAATGTTTGGTAACTGTAGACTGTAGAGAGTACGAGACCTCTGCAAAGTTTTGGTAGGGTTTCCGAAAAAGCCTTTAATGGCGTCGCCGACATTTTAGTTGGATGTCAACAAAAGTGCTAAGAGAGAGGAGAGAGAGAGAGAGTGTGTGTTGTGGGCAAAGAGGAAGCTCTTAATTCAGCTTAAAATCAGGTCTCCAAGACTCTTAAATGAATGAGAGGGCTCTAGAGTTTCTTTTAGCAGCAATGCTGTTAGCCCTTCGATTGGAAATTGGAAATTTCAGTTTGAAGATCCAATTGTCATAATTCATCGCGGTAGATCAGATGTGTACATGTGCATGACATTAGTATGATTGGGCTAGTGTCAAGGGTTTAATTTTCTTTCTAATTTTAAGGTTTCGGTGATGAATGATCTGATGATGATTTATGTGTTTACAGAAAACAATCCTTGAAGTCCCTTGGTGGAATTCTGTTAGCTGGCTTTCTTGTGAGTCTCTCTCTCTCTCTCTCTCTCTTGAATCTTATTTTCATCCAGTTGTTGAAGTTTATTGTGATTTTCGATTGATATCTTATATTGGTGGAACGAAATTGCGTGATTTTATATGCCCGATGACTCAGATGTATGTATATATTGTGGATTAACGTTACTCCTTTTGTTTCTCCTTTGAGTGTAGTTGGTTGGTTTATATGAGCATCTAAGCTAAATCTAGTGCTTAAGCTTGGTAACTGGTATATGTGGAATGGAACTACGGTAAAACCTTAGGCCAAAATTTTCAGTATCAAGGCACTGTCTTTTTAGTTATTTTTTCTCAACTTTTATCAAGTTTGCGTTTATTGTTTTGAATTAATATTTCCCTTAACAGAAGTAATCTAGAAAGTAAAAGCATATGAGCAAACTCCCCAAAATATTCGCTAAAGACGAAAAAATTCAAAAAAGACTGTTGTTACATTTTTTTAGCGTCTTTAGCGTTGTCCTATCTGATTTTTTTCAGCTTTGGTCTATTTTTTTTAATAACTTTTTTATTATTCTCGTCGAGATGAATACACAAAAAAGATTGATGAAAAACTATACAAAAAATATGAAATATCAAGTAATACTGACTATCTCTAACATAAAATAATTTAGTCCAACTACATGTGGGGATTGGTAGGGCTGAAGCCCTGGCTTGTCAGTAAAAAAAAAGTATAGCCGCTGCCTTAGTCGATATTCTCAGTATTTAGTTGACTAAGCTTCCTTCACTTATTGTTGGGGGCATAATTCTTAACATGGCTATTAATTCAGGCAACAAACATGATGAGAGGTTTGGTGCAAAGTTAGTGAGAGAGAGAGAGAGAGAGTTCTTAATAGATTACTTTCTAGCCTCGAATACCTTATCTTTTTTACAGAACAAGGGACAGCTGGACTTTTGCTTTTTCGCTATGCTGAATCTTGTTCTTCTTTTTGGTGTGGATTCTCTCTATCATGACTCATCTTTTCTTTGTGGATTAATTTTTTTAGTCAGTTTTGAAACAACTAAGCGCAATTATTGTAGATGTATTTTCTGATGTTAGAAAAGGGGCCTTTAATTTTTTTGTCGAAGTAGAAGTCAATCAGGAACATTTTGCTGCTTGCTTTCTCATTTGAAAGTTGTAGTGTACATTGTTAATTCTCAAAATTTTAGAAGGTGGAACTCATAGATGCACCCTCTTTTATTCATCTGATAATAGGAGCTTCTTTATCAGCAGCTGTGTATTAAACCCCCTGGGCATTCTTCCTTTTGTAATTATACTCCGTTCCTAGGAATCGGGAGCGATTAGTATATTGAAATGTGCAAGTCTTAATGGCAAAATCAGATGTCCAAACTGATCCTTGCTAATAGCCAATGAGGAGACAAGGTGTGTGGTACAGTGGTAGGGTCTGGCTTTATTTCTACAGTATATGTCACTTTAAGCAAAAGAGGGGAGTGGAGTTCTGTTTGATTTTGAAATTGTGACTCTGCTTTCTCTTTGTTCCTAGACTTTTAATTTGTCAATTTCCTTTAGAAAGGAATTTCATGAGTGGAAAGAAAAAGACAAAACCAGCTTTACTTTTCCCATAAAAGTTGATAAATTAATTGACACTATTTAAAGGGAATGTAAAATAAGATTATTTGGTTGAGGTCTCATCCCTTTAATTTCAATGCTTCACTTTATTCAACAGTTCTCAGCCTCAGAACAATAATCAACTGAAACTACGCTTATAAGTGCAAAAGGATGAATAAACAAACCTCTTCTAATTTAGGTATTCTAAAGCAAGTGTTAGAGCGGGTTTTTTGTGCTAGGGTATTGGTGCTTGTGTGATTTAAGTTGAAGTTCTGAAAGGAGGTAAGAATGTAACTCTGTATAGATCTTTCCTGGAAGCTATGCCTTTACTCAATTGTGGACACTTTACTTTCCTCGGTTTCTATGGGACGTTGAAAGAGGCGTTCTCTTTTTTTTCGCCTCTTTCCTCTGGTTGGTGTTTATGTGAGGTTGCTTTTGTTTGTCAGTTCTTTTCTAAATCTGCTTTCTGCTTTATGCATGTAAGAGCTATAATCTGTTCTTATTTGACGTCATACCTCATTTATTCATTTGTTAAATTGCAAAATTTAGGTCACAATCAGTACCGAAATTTTGGTTGTGGCACTCAATTCTTTCCTGTGCTTTTGATGGAACAGACTAATTCTACCGTACTGATACTGTTTCCTCCTCCAGATACATGATCAGTAACTTCTGTTTCAAGGGATTTGCTACTGAACCAGACAGCCATCAAGAGCCGCTTAGGCCGTGTTCCAATATTTGATACCTCATGAAGCTCCTGCACTTTCCTGTGGTGACTTCCATTCTCGTTCTACTACCAATTCTTCCTTTGATTATTGGTGACCTTGACTCTGATAGGCAGGTCCTACTCGATTTTGCTTCTTCTGTCCCACATGTTCGAAAACTCAACTGGAACTCTAATACCTCAGTCTGCACTTCTTGGATTGGCATCACCTGTAGTGATGATGGAACAAGAGTGATTGCCATTCGTCTCCCAGCTTTTGGATTATGGGGCCCCATCCCGGCCAATAGCATTGGAAAGCTAGATGCTCTTAGAGTTCTTAGCCTCCGATCCAATTACCTCAATGGGAATCTCCCTTCTGATATCCCCTCTATCCCTTCCCTCCAGTCGCTTTATCTTCAGCACAATAACTTCTCTGGTGAAATACCCACTGCTCTTTCTGCCCAACTCAATGTATTAGATTTATCTTTCAACTCCTTCAGTGGTAATATTTCACTAACAACTGAGAATTTGCCACACCTCACCGTACTAAGCCTCCAATTCAACTCATTCTCTGGTGGTATCCCTGACCTCAACCTTCCAGGGCTCAAGCTAATGAATTTGAGCTATAACATGCTGAATGGCTCAATTCCGTCCTCACTCAGTAAATTTCCAGTATCTTCGTTTGTGGGGAACTCTCTTTTATGTGGGCCACCCTTGACTGATTGCTCTGTGAGCTCCCCTTCCCCTTCTCCTTCTCCTACGTACTTGCCATCCACAATCCCTCTAAAGGAAAAAGGTGGTAATAATAAGAAACTTGGGGCAGGTGCTATCATTCCCATTGCTATAGGGGGCTCTTCGGTATTAATTCTTCTAGTTTTAGCATTCTATTTCTGCTGCTTGAAAAAGAAAAACAGTGACAGCAGTAGTTCAATGAAAGCAAAGGCTACTAACGGTGGAAGAAGCGCAAAGCCCGAGGACTTTGGTAGTGGGGTCCAAGAAGCTGAGAAGAACAAGTTGGTCTTCTTTGAAGGATGCTCCTTTAATTTTGATCTGGAGGATTTATTGAGGGCTTCAGCTGAAGTTCTTGGTAAGGGAAGTTATGGAACGGCCTATAAAGCTGTTCTGGATGAAGGGGTAATGGTGGTGGTGAAACGATTGAGGGAAGTTGGGGTTGGAAAGAGGGAGTTTGAACAGCAAATGGAGGTTTTAGGGAGGGTGGGACAGCATCCTAACATTGTGCCACTCCGTGCTTATTACTTTTCCAAGGATGAGAAACTTCTAGTCTGTGATCACTACCCAACGGGCAGCTTGTCTGCTCTCTTGCACGGTATTCTTTGCTCTAAACTCTCTTTTCTTTCAATTTCAGTTTCATGATCAATAATACTATGTGGATTTATAAGACCCCTGAATTCTTTTTCTTGACTTCTCTTGATTTTAGTAGCAACATGATAGTATCACACTAAAGCTTTATTGCCAGCATTTGTAGTTCGAAAATGCTTGGATACCACGAAATAACTTTCATTAATCATAAAACAGGATTACAAACTGTAATAGAAAATCAAAAAATATTGAACACATACAAACCAAACCTAGTCCTTTGATATCACAGTCCCTTAAAATAGATTTGCCGCTTCACCGTGGATGTTGGAAGTTGCACCACCGTCTTTCTCTCAGGGTAAAACGGAAAACTCAGCCGATGGAACACCAACCGTCGACTGCTTGTTGAACCGAGCTTGTTTCTGTCTCTCTCACTCAAGAATACAAAAATTGGAATATGATAGTATAGACGAATATTTCAGTCTCTTGAAACATGGGAAGTGATGAGGTTATATGCACATGAAGGGAACTTTTAAATGCTAAATTTCTGAGACCTTTGAGACGCAGACCATCAATTACTGCCAGTAAAACCCTTTTAGCTGCACACCATCAGTGGCTGCTATGAGAGGGTCATTGTCAGACCCTCCGATATCCTAAGTTCATCCACTAAACCATAATCCAACAGCATTATCTAGCCCCTTTATGTTGAGCTTGTCATTTTCTTTCTACTTAGGGGCACATTAAAGTTAACATGAATTGTTGACAACTTTTTTAATCAAATCTGTGCCTGAATTTTTCTTGCAAAACCAAAATAAATAACAGCCTTTGCACCCTAGCTCTGCATACTTGTACAGTTGTACTGGCTCACTAGTGTCGTCGTTATAGAAGTGTATTTTTTGGGTTTTATTATGAATAAAATTGTGATGCTGATCTTATTATCTTGCACTCTTGTGCTGAACGAAATTATCTACCTGAATGTAAAAAAGCAAACATAAAACAAGTTGTATCCTGTTGTCTGCCTTATGTGATTTTCGGATTAATATCTAGTGGTTTAAGCAATCCTCTTCTGCTATCCGTCATCATCATCTTTCAAGATCTTGTGACGATTGAAAAAAAAAACTGCAAAGTGAGTTGACATTGCTATTAAAACAAACTTGCAAGTGATAAATTGGAGCTATTTTTCTTTTGAACAAAACCCTGTATTTCTTATGTTTGCAGTAGTTTGTTGTGTACCATTTCATAACAGTTCTCTCCTATGAATTCCGCAATGGCGTTTCATACAAAAAATAACAGGCAACAGAGGCACAGGAAGGGTTCCACTGGACTGGGATTCACGCGTGAAGATCTCACTCGGAACTGCCAAGGGAATCGCCCACATCCACACCGAGGGCGGTGCCAAGTTCACCCATGGAAACATCAAGGCTTCAAATGTCCTCCTCACCCAAGATCTTAATGGCCGCATATCTGATTACGGCTTGACTTCTGTAACAAACATCCTATCAACCAACTCTCGTGGAATTGGATACCGCGCACCAGAGGTGATTGAAACCCGGAAAATTACTCAGAAATCAGATGTTTACAGCTTCGGTGTCCTCCTCCTTGAGATGTTGACAGGAAGAGCCCCACTTAAGTCTTCGGGACACGATGACATGATTGATCTCCCGAGGTGGGTTCGGTCCGTTGTGAGGGAGGAATGGACTGCTGAGGTTTTTGACCCGGACCTAATGAGGTTCCAGACTGTGGAAGAAGAGATGGTGCAAATGCTTCAGATCGCGCTCGCTTGTGTTACCAAGGCACCGGATATGAGGCCCACGATGGATGATGTAGTTAGAATGATAGAGGAAATCCGGCAGCCGGAATTGGATAACCGGCCATCATCAGACGATAACAGGTCCAAGGAATCTAATGTGAATACCCCATGATTGTGCTGATGAAGTTCTTCCTCTGTGGCTGTTCTGGGAATTTGGTTCTCATTGGGGGGTATGAAAAGCTATATCTCACTCGGTTCAGTCAGGTTATTCAGTAAAAAATGATTTGATGTTTAAGGCCTCGCTTCACTAATGGAAGTCGGTTCCTCGTGAACTCCGTTAGCTATAGCTTGCTGCTGTTGTTCGTTAGTAGTACTGTGCAATTCTTGGTGTTCGCAATCGTATTCTGATTTTCAGATATATGATCAATTATATTTCCTTTTTTCTTCCATTTTTTCAATGGAGTTTGAAGACTTCTTGCAGATTTCTTTCCCGTCGGATAACCATTTTTAAAGTACATTAGATTTAGTTAGTTACTTGAATTTCTTTACGATCCATTTTCTTTTGGTAAGAGGATCTGTTTAGAGGGTAATGGAAAGCAGTTGGTCATGTGGGAGTGACAAGAACATCAAAGGATGCCCAATTCTCCATCTTGAAATAGTTCCCTTCCTCCTTCGATCCAACTTGAAATTATGATGTATTGCTTTCGCGAAATTATAAGCCGAGAGTGTCACACATGACTTCCTCAGCAGACACGTGCCTGATTAGAATGATTTCAATGTGCTTATGAACACTTAACCTTGAGATGTTGATTATTCAAGGCACATTAGCATGGCCTATTCTTCATGTTTGAAAGTTTTAAAGCAACAAGCAGAGCGAGCTCTACGAAAAAGTTTGAAGTCAGTTTACGGGAAGTGGTACTACTTGGAAAATGATTCCACTGATTATCAAGACGGAATTGGCAGCTAAAGAACCAAATGGAGCCAGACGAGATTGGACAGGATGATTGACAAAAACCTCTCTTCCATTTGTTATGACAACGGAAAGACACATAGATTTACATGATTCCGAATAAGCAATAGTTTAAACGTACGTCCACGGGAGGAGAGAGATTGCTTTCACTATGATCAAGAGAGATTACAAGGGCCGGTTATATTCCGAAATCCTAATGTGAGGTGCCCAATTAATTTTTAGATCTCAACTAACTTTCAAGGAATATCTTATAGGGAACTATATCTTTTATATTTACAGAAAACCTCAATAATAGGAAAGAATAATAATCTCTAACGAATAGGATAATAAATCTCTTAAAAAAGAGGTAAGGATATGCACCATTCAAAATAGATTAGGGAAACAAATCTCCTAAATCTTATCACTAGGATTTTCACCCATACCCTTACTACTGGTACAGCTACAAGCTGTCCAAAAAATAGCAACTTTTACTATCGGTAGTACCAACATTACTACTGGTAGTACTGGCCACTGCCTAAAAATTAAATTTCCTATTACCGATAGTTCCAACACCATTACCGGCAATACCAGCTACTACCCAAATACTTTTCTTATTCAAATTCAAAGCATTTTTCAACACCATTTCTATAGAATTTGAGGAGTAGAGAGAAGTTAATTAAAAATAGAATAAAAAATAAATCTACAAAAAGGAAAACTATGAAAATTAGGTTATGCATGGAATTCTTTATGGATAGAAGAGAAAGTAAGCAAAAGAAAGTGAAGGAGAAATTGTAAAGAAAGTATATTGTCTTGTTTTGGATAAAAAAGAAATGTAAATTGATGAAAAGTAAAGTAATTTTCCCTTGATTTTTTTTTTTTACAGTAAAAAAGAAATAACTTAATTGTTTAACTAAAAAAAAATTAATGGGAGAATAATAAAGGAAGGAAAGTGAGAAGGAACATTATTTTGCATCTCTTTTTCTTTTACTTTTCCCCTTAAAAAAAAAGGGTCAAAACGGGACCACCCACAAAAAGAGAAAATTAAAGTAAGAAAAACAAAAAGGTGGCCCATGCAGGTCTCGAACCTGCGACCTTCGCGTTATTAGCACGACGCTCTAACCAGCTGAGCTAATAGGCCAGATATTTGTATCGTCCTTAATTTATTATATAACCGATAGAACACTGAAATATCCCCGCCAATTCTGAGTTTTCCCTCGCTCTAACCTCAGGGATCGGTTGCAGGAGAGGGAGAAATCGAACAGACGAAAACGGAAGGATTTCTGAGGTAAGATTGCGTCGATGTAATTTATTAGGATTTCTGATTCTATTGAATCCTGCATTGATTAGGGTTGTTTTCTGTACTTTCATTTTTGTTTGGATTGAACTGTACAGTCCTAAATCGATCGATCTCTGAATTTGTGTTTTCTTTCTAAGTTACGAGAACGTTGAGCGATGTGAGCAAAAGTAAAACGGCGTAACATTCCTATTGAATCCTTCTTTCATCGATCGAGTTCTCTGTGGACTGATTTGAGACGACGACCGTTGATTGATTGTCAATCAGTTTTAACTTTCATTTCGGTTGGGCACACGCTGTGTGAGTGTGTGTTTATGTATGCAGTGGATTATGTGGGGCATGGAAGTGAAGTGCGGCAGTGTAGTGTGAGAGTGAGGTAGTTAGTTAGTTCGAGTAATTTTATGAATTCGGCCTGAAAATGATTTATGGTGTAATAATAGTAGTTGTAAGAACTTGTATTTTATTGGAAAATCTTGAAAATTATTTTGTATTTTTGAGACGAGCTTCTCATTTTGTTCACATCAAAACAGGTTCTTCCCTTCTATATTAAAGTAGATAAGCTTGAATTAGGTTACATATAACTTGTTCTTTTTTTTTTTTTTGTTGGGGGGGGGGGGGGGGGGGGGGGGAGAGTAATTTGAGAGGACGACCGTTCATTAACTGTCAATCAGTTTCAACTTTCATTTTGGTTGGGCACACACTCTGTGTGTTCATGCATGTACTGGAATATGTAGGGTGTAAGAGTGAAATGTTGGGGTGGAGTGTGGGAGTGAATAGTTAACTTGAGTAATTTTATATGTTTGCTCTGAAATTGATTTATGGTATAATAGTACTAGTTGTAAAAGCTCATATTTTGTTGGACAATCTTGGAAAGTACGTTTGTGTTGTTCACACCAAAACGGGTACTTACTTCCTACATTAGAATAGAAAAGCTTGAATTAGGTTACATATAACTTGTTCTTGAGTTTTTTTTTGGACACTAATTTTTGGGTTGAGTTTATGACGTCTTGATTGTTTTCTAGGGAAGTTGAGGGAATGAAGCAGTAACCTATTGCTATTTATTAGTTATGTGTACAAATCTGGTTTCAAACAACGATAATGATGATGAGTGTGATGTGATTAATTTGAACTACTTTGTTAGCTTATTACTCCGTCTGGCTATGTTGATTACTTGATTGTCAATTGGGATCTTCTCCTGTATACTTCATATATTACTTGCATCTAGTGATAAAGTGCTCTAGAGAAGACAATGGGAAAAAAAGAGAATCTTGATGAGTTTGTACATTTTATGATCTCGTCACGTAGACTCACTTCTTGTTGCACGGCCTGCATAAACACTTTTGGGTGGATGTCCAATATCTGCGATTGCGTAGAGTAGTTTATTTTTGTTGCCAACCTTGGATATGACTGGGGAGTTGGGAAAGGAAATCATTATTCACCAGCCAATGAGTAAAGAAAATTTTGGTGTGATTCTGAATAACAATTTTCCATTCACTTTTCATGTGCTATTTGAATGTCGAAAGTGGAAAAGGAAGGAAAACAGTTTTCGTTATGCCTTTCAATTACTGTTTGGAAAAGTTTTTATTTGCAGAATTTTTTGAAACATGTACAATAACTTGTTTGTGTTGCCGTTTTTGTTTCTAAAGTGCATAAACAATTTTGCTTGCTCACGGAAATTTTGAAAACTAAAAAATCACGTTTACATTTATTTTGTGAACGCTTTAGGTAGCCTAGAAACACTTGCAGTTCTCATTTCTACAAAAAATCTTTAGCCCTGTGATCGTCACGAGCTTTGGCACCATGTGCCGGGGGACATATGCTTTGTTTTCTAGCGAAGTAAAGGTTTTCGGCACATAATGCCTAACCTCCATGCCCTGTGATGAGCAGGCACCTCGGCACCATGTGCTATAGGACACGCTTTGTTAGCAGTGTTTGTCACTTGTATTATGAGATGCAAGGGTTTGAAACATCGTAGCAACAACAATTAAAATCCTGCTCCTAATCTCAACCTATGGTTGCAGAAAATTGCACATCTTCTTCCCATTTGATCTAGGTTTTGGTTTTTGATCTGCACCAATCTAAAAGGTAAGCTCCTCTGCCTCTCATCTTCTTCCCTGCCACCTATCTGATGCTGATTGTCTTCTCACCTGTAAAGCGCCGTCGACCCCATCATTCGTCAATACCCATCTCATCTAAATTTTATTTTGGTTCAGACTAGTTATGTTTTGTTGCCCCTTTCACCTCCAAAATAAATGCCTCTCTCTCTCTTAGCATATACATAAACACATAAAAACTGTGTATATATATTTATATATATATATATATATATATATATATATATGCATATATACACACTGGTTACATATGTATGTTTGTCGTGGTGGCAGTGATGATGAACATCTCAATCTTCTTGTTCTTCTTTGCTGTTTTTGATACTACTTTCTGATAAACAGTTTGGGTCCTAAAGGCATTTTGTGATTATCATTCTACAAATTAAGATCATCCAAACATTGGTAACTTGCTCCACGTTGTGAAAGGATTGAAAGTGACTCTTGGGAAAGCATAAATTGTTGAAAGAAAGAAAAAAAGGAATATGCTGCTTTTTTATCTGTCTGCATTGACGTTAACCTTGCACCAAACATGTGTACTGTTTTCAGTCTTCTTAGATAGTGTGGAAAGTCAACATGAGGTAAGGAAGTATGTGAGAAATTTTGGTAGGAAGTAGTTAGTAACCTTTAAATCTTCTGATGACGGGACTTTTGTGTCAATAGAAGTATAGAACAATCTAAATTATCTCCTTGTTGGCTTTAACTCTTGCACTTGGTAATCATACATCAGCAATCGTGCAATGTTCAAGAAGAGCACGTATGGTTATTCCACAATCCCTTCTATTGTTAAGGCTTCTGAAAATACAACTCTATTGTTTGCATTTCATTGCTATTAGTTGTAATGATTGCATGCGAACCAGCTCCACATGTTTGGATAACAACCAATGTCATTTTTTTATTCATAGCAGCCTTAGTTTCTGACCTCAAGAGAAGAGTACTTTCTGCTGTGCCACTCTAATTGGTTATTGGCAGAGATAATTATGGCTGAGAGACCACCTGTGGATCAACAACATCCTCTTGATCCACAGCTGCGATCTCCCTCTCCACCAAGGGAGGACATGATTGCCTGTGTGATGGCTTTGGAAGCTGCTTTGCTCCCGTGCTTGCCTGCAAGAGAGCTCCAAGCAATAGATCGTTCTCCCCACCCCTCACATCAAAGTAAGTGAGTACGTGTAGTTTTCTTGTACACAGTCATGAATAAAGCCTCAAAAGCTATTTCTGAGGAGAGAACTCTGAGTCATCCTACAATGATATGGAATGATGGAACATAAAAATGTCATTGGCGCATCCAACAATAATATGATTCTGATATGGCCATCATCCTTACGAAATATGTTGCATTGATCTACCTTTGTCTCCTTAATTAATTCATTTTTCGATAAGTAAATAGCAACAAAGTATTGTGCCATGTGACATGAAATAGGAGTGGCTTTGTTTGGAAGTTTATGTCAATTAATTGAGTTTTTTCCATCTATTTGTCGCCATCTTCCTTGTTAAGAAATGGCATGGTTGTATATGTTGGTTTTATGATCCATGCTTGATTAGTGAATGGCAAACAATTTTCGTTCATGTCTGACAAGTTTCAGCATGCATGGGACTTCATTCCTTGGAAAAAGATATATGATTACCAAGTCCTCGCCAATCCATGAACCAAACAGAGAATAAATGACTCAATTTAGAGGGACATGATAGGAAAAAGGTACATGATTTCCAATGGAAAGCTGTTTAAATCTATCGTTCGTCTTGGGGATTTAATGGAGTTATTGGAGGGTCTTATGGATATATATGGCCTCAAAGGTGGCCAATGGTCCATCAAGATATTTTCCCCATCTTCTTTTGCTTTGTTTTTCTTGGGGGAAGTTTTGACATATCATTCTCTATATTTCAAAAGCCTGGGAGTTCTTTTTAAAAATTCTGGACCAAATTTCAGAACATCCATAAAGTGCCTCCTTTAAAATTATTTTGCCCATATCCCGTGCAATCTCCCTTCGATTTGAGATGGCCTGGTCACGATTCTCTTTCAAGGTGGTATTGTTTCCGATATTCCCTCATCAATGAGAAATGTCTGTCCTTGAATCGATGGATATCAGCTATTGTGCACCCCCTCAGAGAATATCCAATTGTCCATATCAGACTTCCTCTTTCGTTTTCTGTTTTGAACTTTTTCCTGCATGGAGGTTTTGAGATCTCATCCTTCTTAGAAAATTACAACTTAAAGTGGGGTGGTAGGGATTTTGGGGTTTGATGGAATATAGATTTTAGCAAGATAGCTAATTATGGTTTGATTGCTTCAGTTGATGTTGAGAGACATGCCAGAGACTTTATGGAGGCTGCAAAAAAACTTCAACTCTATTTTGTTGGTCTGGAACGCGATGAGCAGCCCACAAAGGCAGAAACCCTTCGGAAGGTAATGCGTCAACGAATCATATATATACTTCCGCGTCTCTTAGGATTTTGTGAATCTTGATCGATTGTTTTTATTTTCACTCTTGTGAATTACTTTGAACAGGAGATTGCTGTGATGGAAGAAGAACTGAAGATCAAGTCTGAACTTATCAAGAAGCAAGAAAGACTTATCCAAGGGTGGAGAAAGGACTTGAAAGACCAGCTAGACAAACACCATACCGAGTTGGAAAGGGTGTGATTTCATCTCTGTACCAAATCTCATTTCCGAAGTCTGCTTGCTGAAACTCACTCACTCACAAAGCACGCTCATCTGCAATCAAGAAAGTTAGTGATCCAATCATTTCATCCAAATTTCTGATATTGAAACTTTTTTTGCTCGATTTAAAGCACCTGTTTCAGTCTAGAGTTCAGAGATGTTCTATTGTTCTGCTACTAGAGGTAATGAATTGTTGCTATGATGCGATGACGAGTGTTATCTACCTGACTACTTCAGATATGAGTTCGAGTTTTGTAAATTAGCCTCTTGGCCCCGTTTGGTAACCCGTGTTTATTATTTATTTGCTTAATTTAAAAAATAAGTAAAAAAAAAATACAAAATAAGCCAGTTTTGTTTGGTTGCTTATTGTTGTGGGTGATAAAACCATCTTATTTGCCCAAGCAAATAGAATGGATAACCAAACAGGGAATCAAGGTAAAACTGCTTGCCTAGTGCCTAAACAGGTTATATGGCCTTTTGCTTATTGGAAAAGTCTAGGTACACAGACCATCCAGACACAGATGTGTCTGGAACAGTTAGATGCACGTGTGGCCTTAAATTAAGAGCCCCGCGTGTATCCAATTGTTCCAGACACAGATGTGTCCGAAGGAGAAAATATTGTTGTTTTTTATAAGCTATAAGCGCTTCAACAGCTGTCAAAGAATCTTCTTCCCTTGAGCACTAAGGAATGTGAACCAAACAAGTCATTGGTTATGACATATTATTAATTTTCGTAGTGATGTAACTACTTGCAATTTGACTTGGATTTTCTTCACATGAATAGTATTCTAATACATTTGCATTGACTTGACTGACAAACAAGTCATTTTCCTTGGCTTACCCCCACTTGTGTTTGACTTTTTGCACGGTGGAGAACTTCTAGGTCAAGGAATTTTTGAAGTTATGGACAATTATTGGGTGCTTTTGAGGTACCAAATGGACAATTATTTGGGACTTGTACTAAGAGTCTGTCTGAACTGCTAAGAGAAGAGAAAGAACTATCACTATACAAAATGAAATAGAGACTAGCACTCTGAACTGAGATCAACTAAGAGTCCGTTTGAACTGCTAAGAGAAAGAGCAATCACTATACAAATTGAAATAAAAACTAGCACGCTAAGCTGAGACCAAGTATTCGGAGAAAGTCAAGCTTTTCTTTCTTGATCGTCTTTCTTAATATGTTTAAGTGAAGTTTAATTCATGCGAGTGTTCTTTGTTGCATTGGTGTTTTCACTCCTTACTCTTTACTATAACAAAATGTTTTTATCTCTGGAGAAATCAAAGGAAGTACGGTCTTTCTTATTATCAATCTCTTTCAACTTATTAAACATATCAAACGAGACGAATAATTAATTTGAAGTTATGGAAATGTTGACCAAGTTTTGTATTGAGTCGTGAATATTAGCCTCCACCCCAATTAATAAATAAATTGGGTCTTAAAAGTAAAGCTATAATGGTGTAATACCAAAACTTTAATTTTTTCTAAGTAGACAATTGATTTATATTGAACCAACCCTCTTGTTTGTCCTATTCCATAAGTATGTTTTTTCATCATAAATTACTCTTTTATAATTGTTGCAAGGAAGTCAAAAGCCACCTATTTAAATAGAAAAAAGTCTAGGGAACGTGACTCATTTGTGTATATTTAAATACATATATATTCGGAACCGTTGAATTATTGCACGTGGGACTCATATGATTATAGAGGTCTCCATGTGTATTCGGCGATTTTGAACACATCTGTGTCTAGATATGCACGATAATTTGTATTCCTAGACTTATTCATTTAAATACTTTGTTTTTCATCCAATGAATGTAGTTGATGGTACATAATTAGTAGCTTACTATATTTGTATGCTGCACCCTAACTGCTTTATTAGAACCTTCTTATGACTAATTCAACTTTGTTTTCTAGAATTAAGAAATAAGTTAAACTCGGGTCGCGATCATTACGGGTTTTATTTAGTCCAAGTTGTTCATTTTATAAATATTTTTATTTATATCGTTTATTGGAATAAGAATCTCTATTTATTTTATCGTTATCCTAAAAAAGAAATAGTTTATTATTTTGAAGATAGTCAGAAAATTCTCTCCTTTTAATTATTCAGATATATTAATTTTTATTATAAACGATTTACATGAGACCATTAAAATATAAACAATTTTGATTCTCAAGTGGAACACAGGAATTCATGTGTCATGAAGAAGACATATAGTGTCGGTATTATGTTCATTTTCCTCCGGAAAATATATATGTAAAGTCTACCAGCACGGTTGATTTGGCATATGAAATTTATTTAAATTTAATTTTTGTCTCTATTCATTTTTTTTTTTGCATTTGTTATTTTAACTTTAATATTTTGTGGTTTATTGGTCTGTCTTGATGAAAGGAATCTAAAAAGTATAAAATTATGTCCAAAAGTTAAAAAAATGTCACTAAAGACGACGAACAAGTTAAAAAAAACTCTGTTTTTAATTTATTTTTATCTTTTATGAACTTGTTTCAAATTTGACCCATGATTGATAATTTTTCTGGAAGTTCTTGTCGAGATGAATTAATAAATCACTAAAAGTTGAGGAAAAACAAAAAATTGTAAAAAAATTTCACATAAGGACGAAATTTTTTTTTAATAAATACCACAGTCCAAATGGATTCATTGATATAGGCTTTATTTGGCCTGGATTATGTAACTAAATTATTTTTTATCTTTATTCAAAAACATTTGTATATTTTATTTTTTATCATTTTTTTTAATTATTGATTCGTTTCGACAAAAGAAATCTAAAAAATATAAAATTATGTCCAAAAGTTAAATTTTTTTTTTTACTAAAGACGAAAGTAAGTCAACACATATGCTATTTTGGCTTTTTTCTGAACATTTTTAACTTTTGGACACAATTTTATACTTTTCTGAAATTTCTTTGTCGAGACAAACCAACAATTATAAAAAAATTGACACAAAATAAAAAATTATAAAAAATTTCAAATGAAGATAAAAAAAATCAAAAAATAATTAAATAATTATCACAATCCAAATAGACCTATATTATGCATAACCATCATATATATACAATACGCGTTATCAGAGTATTTATTTGAAACTTGTTGTACAACAGAATGTATTGTCAATCAAAATTACGTAGTTTTGGCGTCCTAAAAACTATTTAAACACTGTCCAACTATCTGGGCAATTTTTTAGACACTAAGAGCAAGTGCAACAAAGGTGAACAAATCTTTAGCCAAAAAAATTAGTGAACAGTTCTTTATTCACCCATGTCATTTTCAACACTCCAACAATACTACCTATACTCACTCTCTACTATTAAAATATTATTTTTTACTTTTTTAAAATATTTACAATAAAGAACCCATTTTGAGAGAGAGAGAGAGAGAGAGAAAAATAATAAAAAATTAAAAGGGTCATGAACAGTAGCGCATCAAATGGGGGTTGATTTAGGGAGGCACTATTCATGAAACCCATTTTGTTAACCTGTTTAGGGAGTTTGTTGCAGCCTGTTTTTTGAGTTGAACTGAGTAAAATAGGGAGGGGGATGGATTTGTTCACTTTGTTGCACTTGCTCTAAAACAACATCATTTGCGACCAAAAAAAAAAGTTATTTCTTTATACGACACATCTTGCTTTGCACACTTTCCAAGTCTGTATCGATGATGAGGAAAAAAGTTCGAGCATGTTACGGAGCACTGAATAATCTGTCTCAAACTGGACCCTACGGTCCATCCACCGGAGAAATCATTATTCCGATTTCGAGTACGACGTCAGGTCCCCCAGCAATACGTCATCAGAAGAGTGCCAGGTGGCTACTTCTTAATGGTTTCCACCCACAACCACTCTCACGTTAATGCTACCGTTACCTGCTGTGACTTTTAACACCTCGTATTTTCAGGACCACAGGGCGCTACCTGGCTCCCCTTACAGCTGTCATATTATCATCTCCGGTCAACCACCGTCGTCATTTTATTGGTTCAAGTGGACCCTACGAAAATAATCAAGAAAATGCAGGTACTCTTGCTAGAGAATCAAATATATTGGTTTCATACACACCGAAAGTAATTTATTTAAATCAATTTTATTTGTATTATAATTTATAAGAGGGAGATGGTTCCATGATAAGAGGTCAGTCTTGTTCAGTAAAAAGAAATTGGAGAAAGAAACGAGAGTACTCGATCGGAACAACGTCCAATTTGAGAACGTAAAGGCAAATTAGAATTCGCGTTCAATACGGAGTGACTTTACGAGATTTGGGTTAGTGTCCATCTACTCAAGGGACTAAATTTCGAATCAAAGTTTGAGTCTCTTAATTGTGGGCGTTGATGGAGTTTTGGTATGAAGTAGCTCTGCACTCGATGGTAGTAGGATGTTAACAAGAAAGATTTGAGATTCTGCAAGCTATTCTCTTATCTATATAATTCCTCTTGATGCGATACAAAAGACGACAATGGTCTAACCCAATTGCTTTCTTAGTCAAATCTTGATCGAGTCCAAGCTTTCAACTAGCTTATTGAATCATTAGTCTTACCGAGTGCAGGGAAGTGTGATTATTTGCATACATTTCTTCTCCATCTTATATTACATAAATGAATCTTTGGCTCACTTACGAATGTCGGGATCTTGATTTAGAACATCCTGAGCACACGGGATTAGGTTATAGTTGTTCTTCTGTCAGCGTGCATAATCTTTTTCTCTATTGAACAAACAAAGCTTTCAACCATATGCTAAAACTTGTAAAAGAATAATATCCGATAGCCGTCAGGCCTCCTACGACTTGTTCTCGTCCTTTGCACGCTAAACTCCTGCTTTGTTAAAGGTTTCGTTGCGTTTTGTGGTGAAATTACATATACTGTTGTTCCTCACAAATTGATAGAGTCATGCAAACAACTCTTTCCATGCTAATAGAATTTCTTGGGGAAAAAAAATCAACAAAATTAATCATAATCTTCTAAGTTTATCTGATGAATTTTAAATGTGTAGGGCTTACTTTTGTCAAGAATTGCAAAAAATTTCACTACGCATGGATGAATGTGTTTTCGAAATAAAAAAATGCATATCAAATTATTTAACGGGGACAAGCCTATATACTTCATAAGAATTTGTTTTTCTGTATAATAATGAATTTTTTTTTCTGTCGGTTCCTGGCTCCATCCCTGGATATAAGATTGTGAATTTTTATAAATAAATAAAACATAATAAAAAAATTCAGACTCTTAGCACGTAGAAAAATTTGGAATATAAAATCATCAAGTCTGACTATAAGGCCCTTAAAGGAGTTTTGAAATATAAAATCACACGTAAATAAAAACAAAGTAAAATAAATAATGACGCGTGCTTATAATAATAAACAATGACGCCTCGAGCCCTTATTTAAATTGGACACCAAATGCATTTGGGGTTTTCATTGTAATTTTCTTAAAATTCTTGGGGAATAAATTAATAATTAATACCAAATAATTTTGCCGAATAATGCAAACTTGACAAGTATTAAAAATATGAGTAACATTAATACCGAATAATTTTGCTAGTCGAAGTAGAAATTCTTACTTATTTAGCACGAATGTAACAAGAATCATCTTTATTAACAATCCAAAAATCCTAAGAACGTGTTTGTTAACGTAAAAAAATGGTCAATTATTTATTACTCCGGATATAATTATTGAAATTGTCATATCCGACGTTTGTATACTTCTCAAGGCTCTAGATATGATATATCTAAGTACTATTTTGTCTCTTGAAAAAATTATCTCTTCTCTTCCTTGTATATATCTTATCCCCTTTATATATCTATTCTATTTACGCTAATACTATTATTAATTACGATAATATTATTCATTATTTATATATATCATATAACCATTCCTCGCAAAATATTCAAATAAATTTTTTATAATTATTCGCTCTTCTATGATAAATTTCTCATTTCTATTACACGGGAAAGACTATATGAACCAACATTTTTTTAGACCAATATTAGATCAACGTCTAAACTCTTCGTTCCCGATTAAATTTTAATGATCCGAACCGTTCATTGTGTTTAAAACATGTTTTTAAAGGTACCCACGAGAAATCAGCTCAAAATATTACAAAAAATGGCTTGATCCAAACAGTGGTTCATAAAACAGTTCCTGTCAGCATTTTGAACCACTACTTGGATCAAGCCTTTTCCGGTAATATTTTGAGCTGATTTCTCGCGGGTATCCTTAAAAACATGTTTTAAACACATTGAACAGTTTGGATTATCAAAATTTAATCGGGAATAGAGAGTTGAGGCGTTGGTCTAATATTGGTTCAAAAAAGTGTTGGTCTCTTGAGCCTACCCCCTATTACATCTATTATATTCATCATATTACTTCTAAAATTTTAACAACCAGGCCGTAAACGTAAACAGAGGTAAGCTTTTTATTGCCCCTGATAAAAAATAAGAAGTCTAAGAACACATTATTTTTTTACAAATTCAAATATAAATGTGTTCGAAATTATTAAATATAAATAAAATTCTTTAAAATAATATAAGCTCCACGTGTATATCCGAATCTATATATGGACGGATGTGTTTCTATATTTAAAAAAAGAAAAGAAAAGAAAAAGAAGTACCGGTGTCGCCTAAACACCCAATAATTTTCCAAAAGGCACAACAGCAAACCGGTTCGCACGTCAGTGCTCTGGGCTTTCAAATAGTCTCGGCGCCGACTTCAATATTTTCCCCTCCTTTTCCTTTCTCTCTCTCCGTCTCTCTCTCTCTCCCTCTCCTCTTTTTCCCGTGTCGCTTTTGTCCACACAGCACATCACAATTGTCTCTTCGGAGAGAGAGTTATCAATCAGCTAAAGCTAACGACTTTTGAAGAGTTCGAAACATGGTTGGACAAGCTTCCCAAACACGAAAGTTGGACTTTTAGAGAGAGAGAGAGAGGGGAAGAGAGAAGAGAGAGAGAGAGAGAATGTTGACATAGAAGTTTACAGTGGATGTTCCCCTCAAATAGAAGATTTTCGCGAATTTCTCTCCATTTTCTGTCTCACGGATTTTGCAGGTTTTTGTTTGAAACATAATTGCTCTCGTTTTCTTTCATTTTCTTATCCATGTAGACATCTGTAAATATATACTATGTTCATTTTTGGTGTATATTGAATAGATAGTTCTTTTTTTGTTAGATCTTGTTACTGGTTTACGCAACTTCAGCTCTTAATTTGAAACTCTGGATCTCAAAATTCGCGGTTCTAGATTGTTCCGATGTTTAAATCCAGTGAATTGGATACAGTTCACTGTTCGGAGGTTCTTCTGCTATAGCCTATAAGGTAATTTGCGCTCACTTCTATTTTCGATTTGCTCCCCCTCTTCAAGCAAGAGAGTTTGCATGGTCTCTGTTGGGCTTGGTGATTTTGCTAAAGCAGTTACTTGGATTGAACTATGCTAATATATGTATTGCAAAGCTTTACAGCTCAATCACAGTTCAATTCATAGTATTCCCTTCAGAAAACTTCAATTGTTTGTGGAATTATAAAATATGTTTTGAATTTGGCCTCCCACTTTGTTCCTGGGGCTACTCAATTCAGTCAAAATACGATTGATTTTTACTCGTACCTTACTCTAAATTATTGATCTTTTTTTATGAACGGATGGTGTCCGGATTGCAGCGTCTTGGACCAGTAAGATTTTTCTCTCTTTGATTTTGTCCAACAAGACTTATTCTTGCCCCATCCTTCTAATGTTTTTTTTTTTTTTTTTTTGGGCGATGGTATTGGTGATTGAATACCCACATCTGAGAGGTTTTTGATATCTTCAAAATCTTTTGCCATATCTGTGTTCTGGCATTATAAATTGTTTTTTGTTCTAGTTTGGGAGTCGATCCTCTCTTGGACTTTGTCAACAATTATACTATCATCTCTCTATCTAATTTGACCTCACTTGAATCCCTTGGGTTGGATCCAGAAATATACCAAAAGTTTTGGTGAATCTGTTTTGGGAATGGATGAACAGAATGAACAGATTCTGAGTATTAATCCCTTTCTGTAAGCTCTTCGGTACTTCACCAGTATTTTGTCACTATCTACACGATATAAATCTAATTCGATTTATTTTTGGAGTTAGTTCTGACTTGGACTTGGTCAACGAAATATTATAGTAGTTGATTTCTTTAATGTCTGTGGTCATTTGCTTCCCTTTGATGCTTTGGACTTCCATTACAGAAAATTATCAACTGGTGACTGAAAGATTCCCATCTATTTTTGTTGGCATTAGCATCAGTGCTGAAACCATCTATTTAACCCCCATTTCCTTTTTATCTTGGGATTTTTGTGGGCAGGGGGTTAGGGAATAGCCCTTACAAGTTCATTAATTGCATGTAATTGGCTAAAGTAAACCATAAAACCTCTTGTATTCCTACACAAGCCGCATCCTCAAAAGGTTTAAACTCATTTCACCTCTTAGAATGTTTTTGTGTATATAAAAGAAGTTAAGTTCAATAAGTTGGGACTCGAAAATTGATTGTTTTCAACCATACCCTTATACTTGGAGATATAGTTTGAAAGAAATCTTGAATTTACTGAAACAGTGGAAAACATAACTATGGGGATGAATGGATACTAAACATGAACGCCTAACAAAGAAATAAAGGTGCAAAAAAAATGAATAAGAACTCATGAAATCGTTTGCAATGCCGGAGTTAGTTTGCCTTCTTCCTTCTCAATTTTTTGTTGCCAACTTCGTCTCTGTTCGTGGTCTTTTACACTGAACCTGAAGAGTGGTGATGGGTATTTGGCACATTTGCATTAGACAAACCTTGTTGACAGTATCTGTATGACTCCAGCCTTTTGTTTGCTCATCATTTCCTAATTATGCAACAAGAAACCTCTTACTCGGTTTTTTCCTCCCCCAAATCTAATGCTTGCTCATACTTAGGATTCGAAGGGGAATCTTACAAAGTGATGCATAAAAGGTTTGCAGAAATCCTTATACACATAGTACATTCACGTTCCTTGTGATTTTCATGGTACTAGAGAAGCAAGTTCTAACAGTTAATGCTTTTGTAGAAAGCGAACACTGTTTTTAACGGTCACACCCTTGTAGATTTAGCCTCTGTTGTTCAGTATGTAGAGTTTCTGTACCTTGTGATTTGCCTATCATTATCTAATAAGTGTGCAATAAAAGCCATATTGGTTTCGATTCCTTTCCTCAACACTATTTCACGATTGTAATACTGTCTTTCGTGATGATCACAGTTAGTGGCGAGCCATCTAATCTTCAGCGCGGTGGTATTCATGGTTGTAAACGGATGCATGTTGGTTTAAGCCCCCTCATGGTTTGATTGCAGCCATACAATCATAACAAGATGACGGGTCCGTTGACAACCAAATTACGACTGGTCAGATGTCCTAGATGTCGTCGGGTTCTGCCAGAATTGCCAAACCTTCCCGTGTACAAGTGTGGAGGATGCAACATAGTTCTCCAAGGTATGAGTAATATTCTTTATTTCATCTTCCTCATATGGGCCATTCTTTTAGCAATTTTAACTATAATTTCCAAGCTTCCCAATATGCTGAGTATTCTTATCTTCGTTGAGTGTATTCATTGAAATCCTTCATTTTTTGTACAGCTAAGAAAAGCAAAAATGACTCCAAGGACACAAATTTGCACGTACCTGACACAGATATAGGGAAGAAAAATGACTTAGAGCACGATTCTGATGACAAAGAAGCTCGAAGCTTAAGTAAAGAGGAAACTCTTTCTTCCACCGGAGAAATACCACTGGAAAAAAACAACGGGAGTGATGAACGGGAAGATAAGAACAGTAACACGAATCAGTCTGGCAACACACGCTATGGAAATGAAGAGTCATCACCACCAGAGGCCAGGGAAGAAGCAGAAGTCGATCAAGACGAGTGTTCTTTGAAACAAAACAATGGAGGGGATCCAAATGAATATGTACAATGCAACGGAAAGCAGAATGGAGGTGTAAACGTTTCGGATGAAGTTGCTTCACTAACTAAGCCTAATCATCTCAAGAGTGAGGAAAAAGAAAATGGGGGTGTAAACTTTTCCGATGAAGTTGCTTCATCGACTGATTATCATGACAGTGAGGAATCATCACCGGTTACTGGAGCTCATAGTGAAGTGGATGAAAATAGGAATTGTTTGGGACAAGACAGTGGAAGGAATCAAAATGAACATGGGATTTGCAATGGGAAGCAGAACGGAGGTGTAAACGTTTCTGATGAAGTTGCTTCACCAACTAAGCCTAATCATCACAAGAGTGAGGAAGAAGAAAATGGGGGTGTAAACTTCGATGAGGTTGCTTCATCGATTGATTATAATCCTGACAGTGAGGAATCCTCACCAGTTGCTGGAGCTCATAGTGAAGCGGATGAAAATAAGAATTGTTCGGGACAAGACAGTGGAAGGCATCAAAATAAATATCGGATTTGCAATGGGAAGCAGACCGGAGGTGCAAACTTTTCTGATGAAGTTGCTTCATCAACTGAGCTTAAAGATAACGAGATCAAAGAGTCATTACCAGTCGTGAGAGCTCATACTGAGGCAAATGAATTCTCCGGTGAAGTTTCTTTGTCTACTGAGCTTACTTGTCAGGAGATTGTAGAGCCAGCTCCTGTGATTGAGATAAATGGAAAATTGGATGAGAATTCTAGGAGTCCTATGTCTGTGGACCAGTCTCCGAAAAGACAAGTCACTGGTTTCGAGCGTGTAAGCTTGGTGGAGACATTGGAAAATGTTGCAGAGGCCAACTATAGCTCTGAGTTGAGTGTCACGCACAGGGACATGCCTAATTTCTCAACAACCGGCAATTTTGGTTACGAGGCTAGTGTCTCTTCCTATGATGGGAACGACGATCAAGTCTCTGACCGATATCTGCACCCATTTAAAAGAAAAGGTAAGGAGGCCTACTCTCCCATTGCCAAAGCAATGCACAAAAGGGATGAGGTCATGAATAGGAAGACAAGTTATCCAGAAATGGAAGAACATCAAGGTTGGAACTACTCGTCGATTCCATCTGAAAAGAAGCATTCCACTACGAAAGGCAAATGTCATCGAGATGAATTGATGGAACACACGAGACGTGGCCCAGCAGTTAGGGGCAGAATGAAAGTTGAGTCTGGTGGGTATCAATCGAGGGTACCCCTCTACTCTAGGGGTTCCCAAGTTGGCTATGAAACAGGCGGTCCTTCGCATTATAGGCAGGAAGAGTTCCAAAGCCGTAAAAGTTTACATTCTCCAAACAAGCGGGAGAAGAACCCTGATAAGGAGAAAATGGAACTGCTGAAAATGGTTTTTGAGTTACAAGATCAGCTCAAGAGGACACGTATTTCCAAAGGCATTGCACCGGAGGAGGAAATGTACCCGAGAAGAAGCAATCAAGGGAAAAGATTGCCTTGCCAAAATCGAACCTCACGAATACCATTTTCGGCTGAGGCCAACATAAGCAGATGCACCAAAATAGAACCTCACTCCTGTTACCATCATTGCCCTCACGATCGGCAGTCCTCAGCACCATTACCTCCACATGTCTTCTGTAATAAAAGCCTACAATATAAAACCCACCAAAGTCCCAGATGTTGCAACCTTTACTCCTCTACTCCCTCTAGCCCCCAGTACTATACAAGTTCTGAATTTTCCTTGCAAAGTTATGATCCAGTTTGCGATGCTCGTGAACTGATGAAACATTATAGGGAGAGAATGCGCTTGAAGAGACATATTCGACCCTTGGCGGGTGGGGCCCCTTTTGTTATCTGTTATCTTTGTTCGGAGCTGCTACAGCTGCCTTTAGACTTCCTGCTGTCCAAAAGGAGATTCCATAAGCTCAGATGCAGTGCTTGTTCGAATGTATTGAAGTTTTCACTTGAAGATGGGACCTGTATATATCCATATACGGATGATTATACTCCGGATGCTATAGCCCCTCCACCGAGTGAGGTTGATGATTACGGACCCTCATTGGGTAAGAGTTGTTCTACTGAAGTGGAGCCATACTCTGTTGGGATTCCATTTCAAGCCATCAAAAAGGATTCTTATGGAAGAAAGATGTCATCCGGGAGTTCTTTTGAGCCTAAGGGAGAGAGGACAAGGGGGCCTACTTTCAAGGGGTCTGAGAACAACAAGAAGGAATCAGTGGAAATGTTTGCAGCAGCTGGGCCTTCATCAAAGTTGTCAAAAGCAGCAGGGAAAACTTCATCAGAAATTGAGGAATTTAGGCCTGCGCCAGGTTCACCACTTCATAAGCTCATGGGGTATACTTCTGCAAGTGAAGTGATGGATAGGTGACAATGCTCATATCTCTAGACGAAAAGCTCGTTGAATTCTGTCGACACACGAGAATTTTGGTAATGACAAGGGGTCATTTGCAGGATTATTCGAATAGAAACTACGTGCCCACGGAGATTGAAGCATAGATGCGTTTGTTGAGTACCACTGAGGCCCGATCGAAGTATGAAGTTCTGAAATTATGAAATTGAAGGATCAGAGTTTTATACCAAGTCTATACTTCTTTGTTAGTCACGTTGTTGTGTGCAGGTAACATATGTAAGCATTTGTAGCTTTCAGAGTGCAATAAGAGGAGGCCAAATTTGTTTGTAAATAGGGAAATGTTTCAACTGTGATTTATATTCATTTATGAGTGTGTAGTTATATATTTGTATGTACGAAACATTCTGTTTCTAGGTGTAATACAACTTTTGCTTCAATGAGTATGTAGAAATTCTTTATTGGAACTTGTACCACATCCATTCTCTAATTCACTCAAACTTGGTTGCTCCTACGCCTATTATCAATTAGTAGTAGAGTTGAGTATTTCCCAACTTAAGCATGGGTATAAGAACCTGTTGGGCTGTGGCACTTGTGGGTCGTCGGCCCAATTGGCTGCTCGATGGATCAGACCAAGTATTGAAGACTCGGTCTTCTTCACTTGCTGTCATAGGTCCACAGCCCAGTCCCTTCAGTTGGGGGTTGGGTTGAAGGCTTGACAGATCCCACACGTTGTGCGATCAGCCCGTCTACGGGCACACAACCAGTGTGTAGATTTGCCTAATATAGTGCTCGACATGACCACAGAACACCAACACATTGGGCTTCCTTGGACAGACATTCAGTACATCCGTGTGGATCGTAGTGTTTGGCACTCGCCCAGCGAAGCAGGATGACAGGCGTGGGCTGTTATCCGAGAGATTGCGGGGAACAGACGGTAGTCGGACGTGGAGCGTGACCGCTGGGACGCCCAGACATAATGCACGTAGTAGTTGCACCAGACGAGGCGTCCCACAATACCACATTCTCGGGCATTGTACTATGTGCATCCTTACACTTCCCTATTAAGTTGAAAGGACATTCAGCAGTACGTGCAACTATGTACTCAAAATATTTCAATTAGCTCTTTTTTTTTCAAGTACTAATTTAAGTATTGAAGTATCATTAGGCCACCAAAGCTAGTGGACACTAATTAGTTACTCCTTGTGCAACTCAGGCAAAAGCAAAGAGAAGCTCAGTTCAAACCAATAATTTTAACAAGCATTCAAACTTGTTCCACATCCTTAGTGTCTTCTGAGCTCAATTTGAAGAGTTCATCGGTCCATAAATGTCCCAAGAGGCACAAATCCTCAGTTCAAAAATCCACTGTGCGTCACTGCAAGCCTGCATAGCTATATTGAGTGATAGGTGAGAGATGTTCATTAGCCTTGTTAAATCATCCAACTAAAAATCAATTAACAATGAGTGAAAAGACCGTTCAGGTTTATATATTTGTTTGTCGTATATTTGTTTTGAAGGTAATAATTAATCAACATAAGACAAACTCTAACACTCCCTTGCACGTGCGACTCCTAGCTTGCACTGATCTGCACGTGAAAAGATAAATAACAAATTCATAATACACGAATCATATCGAAATAAGTTACACTTATGGCACAAACAACGGAACAATCAACTCAACGAAGAGAGTTTTGCCCAAAAGCTTACTAAACTCTAGCTCTAATACTATGTTAAACATCCAGCCCAAAACTAATTGGGTCACCCAAATTCATATACTTTGGAGATAATAGATCAATATGGGACAGACTCTAACAAGCCTCCCTCTACTTTCTTCTCTACTTTTTCCTTTTTAGTCTATGGTGAGGGCTTCTCCTATGCCATGTACCGGGTTTACATACCATGCTAGAGCTTAACCAATGTGCACAAACACCAGACAGAGAGAGAGAGAGAGAGATCAACATAAAAAGCCTCAAAACAGAGAACTTCAAACATGGAGGATACAAGGTCATCCATTGGTCCCACAGATAAATGCCCAACGGCCTCAACATGGCAATGAAAAGCAAGAAATTGAAAGCATTATTCAAATCAACTCCATTAACAGTTTTCTCTTCAGCAACCTGAAGAATATCAGAGAGTTTTCTACCAGCCAGATTGTCACATCTCTATTCAGTTCCCTTCGGGCTCTGGTTTCTCAAAAAACGTCTTCTTCAACCAATCAAAAGGCTGTGAATCATTCGAAAGGGGAAGAAAAGATCAGGTTTTAATGGAAAAACTGAGAAAAAGGAAGATAATGAGACACAAAACATCAAGATACATGGAGAGTAGCATCAATAAACGCGATTTGAGAAAACATTGAAACTAACAAAGAGCACTAGAAGTTCATCACACATCACATATAAGTGCCCTTTCAGAACACATGTTGAAAAGCATAATGCTAAACTCTCAGCATACAAGAAAAAATGACACAATAAATAAGCATTTCCAGGCATTCATTAACTAATTATCAATCAACAATCCTTGAAATCTGAACGGCTATCACTTAATCCGACCAGCACAATTACTGCATCAAAGACAAATCCACCAACATGCTTCATTGGAAACAAAATGATAACCCGCCCAAAATTACCCGTTTGATTGAGTATGCTATCAGAAAATTTGTACCTCTTATTATAGTGTGTGAGTACTGATGAAACTCCCAATCTCGGGGGAGAGAACAGATAGAAAGAGACAAGACAAGGTCTTTCATTTTCCAAGCAGTGGCTCAAGTATTCAATGTCACATCCGTTCATGGAGGTTTTTGTTCTAGTTTCCGTAATTGCTTGTAGTTCTTTAAAGTATGAAACCCTCATAGACTGATCCTATTACAAACAAACAAAGACTATCTACAGAGATTTTAGAATTCCACCATTTTTCTCCAATCAACAAAAAATTCAAGACGCATAAAAAAAGGCGAAAACCAGACAGAGAGAGAGAAAATGGAAAACCAGAACACATGTTGAAGAGCACAATGCTAAACTCTCAGCATACAAGAAAAAATGACACAATAAATAAGCATTTCCAGGCATTCATTAACTAATTATCAATCAACAATCATTGAAATTGGCTATCACTTAATCCCACCAGCACAATTACTGCAACAAAGACAAATCCACCAACATGCTTCATTGGAAACAAAATGATAACCCGCCCAAAATCCAAAAGTGTAGCCAAAAATTAAAACACACCATGTTTTATTCACCCAAAATGATCACTGGAAGGGAATGAATACACCCAATTATGACCGATGAAAAATACGACCGAAACAAACAGACATCAATGTCAGGACCCAAATTTGCTTCTATTTCCAGACCCCCCTCATGACCAATATCCCAGAAGCAGACTTGCTACCTGATAGGAATTCATTGAAAGTCCCATGATACAAGTGAGAAAAGCTCGATCCTAGTCAAGAAAACAATCAATTCTTTTTTAGCTCAATTAAGATTGGCCACCATAATAGGTGGTTGAGAGGGCAATGAGAAATGTTCTCACCAAAAGCAGCTAGTTCGTGATTGTCCACCATAAAGCTAGTTAATTTTTCAAACCAAGTTTGAGCACCATTTTCAGCTCTACATCGAATAAAATAATTATATACAAAGCTTCTGATGTGTGTATATGTATTACGTATATATACCAAATCGTACATCATGGTACAGAATAAATGCAGTCGCCATCGAACTAGAGCTTTTCATGTGTATGTATAGATACGTATATAAATGCAATCACCATCGAACTAGATGTCCACGTGCAGCCCACTCGATCACACAAAACATCTCATCACACAAATAAACATGTGTGCATGTACAAAGTTGCAAAACAGTCAATAACTCAATGAAGCCATTATTAATAGGGGAAATCGATACATCTTGTGAAGAATACAAATCCAATCCCTACCACAAACACGCACAAAAAAAAAAAAACAGAAAATCCAAATCTAACTCTAAGCTAATTTGAAAAATCAGAATTTAATCACAGCACAGGTTAATTCTAGATCGATACTCCGAAGGCGAGACAAGAGATTAAGGCACCGATACACACATCATGTATAACAGATTTGTTTCTGTGAAGAGAGAGAGGGAGAAAGGAGGAGACCTGTACGATCCAAATAGCGGTGGTGCCGGCAGCAACGCCCCACATGGCGGCAGCCTTGATATCTTCGGGATAGATTTTAGGGCGGAGGCTTGGGCGGAGGAACTTGGATAGACCCGATCCAGATGCAGCTGCTCCGGCCATGATCGAACGATTTGCTTCGGAACTGAATCTACGGAACCTTAGGTTTTCTCTCTTCGAGAATTTCAGGAAATCGAGTCACCGAAAAAATATAGAAACAGTCGCAAAAGCCTATTCCCGTTCAACGTCGAAACAGATTTCAAACCGGGTGTTTCGTGCGGGTCGGGCCCCACCGAGCCCTCATGATCTTTTTTGAGAAACATATTTTTTTGCAATGTCTAATATTTGGTTAGTTATTTGGGAGATTTTCTCCTAAATAAGTTTTTGGAACAAGTTTCTCAAACATTTTCTCAAATATTTTTTCAGACAACTTTTTCTCTCTATAAAAAGTGTCTCTGAAACATTTTTTTTCCAGACAAGTTTCTGAGACACTTATAACCAAACAACGTTTCAGAGTTTTGTTTCTAAAAATTCTTTATGTTTGGTTAGGTGTTTGGGAGATTTTCTCCCAAACAAGTTTCTGGAACAAGTTTCTCAAACATTTTCCCAGACAACTTTTTCTCTCTATAAAAAGTGTTTCTGAAACATTTTTCTCCCAGATAAGTTTCTGAGACACTTATAACCGAACAACGTCTCAGAGTTCTGTTTCTAAAAATTGTTTCAGAAACACTCAAAACGAATAATGTTTGGTTAGGTGTTTGGGAGATTTTCTCCTAAACAAGTTTCTGGAACAAGTTTCTCAAATATTTTCTCAAACATTTTCCCAGACAACTTTTTCTCTCTATAAAAAGTGTTTCTGAAACATTTTTCTCCCAGACAAGTTTCTGAGACACTTATAACCGAACAACGTCTCAGAATTTTGTTTCTAAAAATTGTTTCAGAAACACTCAAAACGAACACATTGTTTTGTGAGAGAAAAATATAGAAAGAGGAACACAAATAGTAAAAATTTCTTTTTGGGATTCTCTTTTAGTTTGGGTTGTTTAAGTTGGAAGAAAATATATCTAAAATTTTGGATACGAGAATTCTGTTATGCACAAGACACAATACGATCCTATGCTTCAAAACCACAGTATCGACCACTAAAATGCTAACCCGAACCATGAATTTGAGTGGCTACAATGCAACACCATGTAGTACACGTATAGAACAGGCAAAATGATATAATTTTATCAATTTTTCTCTTCAAAATATATCATTTGATTTGCCCGTGAATTGTTATTTAAATATATTTTCAATCAAAATGACATAATTCAAAGCGCAGAATGGACAAAACTTCTTTATTTTGCAGGCATTATGAAAAGAGTGCAAGGAGCTGCACTGCAATCAAATATTATATTTAAACGGCATTTTAATAACCAAAACATTGTGACAACACATTTTGATGTAAGTTGTGCACAGTAAAATACCCGGCTTCTGAAATATTCATTCTTATTCCAGCTTCTAGAGACCTAAATAATTTGAAAGTTGATTTCCAGCTTCTAGCATCAACAAACATTACTAGATTTCACTCCAGTTTTAACTTATAACTTCACAAATGTAAAAACAAGTGTCACAGCTTCAGCAATAATAATTCAAAATTTGTTTTCCACACATAAAGCAAACAATTCCCAGTCACTGGAAATGCAAGTAGTCAGGAAAACAAGCAAAATACATTTCTGCCGATGGCGACCCGGCTTCCGAAGCAACACGCTCTCTCAGACCATCTTTCACAGTGATTTAGAAACCTGGGTGATACCCAGAATGCAATCAGTGGTTCCTGTTGGCCGGCGACCCTTATCTGGACCACCAATAACGCCCCACGTCTCAAACTGTGTTTGTCGAGCTCTCGCCCTCTCTTTTTCCTCTTCGGATTTCGAAGAGTAACAGTATGGGCAAGTAACTCCATGCTCCCACTCTGGAGCTTCCATGTCAGCATCGCTCACCGGTTGCTTGCACCCATAGCAAAGCTTGAAAGTTCCCTGAACTAACCCATGCTCGACTGAGACTCGCTTGTCGAATACAAAGCACTCCCCCTCCCATAGGCTCTCTGTCTTTGGGACTTCCTCCAGATATTTCAGAATTCCGCCTTTAAGATGATAAACCTGATTCAGACACAGCAACATCTAACGATCAAGACCTTTGTGACATTGACTGGATTATTGGGTCGGGTGCATGTAAACGACTCAGATCTGAATTAATAATTTTCATCTCAACAATATAAACCAAATCGAACCGCAAGTCCTAATCAATTGAGGTCGGCTACATGAATCCATTTTCTCAGTTCAACTTTGTCAAGGCATCGGATTCCAAAACCTTGGGTAAATGGCATTTATAAGGTGCGTGAAGGCTTCTATGGATAATTCTTAGTAAGTGCAAATTACAACACGTGCCTGATAGGTGAATGTCCAGCTAAATATGCAGAACATAGTTTCCATGCAATTATCTGAGTATCAAGTGTTAAACACATATACGCTATGCATTTAAAAAGTATCCATGTGACATAAATCAAGACGGGTTTGCCACTATCGTGAAAGTTAAAGTGAGCGCATATCTTATCTTATTCCAGCATAGTATACGAAGAAACTCTTATGCGTGTTCCCTCAGTGGGAAAGAATAAAAGGCTGGTTGGCCATGAAAATGTTCCACACGTGCAACAAAAAAAAGAAAGAAAGGGAACCCCAAAACAAAGTGGGCATTGTATGTAAATCTGCACATATAATGTGAAACGGGGCACAGCAACAGAAAAGTTCTGGATAGTCATATGATTTGTGCGGCAGCCAATCCCTAAATTTCCTTATGTTGGGGAACTATCCTTTTGGCTGCCTACTAGCTCAATAACAATTTTATGAACATAACCATATCAAGCATTGTTTCTGTGATTTAAGAACGAAAATGAAGTAGAAACATAGAAAACAGTCAAAGTGACATATTTGACCTACTCAATAGACAACGGTTCCAACGTTCAACGAGGGACTCCTCATAGGAAATCCAACAAATGGTACACCTTTTTCCTGTCATGGGGATTGTGGCCACAATCCACTAACAAATAAAATGATGCTTTGCGTGGTTATTCCAATTTTATCAAATTGTAAAACATAGAATGGAGAACAGATAAAGTTTACCTCCTTGAAACCTTTGCTGAGGAGAAAACTTGAAGCTTTCTCACATCGAATCCCACCTGTGCAATACATTGCAACCCGGGGTGGCATTTTCCGTCCTTGATTCTCTGTATGATGATTGCTTTCATTAAAATCATCCAACTCTGACTCAGCTTCTGGTTCAGCATGTTGGAACTGATTGTCAACCCAAGATGGGAACTTCCGAAATGCTGTGGTACGCGGATCAACTGCTCCTTTGAACCTCCCAATTCTAGTTTCGTAGTTGTTCCGCACATCAATCACTACCTAAGCATGGTTAAGAAGTCCACAATTACATTAGCATCAAAACATACAAGACTATTTAACCACTTTCAATGTGTCTACTAGGGGTGAAAATAAAAACTGGGAAACCGGACCGGACCCAAAAACCGGACCAAACCGACGGTTTTAGGATTGAAAAATTCGGTTCGGTCCGGTTTCGGTTTGGAGGAATATAAAACCGGTTCAAACCGGACCGGACCGGACCGGATGGGGGTTATAAATTAAAAAATGTTATATTTTTAGATTTATGTGTTATAACTTATAACTCATTACTTCATTAGTCATTTAATCTATTAGGATTTAGGACCATTACTGTGTTTTAGAAATGAAAAATCACTATTTCCAGAGAGTGAATAAAAATAAAAAACCACCAGCCAGGTTATAAAAAATAAGAGTAATTTGAAATTGTTAAATCTTTCAGTGTAATGGTCAATGCATTTCTATTGTTGGAAATTTTAATCCAAATTGTTAATTTTTCCCTCTTTTTTTTGTGATTGGTCCGAAATATTGTTCAAAAAATCAAAAAGTCCAAACCGAACCGAAACCGGACCGAAACCAGCTCAAACCGATTGAAACCGGACCGGTGAAATCGGTCCGGTTTCGGTTTATAAAATTTTCAAACCGGACAACCGGTCCGGTCCCATGAATTCTCCTAAACCGGACCAAACCGGACCGGTTACACCCCTAGTGTCTACGTACAAATACCACATTCTTTTATTAAAATGCGGTGGTAAAAGTGAAGCTCAAAACCATGTTTGCGGTCCAAAAATTACATATTGAGCCTATCCTAACAGGGAATGTAGTAATGTTTCTTCGTCAATTGTAATGCATTAATCTTCACACACCTTTTAAGCCTTCATAGAGAGCAAGATCAACTAGAAAAACTAAACGCTCAATGGAAAACAATTAACTGGAAAATCCAGAATATCAAACATAACTTTTCCCTACACAAGGATTTTCAGCCTACGAGGTTAAGACATATTTTTACTGTAAGGATTATGAGGCCGTAGCTCTCACCTATATTGTATAGATATTTTCACAGTGCATACTACTCAGCAATCAGCAATTTGCAATTTAATTATCTGATTGGACAATCTACACATTAAAGTCAATCAAGTCAAACTAAATTCAAAGAATGGCAAGAGGAATTGATATTTACTTACTGTATCTGGATCACTAATCAGTGCATTCCAATCCTTTGGGTTGACATACTTCCCAACTCTTTCAGTTGGTGATACGGTAGGCATGCCCAGAGAAACAATCTGCTTAAACATGACATAAAGAAAAGAAGAGAAAGTTATGCAAAGTATGCCACAGCATGCATCCTCGAGTTCCAAACAAAGGAGAGGTCATGAATCCTTAGGAATAACCCACTTATTTAGCTTAGTACGTACCTCTTTCTTTAATTTGACCCTCACATGATCCCATCGGAAGGGTGCATCTTCACCTGCTGCAAGAGGAGAATTGCTACTGTGACCATGATGGATAGCTTCTTCTTCAGGGCTCACAGGTGACTCTATTTGTCTGAGCCCGTTTAGCCGTTTATCAGTCTGAATGAACTCGATAACTTTTTCCACTGACTCAGGGGTCCCACATATGCTTCCATTGATTCCCTCTGGTGCAAGAATTATACCACCTGAAACACGCTGGACAGGATCAGCTTGGTGAGGCAGAAACATGATGGATGCAACAATAACACGAGAAACACACTATAGTTCAAGGTATTCAAAGACTGGTAGCCAATAATACATAATCTGCAAACAACCATATAGAAAAGTTTAGTTGATAATGCAACCATCATAATTGAAAGATGCAAGAGAAGCCAAATGAAAGAAATAAAAATCCCATGTGCATTAGAACATCGGAGCATTATTATTTCAATTCTCAAGCATATGGAGGCTAGTAAGACAAGATTGTGTCGACAGGCAAGCCTAGTGAACATAGCTCCCATTGCACAAATAACAAATTATGTCAAACTCACTTTGGCCTTCTCATCCAAACTCTAATGCTTTTAACTTGTTCAAGCTCAGTCACACCCATGAAAGTGGTCAGCTACCTATCAATTTGCATAAACTACAAACCACGCTATCCGTATCAGGTATCCTTGTACGACCAGCTAGAGCCATTCCTACATTACTTCAAAGGAACTCACATCGTTATCCACCCAGTATCCCAATATCAGCTGATGAACAAAACATTCTAAATCACAATTTGGTAAGCTATTGGCCCACATTGTGCACCAGGTTCATGATGATCACGCCCACATGGTTGCATAATTTAATCCCTATCCTCCTTGGCCTAATAACATCATCACCTCCAAAATGGAAGAGTTCCAATTTGGCCACTAATATATTGTGGAAACACTTCACTGAGGTATTGGAACTCTCAAAAGATCATGCTCCCCAAACTAAAGCTCCAGTTGACGCCGGGGGGAGCTACTGGAAAAAGCAGTTAGCAAAACCTAGTTCATTCACTGAGTCTCTTTATCCTTTGAATTTCTCTAATTTAAACACAATCTAATCTCATGATTTATTTTGCCAGACATTCCCAGCATAGCAATCCAAGCGAATTAGGAACTCAAAACCATTTATTTTTGTTCGCTGGTATATAAGTTCACACTTATCTTCCATTTTAAACTCAAGTCCAAAGGACAAAATCTGAAATTTCGACAGAAAACTCAAACAGTTAATGAAGATGACCGATGAAACAAAGTACAAAAATGCACCAGAACATGAAAAGTTTCCACAACATGCTCACTCAGATAATACAAAAAAATACGAGGGAGGGAAATCAGATAATACCAATTGCTCGCAGAGGCTTTTCAGGGGTTTCCTCATATCAGCATGGTCAGGAAAATCAGCGAACTTGTAAAAGGAGACAACCACAAGCGGCTGATGAGTGGACTCAATCCCCTCGCTTTCTGCATTTCTCGACTCAGGTGTTTTCAAATCGGTGATGGGGTTAATAGTTGCAGAGAAACACTTGGAGGGCATCATGCTCTGAGGATAGAAGCGAGGACTAGAGAGAGAACTACTGGGATTTGAAGAAAGGGAGAGGTTTGGGATTTTAGGAGTGATAGAGGTGGCTATGGTGGTGCAGGGAAAGTTAGGGTTAGGGTTCAGGTTGGAAGACGATAGCATCTCCAGTGCGGCAAAGGAAGCTGCTGCGACTCTGCACCGAAGCAATGGCTGGGATTGCATCGGGCCTTGCTCCTCCACCTGTAAGCGATATAGGGCATATATTACACCTGCAGTGGGTAGAGCTATCTGAGTCGACTCAGCCTGGTAGAGTTATCTGAGTCGACTCAGCCTTATGGATCTGCCCTAAATTTTATTTAGATTATTCTCTCGTGTTTATTTGAATTTTTTTATGTTTTTTAGTTTTTCATTAATTGAAAGGTCGAGTCATTCATTACATGAGTCTCGATGTGCTTATCATTGATACAAAATGAATTAAATTAATCGGACATTAATATTCATTTGAATAAAATCTAACAAGATTATATTAAAAAATTAAAAAAATAAAGATAAAAATAATCCAAAACATATATTTTTTGATTATTTTTATCTTTTCAATTTTTTTTTAAAATTTAGTTCATATATTTTTTAAAATTTCCCGTTCAGATGAACTAATAATTCAAAAACAAATTAATGTAAATATAAAAAAATTCAAAAATAAAGTTAGACAAGATCCAACCTCAATATATAAAATTAGTGTTACTATTTTTAAAAGTTCTCATCATTTATTTCCTTTTTGTAGTAAAAGTCTAGGTACAAGTCACATTCGAAAAAACATGAAAGAATATATATAGCAATGCATAAAATTTGTCATATTACGTTACCAGAATTAGAGAGGCTGCTGCACATTGTGCATATAAGTATTTATTGCGCATCAAAACGATGTTGTTTCGTTTTGGCGCGCAAAACACTAACAAAAAATTGTTCGGTTAGCGTCTAATTATTTGGCACAACAATAAGTGTTGCGTATCAAAACGACGTCGTTTTGCCACGCAACAGCCTCCTCCGGTCCGTACGGACCAAACCTTATTGTATATTCTTAGTCTTTGTGTGCAAGTCAAGTAATGGTACATAGGAAAAAGAAAGAAGTAACTTAGGAAAACCATTTTTTAATGGTAAGATATTCTATCGATTTTAGAATTATTTTTAATTTAATATCAATTAATTCTCGGGATTCCAAAACTAATGATCGAATGAACTTCTCGTGACTCTTAAAATTTAATTCTAATGAGATTCGATCTCGTGACCTTAAGAGTGCAACCTCCCTCAATCACTTTATTTCCTTCTACCAAACCAACCCAACTTAGGAAAGCCTCGGAAAAAGTCCAAACAAAAATCCTTATTTATAGGTGCTACCCTCCTTCCCCGTTAATTACATTGATCAGTTCCTCTCTCTCCCTCTCTCTCTCACTATAACACTCAGATCTACGTGATGACGATCAAGGAAGAAAAAAAAGGTACCGTTGATGACAAGAATATCGGACACGCGATGATTCGATGCTCTCATTGTGAAACAATCTGCAAATCAAGGCGTGAAAACAATTTTATGTAAGTTTCTACAATTTATTTTCTTTCCCTGCATAGTCTTTCAGTAGTTTAGGGTTAATTAATAGAGATTTTAATCCTCCCCCGTTCATGATTTCGGAGAATGTCAATCTTCCAAATTTTGCTTTTGGTAATATAGTCGAGATAGTAACGACCGGAGAAATTTTCAGTAATCTCTAGTGATTGGTTGCGGTGAGATTCGAGATTGTAACCTTGGAGAGCAAGTTTCTTAATCAAGCTCTCTCTCTCCTTTCACTGGCCAATCCCTTGGGGTTGCCGTGATATTATTAATTAGAATTAGGTTTTTAAATAAAGATAAAAATAATAATTCAGTCTAAAAATAGTCTTGATTTATTTATTTTTCTGAATATCGTTTTGAATTAATCCATGCAGAAGTTGTTCCTTTTGCGGGAAGATTATCTCTCAGATTAGCAGAAAGAAAATTGACGAAGAAATTAAGCAGAAAGGGCACACAGACGTGGAAGGCTATGGCGAAAGCAGATGAAGGTTGCATGGTGGTGCAATATTAGCCCTAAAGAATTTGAATTATAATGTGGCAGAAAATTAAAAAATAATTGTGTTATTCATTTTTTGCACTATAAAAAAGAGTTTGTTTATTTATTGATATTTCTGATTAATATTTTTATTTATCGCACTTATTTGACTTCTTGTTTCTATTTATTATGGTTTGCTTTTATTTAATGCAATACAGAATGAGAGGGTTCGAAAAGAGATCGCAATATATAGCTAAAAATCAATAGCAACTTCCTTACTATTGATTAGAATTTTTTTTTTTTTTTACTTGGAAGTCAAATAATAACTTCGCCTTCAAAAAATGGCTCAGCCAGCTAATGAGGCGAGTGAGTAATAATTTTGTTATTCGAGTACATATGGACACATATTTTGAAAACAAGTCTTTGTGCGTTAAAAATATTTAATTTTTAGACACACTATTACGGAGTATAACTTAACATCACTTATTTTTAAAATGAATCATTTTGTCCCTGAACGGTCAAAAATCATAATTTAGCTTACTCAGTCCACGGATAGCATGAAGAGACAATATTATCCCTAATATATAATGAGTCATTTTGTAGGATACCTTTTAAATTAGAAAAATATTACGGACACAGACCGGATACATCTGTGTGAAAAAGTCTGTGTACACAAATTTTTCCTTAAAATTACTATTGAGTATCACTTAATACCCTTCATCTTTAAAATAAATCACTTAGACGGAAGTATTATCAAAGAGAGAGAGAGAGAGAGAGAGAGAGAGAGAGTTTTTAATTCAAAAAATACATGTATTGATGGGAATAATTAATTTTTGCTTCAAAATAATTGACAAATGCTAAATGGTGCTCTATAGGCACTTAAGGAGGTAATAAATTGTGTTATCTATTAATAAAAATTACTAAGTGAATGAATTATTTTCTGATACTTATTAAATGAGTTATATTTTTTTAACTATTTATACTTATTGTGATTATAACTACAATGATATTACCAATAATTACCCTTGCTTAATTTTTTTTGCTAAATACAACATAATTTAATACATTCAAAATACATTTTTTTGTTAAAAATGCCCAAAGAAAATTTGAGATGTATTTTTTCGTTGTTTTAAATATTTATTCATAATTTTTGGATGGTTCGACAATTAGACATATAGTTTCAAATGCTATGTGAGAAAAAATTGTGTGTTATTTTTTATGAAATAAACAAAATAAGTCACTTGGGAGAGAAAAAAGATAAATGATAGTATTTATTTGTATTTTCGGAAAATTTCTTAAGGAATGTTGTCAGATTTTTATAGTAAAGTGAAAGATTATGAATATTATTTCAAATTTTAAGAAAAATGGTAGCATTGTTAAAAAAAAAAAAAACTTCATATGATCATGCATTAGATGTCATTGATTTTTACACTGAAAATCTAATAACTATAAATTATAATGCAATAAATTCAAAGTTTCATAAACTTTAAATTTCATTATTAATTACTTCTAAACAAATATCTCGAAACACTTGTCAATAGAATAGAAAATAATTTGTCATTCCGTCTCTTCACGAAAAACTAAAAGAATAGGTAATTAGATCTCTTCACGGAACACTAACTGAATGAGTAATTGTGATAGAGTAATGCTAGAGAAACAGATATGTCCGAACAGACACAGATATATCCAGGTCGTTAAATATACGCGGGATCTTCAATCTATTAAGGATTTCACATGCATCTACTAGACACATTTGTGTCCGGATGTGTCCAGACATATATGTATTCTTAGACTTTTTTATTGTGATATTATTTGATATTTAAATCAGTCAAAACAATTTATTAAAATACGATTTTAATTAAAATATGATTTTAAGTAATACTTAGTGATAATTAAGATGTGTTTAAAAAAACTAAATTTAAGTTCAACTTTAATCCAAACGAAAAAAACGTTTTCATATGGAATAAATCTACATACACACCCTTTTTGCTTACACTCTCTCACACCCTACCTAGATGTATGAGATTTTTATTTTTGAATTTTGAATTTTGAATTTCTTTTAAGGATTAAATGGGTGGAGCCCATGTGAAATGAATAATGCTAGAGGCACACCCTCCCAACCACAACCCCAACCACACCCTCCAAATTACCCACTCTCCCTCTCACACGTGGCACACCCACCCAACCCCCCTGTCCTTCTCCCTCTCTCCTACAACCTTCTCTCTCTCTCATATTTGTTTTTTTTAATTCTTATTCTTATTTTTTAGTTTTTTATTTATTAATTTTTTATATTTATTATTTTGTATTAATTTTTTTTTTAGTTATTAGTTCGTCTTGACGAAAAAAATCAAAGAAGTAAATTTTTTTGTTTAAAGGTAAATGTTTTTTTCCTAGAGACAAAAAATAATCATAAACGTGATTTTTTTTTATGAATTTTTTTAATTTTTAATATAATTTTTTACTTTTTAAAAATGTCTCTTCTAGAAGAATTAATAATTAATAAAAAATTAATAAGTCAGACAAAAAATAAGTCCAATTAGGCAAAAAATAACATGTCACGTGTTATATTTATACTTTTAGTTTGTAAAAAGACTTATTTCATGTTATATTCATATTTTTCGTTTCTAAAAATACTTATTTCTTGCATGTATGTGTGATTCTCTAAATTTAATTAGTTTATCTGATTAGTTTTACCTAATCAGATTTGTTTTTACCCAATTAAACTATAGTACATGTTACAAAAAATTAAGTCTGATTAGTTTTGCCTAATCAGATCTTATTTTTTGTCTGACTTAATAATGTTTTATTAATTATTGATTCTTTTTCACGAGATATTTTAGAAAAATTAAAAAGTATATTCAAAAATAAAAAAATTTCATAAAAAAGAAAATAAGTCAAAATATATCAAGTTTAGACTTATTCTTTGTTTCTAATAAATAAAAGGTGACATATTTAGGCAAAATTAATCAGACTTAATTTTTTGTAACATGTAGTATAGTTTGATTAGGTAAAAACAAATCTGATTAGATAAAACTAATCAGATAAACTAATTAAATTTGGAGAATCATATATACATGCAAGAAATAAATCTTTTTTCAAACGAAAAGTATTAATATAACACGTAACATATTATTTTTTACCTAATTGGACTTATTTTTTGTCTGACTTATTAGTCTTTTATTAATTATTAATTCTTCTAGACGAGACATTTTAAAAAATTAAAAAAATTCATAAAAGAAAAAAAAGTCAAAACAAATCACGTTTAAAATTATTTTTTGTCTCTATAAAAAAATATTTACCTTTAAACAAAAAATTTACTTGTTTGATTTTTTTCGTCAAGACGAACTAATAATTTATAAAAAAATTAATACAAAATAATAAATACAAAAAAATTAATAAATAAGAAAACTAAAAAATAAGGATAAGAATTAAAAAAAACAAATATGAGAGACAGAAGGTTGTAGAAAGGAGGGAGAAGGACGGGGGGTTGAGTGGGTGTTCCACGTGTGAGAGAGAGAGTGGTGGTTTGGAGGGTGTGGTTGGGGTTGTGGTTGGGAGGGTGTGCCTCTAGCATTATTGATGTGAAATATACATAGGGTGTGAGAGGGTGTAAATAAGAGGGTGTGTACATAGGGTGTGTATGAAGGCCTGTTTGCGTAAGCATGCTTTTGGCTCTCATCCATCGTGCAAAACGACAATCGAGAACGAAGAGCAGCAGAGCATGCTTTTGCTTCACTCTCTCTCCGGCATTTCACTCGCCTCCGCAAAAGGCCTCCACGGTTCATCCTCTCTTTCCTTCTTCCGCTCGAGAAGTTTGTCTAGGGCTTCGAGAGCCATCAGAGCTTGTTCCATCTCCTCCGCAGTGTCAGATTCCGATGAATCTCGGGAAGTAGTTCAATCCGGCTGCCGGAGAACTAATTACGCCGGCGTTCGGCTGGATGAAGCCGTCGATATCGAAACTGGGAAACTCAGGCTCGATTCCTGGATTTCGGCTCGCATCACCGGCGTGAGTAGAGCTCGTGTGCAGTCAAGCATTCGAATGGGACTTGTTAGCGTTAATGGCCGCGTAATCGATAAGGTCAATGCCCTTCCATTGGTTATTTTTTGAAGGATTAAATACGAAATTCAATACCAAATTCGAACGCTTGGAGCCAGTCCTCTGAGTCATAGCTTTGTTATATTCAACTAGTTCCTGTTCATAAAATCAATTCGAATACAAAATTCAATGCCAAATTCGAATGCTTGGAGCCAATCCTCTGACTCGCAGCTCTGTTAAATTCAACTAGTTCCTGTTCATAAAATCTGATTTGGTTTACAAAATTCAATACCAAATTCGAATGCTTGGAGCCAGTCCTCTGATTCGTTGCTATGTAAGATTCAACTAGTTCTTGTTCATAAAATCTGAATTATGTGTTCCGGAGGCGTTCTTTGAGTGTCAGCCGGAATTTTAGAAGCTTGATGATGAAATGTGAAAGCCGATATTACCTTATTAATGGCAAAAAACAATTTGATATTTTGAAGTGATTGTTTTTATTCCCTCACAGCCTAAGCTTTGCCCCCACCAATTTGGGGTCTTGTAGCTTATATAGATTTTTTATTCAGCAGGTTTCACACATGGTCAGAGATGGGGATGAAGTTGTGTGCACTATTTCAGAGTTGCAACCTTTAAAGGCTGAACCAGAAGAAATACCTTTGGATATTGTTTATGAAGACAAGCATGTGCTAGTTGTTAACAAACCTGCACACATGGTAAAGGGTCTAAATCTGTGTTTTTCTTTTTTAGATTCCAAGTAAAAGCCTGTTGTTTTGTTTGGAATTATCACCATGCCCACATGCACAAGTGCACTGCGGATGCTCACACTGCACAGTGAAGAAATGGCAATATGTGAAGCATCTTCTTCAAGTTCAAACAGATTACAGTTTTCTTTTTCAGAGCAATACACGACGAGTGTTTACCATATCGCTTACACTTTTGTTCGGATTCATGCGACGTTGTAAGTTTTTTTTCATTCTTGCTTGGGATTGGACCTTTCTTCTGTCGTTCTAAATCATTTTCTAATTGTTTGATCCAGGTTGTGCATCCAGCACCTGGTAATGCAACTGGAACTCTTGTTAATGGGATTCTTCACCATTGCAGTCTTTCCGCATTTTCACTTCCAAGTAATGAAGTACTCTCCGAGATGGAGGATATTTCTGAGGACGAGTTCAGGGACTTTTCTCCTGGCCAAAGTTGCTATGATGACTTAAGTTCTGGCATATCTGCAGCATCTGTTCGCCCAGGAATCGTCCATAGATTAGATAAAGGCACCAGTGGTTTGCTCGTCGTTGCAAAGGTGATTTCTGCCCTTTGATAAATGTCCACCACATCTAGTCTCCAAAATCTACTTACTTAATCTAGGATGTCTTTTCCATATTTCCTTAGTTGAATTTGATGTGATATGGGAAGTTCTGTTGAATTTTAAGCCTTTCCATATCGATGGCAGGATGAGCATTCTCATTCTCACTTATCTGAACAATTCAAGGAACGCACAATCCACAGAGTGTACATCAGTCTTACCTGTGGTGTGCCCTCCCCTGTTTCAGGACGTGTTGATATTCCAATAGGTCGCGATTTGAATAACCGTATTCGCATGACTGCTGTTCCTGGGCCCAGCAAATGTGGACATGCACGTCATGCTGCTAGTAGGTGATTTAAGGTCCTCTATTATTCTTTACTATATGTATATTAATGATGAGCAAGCAGCACTTGACAGAACTCTTTGGAGGAAAAGGATTCATGTAGCCGACCCCAATTGATTTGGGACATAAGGCTCAGTTTGGTTTGGTTTATATGTATATTAATGATGAGTTTAGATTGCTTTTTGCAGCCAGTTGCCCAAAAAAATGACACCCCTGTTATAATACGTGTGCCTTTAATGGGGAGAAGTTCTTACCATCTATGGTAGTCTAGGAATGTAAGACAAATTTAATGTTTTTGTCATGCTAATATTGTTGCCATCTCTTGTCCCCTGCTGTCTTTCTCCTTCATCTGTCCGTATACTGGAAGGTTGAGTGAAAAATCCTTCTGAATGTAAGAAAATCTCCCAAACACCTAACCAAACATAGCCATCCCCTGCAATACACCGACAACATGGTATTACAAGTTAAGTAGAAAAATCTAATCAAATTATCAATGATTACATATTTTAGCTAAACAATTAAGCATTTCTTCGTAAGGCTATTAGCCAGCTAACGTATTGTTAGTGTTGCTCATTCTGACTCATTAAGCATATGCTATCAAGGTTCCTACAATCCTTATGAGGTCCAACCATAATGTGGTGGGAACCTACTATTACTGCATTGAAGCACCTCCGTTTGAAACTAGATAACTTTTTGAGCAGCTTGGTCTTATTGAAATCACTATTGGTTTTCAATCTTCAAATAGTTGCCAACTTGTTCAGAACTGATTTTTGACATGTAACATAGACCGAGGAAGTAAGAACTGGTGACATTGCTTTTAATACGGTGTCGAATTTCTCTGATCAATACAGAGACCAATTGGATTCACACCCATTTATTATCCTTTCTCACCTCCTACTGCTGTACCTCATAGTTGGGCTGTACCATCCTTGAGCAATAAAAAGCACTTTTGCCGCAGTGATACTTAACAGCACAAGTGTTTCCTCCGTTTTATAATCGAAGTTTTATATGTCTTATAGGAGATCCATCGAAACCCATAAATCGATGGCATATTGGATCTTTTCTACCTCTTTAGTTCGTACATATTCCTAGTAACTATCCAACATCACATGTACAAGTCTTTCTTCCATGACATAAACTAGTTATTCCTCTATTAGGTTCAAAAAATCTGTTGATAAATAAATACTATTTTGCTGACTATTACTTATCAAATCTTGCTAAGGTCATAATGCCAGATTAGAAAACTTCGGAAGAATATGAATCATTACCGCAGTTTCCAGCTGTTGTTTCCCTCCCAAGGGTAGGTTCTTTTGACTCCTCTTAGCAATTCAGGATATAGAAACAAAGGACGAAATAAGATAATGTACGTACTGAAGTGGCAATTTTGTTTACTTTGTGTACTTAATGAACTATGATGCCTCTCAGTGCCCCGATTAAGTTGTGGAAGATTGCAGCGTAAGTATTGAAAAGGGTTAGCAAATGAATGTAGACTCTGCAAAAGGTAGTTTAAGGGCATATGCCTTTGAGGCTGTGGCAGTGTCTAAGTTGTTGCAATTATATCAGGTACAGAGTACTGGAAATACTTGCTGGTGGTGGTTCTGCGCTGGTAGAATGGCGATTAGAAACTGGGCGCACTCATCAGGTACCCAATTTTCTATGGTAGTGAAGACTTCATTTCGATGTTTAATGGTTTGACGACTGAAATAATGGAATGAACGGCAACTGGATATATACCCAATTTTATGTTCGATATGATAAACATAAACAGCCTATGAATTTATTGAAATTTGCTGGCAAAGCAGCTTCTTGCTAATCATTTCGAGTTTCTAATAAAGTATCTTGGGTTTCTTGTGAAATAGATCCGTGCACATGCAAAGTACATGGGAATTCCTCTACTGGGGGATGAGGTGTATGGAGGGACTACAAGTATGGCCATGTCAGTTCTTCGACCTAGGACTCCATATAACTTTCAGGGGAAACTCGCGCAACTGGTTTCTAGAATAGAGAGACCTTGCCTCCATGCTTTGGCTCTTGGGTTAGCAAATGAAAGCTATTTCTGCCTAGTTATTCAATTCTTCTTTCGATTTTGTGCAAAAATTTGCCTTGCTTTTGTTTTGTAGGTTTAGGCATCCACATACCGTGGAGAACGTAAGCTTTTCTTGCAAGCCACCTCCTGATTTTGCTGAAATTCTGAGCCTTCTCCGAGACATTAGCACGGAGAAGGTGAAACTCCTCAAATTTTAATTTCCGGCATTTCCGTAAGCTCCCAAAAAGGGGAGAACGTGTAGAAAAAGCCGTGTATTATCTGAGCAAAAAGATGATCAGGTGAGAAGAGCATTATACACTGACAGGTAAAGGATGAATGGTTTTTCCGGTGTTGAAGGCATCAAGATCGACAGACTTTTGCTGATGTGGTTTCATCGCTCATCGATAGCTAACTGACAACACAAGAGTATAACTTAAATCGAGTTATTTCTGAAACTACGCATGACTTTGTCAGGTAATTATTCTACTGTTCCAAGTAAAGGTCTATATACACTAGCTGAACTTCATTGCCAGCTCAAGATTATTCAATTTTCAAACATCTACTAGAACCAATTATGTTGTGATCCAAAATATTTCTGCTCCGTTCAGTTGCTGATAAAAAAAAGGTAAATTTTGAATCTCAGATGATGTGGGTGTCGGCTAATTGTTTGGATTCTCTTGTACCGTGTAATTTTAGCATACCTCCTACTATCTAGAGTGGAAATGTAGATAGCTAGAAATAGACTTATGCTTTCGTATTGAGTATGGGCATCAGTATTTCAGTTTGGATCTTGTCAGATTCTATTGATCATATCCCATTCCTAACGACTGTGCGTTGTTTGTAACGTCTTTGGCTTTACGAGGGAGGGAGAGAGCCCACCAAAGAAAAAGTCTTTCTCTTCTTGTCTTATGTCATACTCCGTTGCGGCCACAACATAGTTATTAAAGGCGAAAGGCGCACTGAGGCACAAAGGGCAGCTGGAGCCTAGGCGCGAGGCGCAAGGCGAGACGCGGGCTTTATTGAAGCGAGGCGCACTTTGACGATGTACAAATGTATCACTTTATATACACACATATATCACCGTATATACACACATATCACTATATATACACATAAATCAATGCTAATATACATATATCACTGTATATATACATAAATCAATGCTAATATACGTATACCACTACACACACACACACACATATATCACTGTATATACACATAAATCAATGCTAATATACATATATCACTACACAAACACACACACACACACACACACACATATATATCACTATATCACTTTATATACACACATATATCACCATATATACACATAAATCAATGCTAATATACATATATCACTACACACACACACACACACACACACATATATATATATCAGTATATAGTGTATATACAATATAAGATGACTGTTATTGAGAGTATATCTATGTACAATATATATAGATTATAGACAGTGCATATGTAGATATATATAAACACATATTCGAATATTACATAAAATACCTGTGAAGGAGGAAGAAGAACATACCTATCGATCAGAGAGAGAGAGAGAGAGTGTGGAGATCGATGCTGATATACATTAAGGGCCCAAAAAATCAGGTTTTTAACTAAATTAAATGAGGCACGCTTTTCTTGCGCCTCGCGCCTCGTGCGCCTAAGCTCAAAAGGCTCGCGCCTTATTCAACTAGCCTCGCCTCGCACAATACAAGGCGCCACAGGTGCGCCTCGTAGCGCCTCGCGCCTAGGTGCGCCTTTCACAACTATGGTCCACAGGAGAGAAAATAGCAATGCAAGCAATTTAATTTCTGTTGATCTTTCTCTAAAAGGCAAACAGAACATTTTCCTAGTGGTATGCGTGAAAAAAGAAACCCCCGAAAGGCCCACTGTCCCAAGGATACGTGAAAATGACGAAGTTGCTTTGACTACAGAATCATGTCTATCTGTTGGATCGAATTGAATGATTAAGCCCCTCTTCCCCTCACTCTCCTTTACCTAATATAAATCTTGAATCGTCAAAGTCTTTCTGACTTGGCTATGTCCAATCGCCTTGGCTCATAGCAATGCCATAGAGGAACACTAATCTTTGCTTCTGTGGCTATGCGGTCATTACTATGCGTAGTCCTCCATATTTATCCCATCTTTTATAAAGTCAATACAAATCCATTATCCTTCGTACTAATTCAATTCGACTCGACTTCTCTATAGTTCAATCTCAACCGTTCATCATCCAAATTTGTTAAAAGACTGTCTTGATAAGAATAGTATCTTACCCGAAAGACTCTTTCAATAAATCTGAATCATTAAAAACACCTTTAGATAGTCAAAATCACAATAAATCTGAACCATTAAAAACACTTTTAGATGGTCGAAATAACAAAGACTATTCGTTATAGCCATTTGCGGGCATTATTGACAAGTTGACACTGAAAAACTGCTCATTATATTTGAGAAACAAACCAATTGCCGCTGAAAAAAAAAATCAATCTCATGACACTTTATCATTCATTCATTATGTATCAATGTTTCTTGTAGCTGCTGCTTCTCTAAGTCAGCATCAACTGGCATCTCAACTTCTTCACATCTGACTGTTTGAGAGGCTTTAGCATGAACTGTTGAGCTCCTTCCTCTAAGCACCTGCATTATTCCATTTGTTAGAAATGACATTAACTGAAAAATAATAAGAACGCGCAAAAAAACTTGGGATTTTTTCGGAGAATGAAGAAAAAGATTACTTGTTAATACGCGTGGGGATGTTTTCGGATGAAACTACGACGACTGGAATCCCCTTCATAGCCTTAGATTCCTGCTTGCAAAAAACACATTTATGTTCAGCATAATTTACAAGTATTGCCTTCGATTCAATTGTTTTCGAAGAATGTTGAGCCAGGTATGTAATATTTAAGGAAAGAGGATAAACCTAAATAGCCATATTTTATTGTGATTATAATCCCGGAGTGTAGGGTTACCTTAATTTTCTTGAGTAGATCATATCCTGTCATTCCCGGCATGCAATAATCTGTGATTATCAAATTTACCTTCGAACCCTGGGAAAAAAGTAGAGAAGGAATAAGACTTTGTTCGGGCTAAACTATTTTGTTTTTTGTAAAAGATAGTAAAAATCTTCGATGTCTTGCAATTTTTTGTAAAAAAAAACAAAATGCATTTTCCTATTTTTGAGAAAAAATGTTCGTCGGACAGACAGACGGAATGGGGAGCAAAATATGGAGTGAGAAATATCCCAAGTCTATGTAAGACAACTAGGGCTCTATTTGCCTTAACTAGATTATTTGGATTATCTAGATTATTCGGGAAATAATCTAGTCCCATTTGGCCTAAATTATTTTCCCAAATAATCTGGATTAATCTAGCTCCAAACACAACATAACTTCTATATCCACAAATAATTTAGTCCAAACACTTTGAGCTAGATTATTCCGTCCGGCACCCAACATAATCAAACAATCCAATAATCCCATAATCTAGTTACGCCAAATGGACCCTAGACGGACCTCGAAGTTTTGGCGAGGAACTGAGAGATTTTCTCGAGTGTAGAATATGTAATTGAGAAATAGAGCTAGCCTCTTCACGAAGAGTAAAAAATGCATACAAATATATACCGAAATCTACAAAAAAAAAATAAAACGATACTAAAGACACTAAAATTAGTGAAAATGTATTTTTTTTAAAATTGCTTTTAGACTTTTTATCGTTGTTTATATTTTCTAGATTCTTATGTCAAGATAAATTCAAAAAAATTAAGCAAATTAAATAAAATGTCAAAAAAAAAAAACTGTGAATAATATTATAAAAAATTGATTAAAGAAAGCCCAAATATGTAAGGAAAGTTCAAAGAAAATGGCTGCTAAATTAACCCAAAGATGTAATTTTATTTTTTAACCCATTTACAGTGGTAGATAAAGATGTAGCTTACAGTGGTCTTTAGGTTGTTCTTTTGATCATCTCCAAGGCCTAGAAATTCCAATGCTCTCAACCCATTTTCTGCAGTTGTCACTGAATCATAATTATGTGTTAGTAGACTGCCAAAGGTTAATAAAAGAACAAATTTATAAATACAAATTATTTGTATACATCTAGATACATTTGTACATATACAAATGTGTCCGGAGTCGTTCAATTGACGTAGAACCCATATTATTTTCACAGCTATATTTAGATCTGTACACATAGTTTGTGTTGCTAGACTTTCTCGGATATATATTGTGTCCTTGAATAAATAATCAAATCGCTGCAACGATGTAATCCAGCCTTTATGTTTCTGAGTAATGCTAACACAAGACGTTTTGGACACATACGGATATAGATATATCTATATCCGACACTATTAGATACACGTAAAATCCTTGATAATTTGTGACCTGATATGCATCTAACGATTTTCGAACACATATATATTCCTATATTTGAGAAACCTAGGTGGGTGGATCATGTAGTTCAATATCGAGAATTAAGGGGCGATCGAAAATTTCAGAGTTCGATCGGTCTGAGCATAGTATAGGTCGGTCTCGATTTTTAAAAAAAAAAATTAATTTTCGGTTCCATCTTAGTTACTTGAGATTTCATTCGATCCCGACTGAACCGAAACAAAATACGGTAAAATCTAAAGGGAATTGACTGAATGAGTGATAGTTTTTTGGTGGAGCTTTGAAACTCCAGCCCATTTAATAATAAGATTGATTTACTTACGGCCGAGTTTTTTTTATTAAAACAATGCAACTCATTCAAAATTGAAAAATATTCAATTAGATCAAAACTCCCGACCAGATCGAATTGATTTCGATCACATGACTAATTCAATCGAGATCAATATTCAACATATTTATCCCAAACTTACTCAATCAACCCACCTTATCACAAATTCATTTTTAATCCGAACCAATTTCACCTCTACTAACAATCTTACCAAAAACATTTTAATTGAAAGTGGAAGAAGAACAACAAAACAATCAAACGTAAGCAATAGCCCCCGAGGCTGTGGGGAGAGAGAGAGGGGGGGGGGGGGGGAGAGAGAGAGAGAGAGAGAGTATTACCCTTGCAGCTGGAGTTCTTGAGTAATACTTCGACAATTCTGCGATCGATGATACTATCATCAACTGCTAGCACATGGGGTTCAATCCCATTATCAAATCCCTTTGATAAAGCAGAAGCATCCATGGGGCTTGTATTTCAAAATCACTAATACCCAACCACTCTCTCTCTCTCTAGAAAAATGCGATTAGCTGTAAGAAAGTAATTGCGATATGATGAATGAAGGTAATTGTGGAAACTGGAATGTGGGTTTGTATTATTTATAAGGTCAAGTTTTCAGAAAATGAAGCGGCTGAATCAGGAAGATAAAATCAAAGGGAACTCCCAACAGATTTCTCGTGATCCTGTGGGGTTTGATATCGATTCGACGCATATGTTTTCTCTCTCTGTACGTATACAGTATATGTATCTGTATATCATTATCGCTATCTCGCTCTGCTCTCTGGAGATCTTCCCTCCAGCTCATTCCCACCTTTTCTCCTCCCTCTTTTCTTTATCCGTAGATTTTCTTTATTCATTTTATTAAATAAAAAACATTTAAAAACACAAAAGCAAAACATTGTTTTTGATAATTAAAAGCTTGCTTGGATAAGTTTTTGTAATAGTTTTTCTTTTCAAAACCTGGGTTTATAGAAAAAAAATAATAATATGGTGAATTACTTTAATTTTTCTCATTTTTTGAAGCTATTATATAGTTAACTCCGTCAGTAAATTATTAAAATTTCAAATTGGAGATTCTTTCAGCCAAACGAATGGCATCATAATTTATATCACGATTGATTTTTTCGAGTTTCGATTATACTATTTAAAATTATGTTGCAGTTTATTTTGAATACTATTTAAAATTACGTCGCAGTTAGTAGGCAAAATCTTCGCAATCACGTTCCATTTTGCATATTATTTATGTTGCACTGTGTTTGCTACAAAAAATTTAAACTTAAAATTTCAATAATTTGATTAACATCGTCTAACTGAATTTAAAAAGTAAGAGAGATAATTGAATAATAATTTCAAAAAGTAAGGGAGGTCAGAATAATTTTTTAAATTACAGGAGAGATTAGTGTAATTTTAAAAACTCAAAAGAGATTGGTGTAATTTATCCATAATAATGTTTAGACTTCGAGTTTATTGAATTTTAATCTGTATTGCTAACTTTTTCTTCATTTTTCTAAAAAATCAAAAAACCTAAGAAAAGTTTTTTTTATTTTAAAAAACACATATTTTCTCAAAAGTTAATTGTCACTATATTATGCAGATTTGTACCTTTTAAGCATTTATATCAGATCAATAAAATGGATTTTCCCTCTAAATAAAAATTTCAAAACTCCAAAATGAGTAGGGCCCTTGCAATTCTTTCCCATTTTCCCTTAAAAAAAAGTGATTTCAAATTTTCCAATTAATTGCAGAATTGCAAAATAAAAATATTTTTTATTTTAAAAAGATTTGATGACAATATATATATGCAAAGGGAAAATACTATGAGATCACAATGAGGACATATAAGGAAGTCTATCAATATTATTACCACCTCGTATCAAACATTTCATTAAATATGTATTTTCAAATATTAGTTTATAGATTTTCTTGAATTTTTTAGCAGATATTTCGGATTAGACCTCTACCCCAGCCACCAAAATGATTACCTACTTTTAGAGATTAAGACCAAATCAAATCAAAACCAAGCTTTAATTTTAAGATAAATTAGAATTAGTTTATTCGATTTTTCCTCGAGCTCTATCGAGGCGATCTTATTCTTGATATTGAAAAATATCTAGATTGAGCCTATCAGTATGAGATATCATATATAGGCTTTCCTGGGTTTGACACGGTTTCACTTAGTCTATCTTGTGGTCTCTCAAAAAAGTTGGAGAACCGGCCACACTAACCCTCTGATCACAACCTGATTCGACGAAAAAAGGATCGACCCGTTTGCTATCTTTGTGTGCTTTCACCGTTGGATGTATGCCTATTTCAATTAAAACTGTGATTAGTATTTCGAGATTGATTTTTCTATAGAGGTATTGGGAAGGAATTATAATGTAATAATATCGATTCATATAGAAGAAAAGGTTTGCTATTTGATTCGAACACTGTACCTATGGGTAGGGATAGAGGAAGAATGAAAATCGAAGATTTTACATAAGATTTTGATTAAAAAATTAATTTGATTTATTTCATACTCCTCGCTCAATGAGAAAATGAGTCAAAAAAAGAAATAAAAAGAGTTCGATTGGAACATGAAAACGTGACTCAATTGGCACTAATTAATCTGGATGGTGTTTAGTGGCACTATCTACATCTCACCTAAGTGTTTTGAACTTGGTTTTTTTTGCCTTCATTTATAGGTGTGTTTGAACATTATTCACATTCTCATTAATTGAAAGAGAGCAAATCTAAATAAAAAATAATCTCATTCTTACTTAAAAAAGTGTATTTCCCAGGTGAGACGCACACCCTCTTAACCAATAAAGATAAGAATAATATTCACATTCTTTAAATAAGAGCAAACAAAATCACACTCGTTCTCGTTTCAAATATGCTCATCTTATTCACGTGTTATTTTTAATAATCCAATAGCCTGTATCATATAATATAACTAGCATTATACCAGTACGGTTGAATTTTCTTTTCAACTTTGCATGTCAGAAAAAAAAAAAAAGGATTTGCTTTGCCAGCGGGAGCTTCTTTGTTGAAGTCAATGAGCACAATCGCTCTACGAGTGGTCTTTGAGCTCGACAAGGTGATTTTGTTCCCGTGTCATTTGCAATACTTGATTCGAGTCTACGACTGTTAGCTCAGAAGGGTCAGATGTAGAATAAAATAAATAATAAGTCCTACAGTGACCTGGTACTAAACTGAAGTACTCCGCCACTCAATCCAATTAACTTGTACTCTACATGTCAGATCCTACACGATCTCTATTCTTACTAACTGTTGAGTCAAAATACTTTAAAATAATCGCTTCTCAATAATTTTTGATTTTGAAGGGTTATTTGGTCAAACTCCTAACAGTTCATCTATTAGTAAATTTACACTCCGATTCTTAATTTTCTCATAATATTTTAGTTTAGCATTAGTGAGTAATTAGAACCTTAGTGGTATTTATTTAACCATTACTTTAATAATTTATGGTGATCACCCTTTACTTCAACCATTGCTTTATCAATTTCAAACTCTAATCATCAACTCTTCAATGGTCCATTTTAAAGTCAGATTTAGTTTTATATTTTAATTATCGTTTATTTATGTAAAACATTAAGGGAAAATATCACATTTATGGAATAGATTTAAAAAATACCAAAATTAGTAGAGACAAGTATTAGCACGAGTCTCAACATGGAAATATCTAAAATAATTGCAATATTATGGAATCCAATTAGAGTTTGACGATTTTACCCCTTTGATACAACAAGGCCATTTTTGTCCGCCGCAGTACTCACAGAGCCATAGGTGGATGTTATTGTTCATACATCTCCTAGCCTGCAAGCAGTTATCCTTCCTCTACAAGTAGAAGTAGTCAAAGCTCAAGTAGTTGAAGTAGCTAGGTTTTTTTCTTAAAGAATTAGGTAATTATAGATGCAGACGATCTAGTTAACAAGAATGCTACATACACATCACTTTTGCACATTATTTTTGCACATCACTCAAAATTACGTCGTTTTGTGCTGAGGAATACCTAAATATATTTTGAGCGATATGGGTCAAAAACAAATATGATTTTTTCTCAATACAAAATGACGTAGTTTTAAGTGATGCGTAAAAATGATGTGAAAAAGTGATATGTGTGTATCATTTTTGTTTTGGCTTGCGTATGATTCTCAAAAATCTCTTTAAAATTAGAAGGCTTGCAGTAACGATACAATATCAGTTGCTTATTTTGATAAGATGACTCGTTTCTTGCAACTAATCGACTTATAAAAATAAGATATTGTAAGTTGTTTATCAATAAACTTACTTGCTCCTTACCACTACGACACTTGCACCAACTAGATAATACCACTTGCTCTATATCATGTAAGTGGAGAGATAATTTTACCACCCAAATGAAATAAATTGTTTCCTGAAGCTAAAAAATCTGCATGAATAATACACTATCAGTTGCCTTTTTTTGACAAATCACTTGGTCCTTCCAACTAGAAGAAAATTTGCGCAAACAAAACAGTATTTGTTGCTCCTCTTGATAAAATGACTTCCGTATTACCAGTAGGAGACTCGTATCAACAAGACAGAACCAGCTACTTGCTCCATACTATTTAAGTAGGTGGGTATAACAGACTTCATTGTAGTTATTTTATATTTTTATATTGTTTTATATATTTCCGTGACAGTATCAGATCCGCCTCTTGATAAAATGACTTGCTCGTTACCAATACGAAACTTGTACCAAAAAGACCATACTATTTCCTCCATATCATTTAAGTAGAAGGGTATAATGGTCTTCACAAGTAATTATTTCTATGCTTCTTATATTGTGATACTTCCACGACAATATAATTTTAACATTTATCTCTGCCTATTTAATTTAATTTTTTTTTGTTCCTTTCATGAAATTGAGATTTCCCAAAACTTAATGTTGATAACCGAATAAAACAACTATGAGAATAATAAGTAATTTCGATAACAAGTGGAAGTGAGAGAGTATGAGATATACATATATATCTGTTGCGGATTATATGGCCTGATTTCCTCCCTGATTTCCTCTCTGATTTCCTCTATCATTAGACTAGGATTTCTATAATTATCCATGTGTATTCTGTTACCTTTCTTATAGCCTAAACTTTAGGATCTTAGCTTAGGGCCTAAGCATGTATTTGTATATATTGCCTCTCGAGAGGAACACTGAGTAATGAAGAAAATTACTCCAAGAATGTGTTCTCTAATTCCTATTGTTTTGATCATGGTATCAGAGCCTACCCGTATCATTTGAATCCTCATCCTCATCACAACTATGGACACCGAAAAGAAAACCGAATCATCCTCATCCTCACCCGTACCTTTTCCAGTTATACATGTTCAATCCGAAAACTCTGGCTTCAACGCCGGAATCACTCTTACCGAATCTAACTATGACGTTTGGTCTCAAATCCTGGAGATGCTGATTGCAGAACGTGAGAAGATTGACTATATTATTGGGGATACACCCCAACCGAAGAAAGGAGATGCTTCGTATGCAAAATGGTATGCAGAGAACCAAAAGGTCAAGAGATGGCTGTTGATATCTATGAAGCCAGAAATCATGAAGCGTTACCTTCGATTGGGGACCGCACGGGAAATCTGGATTGCTCTTGCCAAAGCGTTCTATGACGGTTCCGATGAAACCCAGGTATTTGCACTCAATCAACGTGCATTTAACACCAAACAGGATGGCCGTCCTCTTTCCACTTATTATGGTGATCTTGTTGAAATTTTTCAAGAGTTTGATCACCGTGACAAAGTTGTAATGAATGACCCTGACGACGTTAAAACATATCGAAAGACAGTTGAACGTTTGCGTGTACATATCTTCCTACATGGGCTTGATGCGGAGTTTGATCAACTCCGTGGAGAGATTCTGAGGAAGGATCCGAGTCTGGACTTTGAAGAAACCTATGCATATGTGCGTCGAGATGCTATGCGCAGAGCGACGTTAAATGGAGAACCTGATCAGTTGGAGTCATCGGCTATGGTGGCTCGTCGGACCAATCCTCATCAAGGTCGGACCAACCCGAAGTCAGAGCAGGCACCCAATTCCTCCAATCCAGTTACTGATCAGACTCGGTCATCTAACAGGAGTTATGAAATTGGAGCTGCACGTTCAGAGAGTGTTTGCACTCATTGTGGCGCTAATGGCCATACTAAAGCCCGATGTTATGAGCTTATTGGATTTCCAGAGTGGTGGGATCCAGCCAAGGCACCACACAAACGTAATTCGAGACCAAATCACCATGCTTCTGTGACAGTAGCTGAAACTTCCGCTGATAATCCGAAGGCAACTTCATCTTTGGTTGCTACATCAGGTAACATTGGTAAGACTCTTAATATTTCTGTGCCTAATAGTAATAGTACATGGATAATTAATTCTGGTGCCACAGATCACATGACCTTTGATACTCATCCCATTCAGTCTCTAAAATCCTCTAAACAACCTGTAGTATCAACCGCAAATGGTACTTCTTCTCCTGTTCTTGGAGAAGGTTCAATTGCTCTTACAAAAAACTTGAATCTAAACTCTGTATTGGTTGTTCCTTCCCTCCATTATAGTTTGTTGTCTGTTGCTCAAATAACCAATTCCTTGCAATGTATTGTGATTTTTTGGCCTAACCGTTGTGTCTTTAAGGATATCCGGACTCGGAGGACAATTGGTTATGGTACTAGAAGGGGAAAGCTATACTACCTTAACATGGAACCAGCAGGTTCAAGTCAATTGGCTCAAGCATTCTCTACTGAAGGTTCTACAAAGTCTGACCAGGCAAGGGTTTGGTTATGGCATAGGCGCTTAGGTCATGCTTCCTTTGGATATTTAAAGAAATTGTTTCCCAAGTTGTTTTTGAATTTATCTAGTTCGGATTTCAAGTGTGACATTTGTGAATTGGCTAAAAGCCATCGGGTTCCTTTTCCAATAAGAATGCATAAAAATCCTATTCCATTCATGGTTGTTCACTCTGATGTGTGGGGTCCAGCAAAAATTCCCTCTTTAAATGGATCTCGTTGGTTTGTCTCATTTATTGACGATTATTCTCGTATGACTTGGGTTTGTTTGATGAAAACAAAGGATGAAGTCAGCATGTTATTTAAAAAATTTCATAAGATGGTCACCACTCGGTACCAATCTCAAATAAAAGTTTTTCGCACTGATAATGGGAGAGAATTAGTTAATCGGGATGTGGACTCTTTTCTTAACTTACATGGGATGGTTCATCAGACAACTTGTACCTCCACCCCGCAGCAAAATGGGGTTGCGGAGCGTAAGAATCGTCATCTTCTTGAGGTTGTACGTGCTTCTTTGTTTGGGGCCTGTATGCCCACAAGATACTGGGGCGATGCTCTCACTGCAGCAGCCTACCTCATCAATCGGGTACCTTCCAGTACTTTGGAATTTGAGACTCCATGTAATGTACTCCATCGAGCTCTATGTGCTCCTACCGTATCAAATTTGCCTCCAAAAATATTTGGCTGCGTTGCTTTTGTGCATCTCCCTAAAGCTTTGCGACATAAGTTGGCACCCCGAGCTCTCCGTTGTGTATTTGTTGGATATGGTTTGCATCAGAAAGGCTATAAATGCTATCATCCTCCTTCCCGAAAGGAGTATGTTACTCTTGATGTTGTATTTCATGAGACAGAAATGTACTATCCTACTCCCAAGTCTCCACTTCAGGGGGAGAGTAGAGATAAATTCGAATTGGAGACTTTGAATATGGAAGAACTAGAAGCTCTGAATATGCAAGAACTAGAAGCTCAACTGGAAGGGCAGATTGATGTGGAAAAAGACACATTGGATCCGGATCAACTGGAAGGCAGCCTATCACTACCAGAGCCATCAGTACCACATAACCAATTGCTCCCTCAGTCTGATTCCGCTCCCGAGTCTCAGGTATCCTCTGAATCTTCTCTTCCTGTGTCCCAAATAAATTCTGAATCCCATATAAAAATTCTACCCAATCGAGTCACGAGAGGAAAACCTAGAGTAAATTATGAACCTGTCCTTGACTCTACAACCAAATATCCCATGAGTAACTTTGTGTCTTACCATAAACTATCAAAGGAATGTGAGTCGTTTGTGAATCAATTATCTACTGTATCTATTCCTAATAGTGTACAGGAGGCCTTAAGAGATCCTAGGTGGAAGGAAGCTATGAATGAAGAAATGAGGTCCCTCCAAAAGAATTCAACGTGGGAAGTTGTTGTTTTACCTGAAGGAAAAAAACTCGTTGGATGCAGATGGGTTTTTACCATTAAATACAGGGCTGATGGAGTGATTGAACGGTACAAAGCAAGACTTGTTGCCAAAGGGTATACACAAACATATGGAGTTGACTATATGGAGACTTTTGCACCAGTGGCTAAACTGAATACTGTTCGGATTTTACTATCCCTAGCTGCGAGTCTTGATTGGCCGTTGCATCAGTTTGATGTGAAGAATGCCTTCTTGCATGGAGATCTTCAAGAAGAAGTATATATGGAGTTGCCTCCAGGTTGCAGTATGCAGATTGAAGGAAACAGACAGGTGTGCAGATTAAAAAAGGCTCTATATGGTTTGAAACAGTCACCTAGAGCATGGTTTGGAAGATTCACAAATTCTATGAAGGCGTTTGGATACAAGCAGAGTAACTCTGACCATACTCTTTTCCTCAAACATAATGGGAAAAAAATAACTGCTCTTATTGTGTATGTTGATGACATGATTGTTACTGGAAATGATGCGGAAGAAAGGAAGGCATTGCAAAATCATCTTGCTTGTGAGTTTGAAATGAAGGATCTTGGCCAATTGAAGTACTTTCTAGGAATTGAAGTGCTGAGATCAAAGAAAGGTATTTTTTTGTCCCAACGAAAATATACCTTAGACTTGTTGAATGAAACTGGTATGTCAGCTTGCAGCCCTGTCAGTACTCCTATGGAAGAAAATGTGAAGTTAGGTGTGCATCCGAATCAAATCCCTGCTAACAAAGAGCGCTATCAGAGGCTAGTTGGGAGGTTAATGTACCTTGCACATACTAGACCCGATTTGGCATATGCATTGAGTGTAGTCAGTCAATTCATGCATGCGCCAAGTGAAGAACATATGAATGCTGTCACTCGTATTCTACGTTACTTAAAGTCAGCTCCGGGAAAGGGGATTATGTTCACAAAAGGCGACAACTTAAATATTGAAGGTTATACCGATGCTGATTGGGCTGGGTCGATTGATGATAGGCGTTCAATGTCTGGGTATTTCACATTTGTTGGTGGGAATCTAGTTACTTGGCGAAGTAAGAAGCAAGAGGTGGTAGCTCGATCCAGTGCAGAAGCCGAATACAGGGGAACGGCTAAGGGAATATGTGAGTTATTATGGATCAGGAATGTCATGCTAGACTTGCACATTGAACAAACCAGCCCGATGAGATTATATTGTGATAATAAGGCAGCCCGTGATATTGCTTATAATCCGGTTCAACATGATCGAACTAAACATGTTGAGGTGGATAGGCACTTTATCAAGGAAAAGCTCGAAGCAAAGCTGATTGAAGTACCACATGTTCGATCAGAAGATCAACTTGCGAATGTACTTACGAAGGCAGTATCAGGCCAAGCATTTACTAAGTGTCTTGACAAGTTGGGTATGAGTGACATCTATGCACCAACTTGAGGGGGAGTGTTGCGGATTATATGGCCTGATTTCCTCCCTGATTTCCTCTATCATTAGACTAGGATTTCTATAATTATCCATGTGTATTCTGTTACCTTTCTTATAGCCTAAACTTTAGGATCTTAGCTTAGGGCCTAAGCATGTATTTGTATATATTGCCTCTCGAGAGGAACACTGAGTAATGAAGAAAATTACCCCAAGAATGTGTTCTCTAATTCCTATTGTTTTGATCAATATCTATATACACACACTGTGACACACACACACAAAAATATATGTGGGAAAAATTATGAAATAGTGGTTTGAACAGAAAATAATCTCCACAATCATGATCCACGATTTCGAAATTACCAAAATATGATCTTTAGGAAAGTAATTCCTAAAATATGGTGACCTTGCACGTTTATGACCATAATACCCTTTTGACGGTATTGACTTGCACCATGAAAGTGAATGACATGCATTATAGTGCAAATCGTTCACCTTCGGAATGCAATTCACTATGTTCCAGGATACAAGTCAATGTTGTCATAAAGATATTGTGGTCATAAATATTATCAGAAAGATATTATGGTCATTAGTCACCATATTTTTGGAATTAATTTCTTAAAGATCATATTTTGAGAATTTCAAAACTATGGATCATGATTGCGGAGATTATTTTCAATCCAAACTACTGTTTGGTAATTCTCCCTATGTATATATACACGTGTGTGTGTTTGCGTGTCTGTCACTAAATATATAATTTTATCTATTTTTACGAGTACACTTAATGTGTGGACACCGGCTGTTAGTATATCTTTCAACAATTTGTCAAATATTTTGACAGAAAACCCAGTCACATTTTTTTGGGAAAAAATCCAGACAAATCCATCCTGATACTCCGGGTCAGGGTGGTAAATTTAAACATTGATGGATATTGATGAATATGAAAATATTTATAGAGGACGGACCAATAATTATGAAGGCCTGCAAAATATCACTGAGGCCTTTTGTCATTAAAATTATAGTGAAAATTTTAAATATTTATAAATTTTTGAATATTTTCATAACTAACCTTACGTAATCAAGTTTATCTTTTAATTTATGACTTTTTAATCCACTTAATCTTTATCATGACATCAACTTTAGATAGGATTTTATGAAGTTTAGTGTTAAAATCTTGATTATTTTTATACAAAATATCAAAAATATATTCGGCGACAAGTGGAGTTTTTTTTAATTTCATTTATTTGAGGACACGAGATAGAAAAGGATTTTATCTTCTTTGTCTAAAAAAAAGATTTGATTTGCTTCACCTGTGATAATTTCCATCGATGGGATTTCACAGAGAAAGGAGGTTTCATGGTCTCAGCCACCCGTCTCGTATCGGCTACTACGTTTCGTATTGTCTTTGTAACGGTATTAGACCATCGAAGTACCGTTCCGATCACTATTCCGGTTGTTCCGACCTGTTCTGGCTGATGCCAACCGGTACTGTACCGTTCCGGTCTATATTCAAAAAAATAAAAAATAAATTATTTTTTGGGTAATTAGACATAAATTGAAGCTAAAATTATCATTTTTTTAATGTTTGGTGATTTGTTTTTAAATCATGATGTTTTATTTTTTATGTTTAATATAATTTTTTGTTAAAAAGTTTTATTTGAAATATGTATATTAATTTTAGCGGTAAACCCAAAACGGTATGTCGGTACACACCGCTACCCATATGTACCGTACTAGTAACAAAACCGGTACTCTCACCTGTACGAGATTGATAACTTTTGTCTCTGCTACAGACAATAGCAATGAAGTCTCAATTTGTTGTCCTTTCTTGTGGGATCTAGGTTGTTCGGGAGGGACCCCCACGACTCCTCTCTTCTCGAGAATTCATACATCTCTTCTCGAGAATTCATACATTCCTTATTAGTGTATGAAGTATGGATAACCATCTCTCGAGCACATGTTTAGATTCGTCCTCAATGAGAAAAAAAAAGTAAAGCACCTAGATGATACCGAGTGTGTGCATATGTTTAATTGAATATGTAAAGCGTGTTAGTGAATAGTACTGGGAGTGAGGGTGTGTGAAAGTTGGTCATTGTAATCTAAATAAATGTAAAAATTATTTTTTGGGAGATCGACCTCAATAAAAATTACTTTTGTGACACAATTTTATTTTTTAATTCATCCCAAAAAGAATAACCCAATTTATTAGTAATGTGTGATTATTAAGTTACAACAACTGATCGATATTGTTTTATCAATAGAAAGCTCGTCATGGCCACTAAAACCTTCTTTTTCATTAATCATCGAAGTCGAAGCTAAGGAACATAATTCAAATGAACAGTAAAAACATAAATTATAAAACAGAACATAAACAATACGACGTTGAATTGAGTCCAGTGAATTCATAGTCCCCTTACAATAGATTTATTGCCTCATCGTTAGTGTTTGAGGATCACACCAACACTTGTCTCTCAGGATAAAATATTGGCTCCTCAATCGAAGGAACACAGATCTATTGACTGTTTGTCGAATTTATTGTGTTTATCTCTGTCTCTCTCACACAAAGAACTTAAAAATAGGAAGGAAAATATATAGACGAATTTTCAATTTACTGAAATCAAGAAACGGAATTAGTATCTATAGAGGCATGAAAGGACCTTAATTTGAGCTACAAAAATTGCCATACTCTTGGGTGTTGGACATCAACGAAATGCATGATTAATGAGAGACCTTCCAATTACTTCGAGAAAATCCTCCGGTTATTCTAAATTCATTCGCCCAAAAATTTTAGGATCTTTGCATTTTTCACTTCCAAACCTTTAAAATTTTCAACACGACTAACTTGATTTTTTCCATAATCAATATTTTTTTATGAACTTTAAAAAGTGAATGATTCATATCATTAAAATGGACTCGAGAAGAGTGCACAAACGAAATAACTTACCAGTCCAATCTGCCGCCATATCACCAACTCCATTAAGGTGCCGTTATCTGCACTCTCAACTAGAGAAGAAAAAGTCTAAGGACATATACGTGTCTGGACACATTTGGACACAGATATATTTGAAGTCATTAGATGCATGTTAAGAGTCTTACGTGCATTTAATGACTCTGGACATATTTGTATCCTTAGCATTACTCATTAGAGAATCAAATTGATTTGATTTGTTGTAGTCATATGATATGTTTATCACATGTCTCATTAAAAAAAGTGATTGCAGTTTGACTGGTCCTCTTATGAGATTAAACAACTTTTTATTTTGTGAATAATTGTTAAAGAAGGCAATCAATAAGAAACCATCAGGTTTTTCAAGTAGTAGAGCGAATGAGCTATAAATTCACATATTTTGCTGTCGAAACTCGATAACTCAATACTTGAAGTCATTGGAGAATTTGTTCGGTCATTTTCACGCAAGGTCCTGAGGACTAGTCGGTAATTTAGATAGAGACTCCCCCAAGTTTTATCCTAGTTTGGTCCCAAACCGTCTGGATATCTCGATTATTAAAAAAAAAAGGCAATCAAATAAGAAAAGAAAAAGTCTAGGAATACAAATCATTTCTATATGCATTTTCTGACGTACGTGTTCGGATCTGTCAGGTGTATCTAGACTCACATGACTACATAGAACCCCACGTGCATTCAATGATTTCGAATATATTCGTGTTTGAATGTATACGAATAATTTGTATTCCGTTCCTAAACTTGTTAGTAAGAAAATTATATGATTCTTTAATTGGGAGTGCAGTGAAGGCACTACGAAATTGTACTATACCTTAATAGGTTCTTTTGAGATATTATCATTACAATTTGAATTGTTCATTTTATAGAGTTCGTCCATCACTTTTATTATGTAGGAAAAATATACGAATAATTGGTCGAATTCTAGAAAATAATTTTATGAATCTATCAACCAAATATTACATAATCAAATTACAACACAAATTAGGTAAAAAAAATATACAATACCAAACTAAATCCTGTGAATTTTAGTCTTCTTAAAATAGATTTGCCGCTTAACTGTAGGTGCTTGAAGATGCATTGGTATCTGTCTTCCAAGATAAATGGTTACTCAGTCAACAACGCAATTCTTTATATTTCTAAAATCAAGAATGAGATTCACCATTTGTAGGACCTTTAAACTTTTGAAACCGTCGAAAATATGAAAGGAGGGATTAAATAGGAACACAAATAGACATCAATGACGCAATTGATGACATCAATACAAACACGGATGAGTCATAACTGTTAAGTTCTTCAAGTTGCGTCGTGAGATCTGTCCCGATTTTATTCATAATCCTTTTAAATTTTCAACACATTATACACAAAAAATGGTTTGACTGGATATTGATAACCATATTGTAGGACAGCACATATTGCTGAAATGAATAATTAGTATGATTTTGATAATGAAATATAAGAAAAAAATTTCTCAATTGTATGGTTATAAGTGTGTTAAAGTTTATTTTTTTAAAAGTATGACCTTCTTGAAAAATTCTATAAAATGAGCAGTTCAGACTTTAGATTGTGATACCTCAAATGGGATCATCATGGTCCATTTGGCCTGTGGTTATTATTGGATTATTCACTGTTTAATTTTTTGTCCTTATTTGAATTTTTTTTTAAATTTTTTGTTTTTCATCAATTTTTTGATGATTGTTGGTTCGTCTCGACAAGAGCTTTCAGAAAAGTTATCAATCATCGGCTAAATTTGAAAAAAGTTTAGAAAAGACAAAAAATAAGTCAAAAACAGCGTCCGTGTTGACTTATTTTCGTCTTTAGTGACTTTTTTTTAACTTTTGGACATAATTTTATACTTTTTAGATTCCTTTCGTCGATACGAACCAATAATCCACAAAAAAATGACATAAAAATAACAAATACAAAAAAAATTTGAATAAAGACAAAAAATAAGCCAAAAAAGTTTTTTTGGCCAAATAGACCCTGAGGGTGCTACAGGAACCTCGATTCCGTACAAAAATATTTTAATACCTACTTATGTGTCGGGATGAGTTGGTGACTACACAGTTGCATATCGGGAAACAAAATTCCCAAGTCTTACTGTGTTGTTGTATAGTTCGTCATGTAGCATTTGTTTTAAGCAAACGGAGAATTTCAAAAATAATAACAAAATAATTTACAGAAAAATATAAACAAAAACAACAGCTAAGAGAAGAGAAAACGAATAGTGTCTACTCGATTTTTTTAGTAAGACTGCTATTTACGGTAGAAGTAAAATAACCTTTCAAGACCTAAATAATAACATCCGGTATTATTTCGGGTAGGTTTGCTCTCTAGATGATCTGTACTACTTTAGAGAATCGTGATTTATTTGTCAACGCAATGTTTATTTGGTTGATTTAGTATCTGAATCAAGACGTAAAAAGGTAAAAGATACAAAATCAAAATGTAAATAAATAAGTAAGTCAATAACTAAGTTGTTACTAAACAATTCTAGAATTCACCTATACCTTTGTATAGTAAAAATAAGATCCTCTTGCATATGGATTATAAGCCATATATCAGAGGGTATGAGTTAAACTTCTTTAAGGATGAATGATGTTGTGGCAGATGTCCTTTTTATTAATTAATTAATCAATTTATTATTATAATAATATGACTTGATCGTATTTTTAAATTATTAGATTATGAAGTTTTTTTAGAACTTAATTTAGTCTAGTTTGTTTGGACTAAACTATATGAGGAGGGTTTTTTACCGTAATAAATGTTTCTCTCTTTTTGACTTGAGAAGAAAATGTACTGATCATGGGTGAAAAAATACCCCAACAAACCGTACTGACTAAAAAAACTTAATGAAATATATGGGATTCGGTGGGTCTAAGTTTTGTACTGGTCAGTTTTAATTTTGAGCTGTAAAAGTTTTCGATGTCCGGTTTGGTCTCAATTTTTATGCAAATTCTCGCCGACTGACAGAGTCGAACCGACTTGTGTAGAGCATAAACTGAGCCGAAGAGTTTATCCATGAAGTATGGACGGAACTGAACTGACCTATATAAATTCTTTTTTTTGGGCTTGCATGGCCCGACAAATTATTACTAGGCCAAATTATTCTAAAAGCCACTGATGGTAGGCCCAAATAATTTTTAAGCCCAACCCAAAATCTCGAATATTCACGAATTATTCGATCGAACTGAACCATTGCAAACCAATTTCAATCAATATCGGTCTCGTAAATTTTCTTCCCGAACCGACTAGTTCAGTCCAACAAACATGCAAAAACCAATCGGGCCGAACCGAACCGATGATATCCTAAAAATTGAGTCCAACAAGTGAAGGAATTCCTTTTGGGCCCATCGAGAAAGCCCACGAGGATCAAAGCTTCTGCACAATCATGGCCCAACTGTGTTTGATAGTTAATTATTTTTTATGTATTAAAGAGAGTTAATTATTTTTGTGTATTAAAGATTATAATTATAATTTATTAAATTATTTGGATCATACGTGCATAATATATTTATCAAAATTATTTAATGGGTGAAATTGTAACTAGAACTCAAAAAACTCCTACATATGTGATTTTTTAATTCTACATTCTACATTTCGCATAGTGCATTTTAACAAAATTTATTTTATACTTTGTAACCAACACTTATAATTTGATTGTTCGACATCGAATTATAGAATGTATTATGTAATAATATATTCTGAAAAATAAATTGGACTTTCAGATGAATTTTTCAAATTCTCTATACAAATTTATACGTTGTCTTTATGTAAAATCTATTTTTCACATTATCTTTCAAATATGTAGACAGATTATTATTATATTTCAAATATATATAACCTACAATCTACAAATTAAAATTCAAAATATATTTTGCTCCCAAACAATCTAGAATTCAAAAAACAACTAACTCTCAAATACCCCCACATGTTGAGCAAAATTATTTTTTTATTGAACGTAGTTTGTAGTATTTGATTTTTACAATTTTTTGTATAATTTTTCTTGAAAAAATTGCGAATAATTTTGTCTAGACAAAAAAAATTAAAAATTGAAATTATATAGATTGAAGCTGAAAAAATTCAAATAATACGACCACAAAGTCACCAAAATAATAAAAAACACAATGACTGATAAGTTAGACAAAAATGTCAGAATAGACGTACGTCACATTCTTGCCAATGATGATTACATCATCTTCTAGAATGACATAAAATCATCGAATAAAACACCGTGATGAACTTGCTCCCCGCAATGCCACAGCTCGACATGGCTGAGTCGACATGGCTGAGTGTAGGGTAATTTCATTGACAGAAGCCCACATAAGTCCCTCCGAAAAGTGACTAGAATCGCTTCACATATATCCCCTTTGGAATAAGCCTCAATTGGCGTTGTTGCATGTACTTGTCTTGACACCAAAATCTCTATCGATAGAGCTAAAAGCAAGCATGCCGAAATAGAAATTCGGGACCACATCGGTTAGCTGAGCCAGTCTCTCCAATATAGATATATTCGGAACTATTCGATACACATAAAAATTTCTAAATAATATAGACTCAACGTGAATCCAATAATTCTAAACACGTCTGTATTCGGATCTGTATTTTAAAATTGCGTTTGTAAATTTTTTGAGAAAAAACATAATTCAATTCAAACACACGAAAAAGGTAATAAAAGTGGTCCAACCTCAGTCCAAATTGTCTGAAAAGTAGTGGATCATGTGGAGGGGGGGAATAAAAGAAGCACGAATAGAGCAGTAACACATTAAAACAAACGGACTCGTCGTTACTCTGTCTGGCTTTATATTCTCTTTTATTTTTATTTTTTTTAAATGTAGAGCTGTCTTAATAATTATTTTATTATTTTTGGGGACCAGAGAAATAAATGTAAAGGATTTGACGTATATAAATAAACTGAGAGAAAATGGCGGGAAATTATTTATTTCCTTTTCGAAATTCCTATACCATTAATCCACTAGAAAAGCATCAGAGACTGGAATGATCCTCCACTTGCTAGTCAGGAAATATCACCGCTCCGTGGGCTTCGGGATGTTGTGCGTCTCGATAGAAATCCGAACTTGTCCAGTTATAAAGTTCGTTGAAAAGATCAGCAGAAGAAAAAAATTGAAAAGAGCAGCAAATTTAAAAAATTGAATTGATCGAATATTGATGATTGCTAGATGGTATCACGTTTATTATAAATCAGAGCTAATTTTAAAAATAAAGTGATAATAATTTATCTCGATTATTTTGGGTATAATTTTTTGATAAATTTGATTTTTGATATATTAGTGTTCGGTAGATTTTATAAAGTGGACGATTCAAATCAAGATGATTGGATCCTGGTAGAATTTGTTGAGGCACACTAAATTTCCGTAAAGCTTTAACGCATTGCAGGGACTCCTCATCCTAGCGGCAGACTTTTTATTATTGAGATCTCGGCTTTGCTCATTGAGATTCTACTACTATTTGGTTAACTAGAAAAAAAAATTGGTCTTTCTCAAAAAAAAAAAAAAATTGCATATGTTATATACATCAACTTTGTTTGAATTAACCCAAAAAAAAAAAAAAGTTCACATAATTTTTTCGCCATTAGGATTTTTTTTAACTTTAGATATAATTTTATATTTTTCTAAAAGTTCTTGTCGAGTGGAGACAATCCACTATTTGGCCTATAGAAACTAGATATTTTTTGTCTTAATTTAATTTTTTTTTGCACTTGTTATTTTTACATCAATTTTTTGTGAATTATTAATTTATCTCGACGAAAAATTATAAAAATTATGTTCAAAAACTAAAAAAGTTCGTTAAAGATGAAAAATAAGTTTAATTTTTTTCTTATTTTAGTGAATTTTTTTAGATTTTAAATATAATTTTATATTTTTTGAAAAGCACTTGCCGAGAAGAACTAATAACTCACAAAAATTAATAAAAAACAAAAATGAAAATGAAAATGAAAAAAATTAATAAATAATTTAATAATAACCACGGTTGAATTAAACTGATAATTTATAATTTTTTAAAACTATTTTATATAATTGTTTGGTAAATTTGACAATGACTTACCAATGTATTGATACGCCGCCGACGCATGCATATAGTACGATGATTAATATAAAGTTCGATAATCACGTGATGTAGGAAGGACAAATAGGAATTACGCCTGAACCAAGAACAAGTCAAAGGCGATGCCCCAAAAAATTGTACTCCTAAATAGAAGATTGATCACGAGCTCAATTACACTTTACGATTTTTTATCGTATTCGTTTTTATGTTTGATCGCGAATGGAATGTGAGCTACAAAATGTGAGTTGATTCGCACTCCCTTCAACAATATGAGATCTCTCTTGAAAGTAGGAGTGTAATCGGTTTGGGTTCGATCGGCTTCTCGATAAGGAACCTAAAACCGATCGATTTAGGGTGAAATTTATTCCAACCAATCCCGATCGAATTTCGGTCAGAGCCGAAGTCGGTTCGTGCTAAGTCGGTCAGGTTATTTTTTTTTTTCGGTTTCCTTGAATGAGCCTTTGTTTTGGGCCAAAAGGTCAAAAATTATAGAAACCTTCTAAGCATTGAATTACATGAAAATGATTGGATGAGATTAAATAAATATAATGGGTTCAGTTCAGTTGGTTTAATTAAATAGACAGTAAAAAATGAAACCGAATCGACGGATCAAAAATTTGTTGTGAAAAAACAAAATCGACCGCGCTGCGGTTTAGGTTTTTAGTTTTTTTTTACTGACTAAATTATTAGATTATTTTTTCTTTTTTATGTGAATTTTTTTATTTTTCGTCATTTTTTTGTGAATTATTTATTCATCTCGATGAGTGCTTTCAGAAAAGTTATAAATAATAGACCCAATTTAAAAAAATTTCAGAAAAGATAAAAATAATCTAAAAACAAATTTTTTCTAAGTTTATTCGTCGTTTTTAGTAATATTTTTTTAACTTTTGTACATAATTTATATTTTTTAAATTTTTTTATCAAGACGAACTAATAATCTATAAAATATCGAGGCCAAAATAATAAATAAATAAAAAAGATAAACTAGGGAGGCCAAACAGAGAGAGTTGCGGAAATGTACATATCTATGTAGGCTATGATAGGGACAACCGCGAGTTCCTTGTTTCATTAAGCATAATTCAATTTGTACCACTAAAAAATTTGTAATTACACTTGCAACCTAATCTTAAACTTATATTTTGACTTTCATGTTGTTAAATGCAAAAATTAATCTCCTCGCGTTAAGATGGTAGATACTAGCTTATAAATTAAATTAGTTGTCTTATAATTTATTAACACCTTTCATTTTACTTATTTGATATGTCGTATACAAATATCTCCCATTAAAGTTTGACGTAATTAAAACTTATAAGTTAGCTTAAGAATGTATTATTTATCCTAGCATGAGAAGTGGATTCAATCAACTTGTACAAGATTGTCCGCTTTTACCGTCTTAACCTCGTAGACTTTCCAGTAGGTTGTTCATTCTTTGATTGTTCCAGGACGAATACGTTTAACTGTGAAATTCTATTGGATTTTGGCGTTATCACCTCTTTAAAAAACCTTGTACAAGAAAAGTTCATAATCTATTATAAATAACACTCAATTTACATCCACCAAGCGGTCCACCCACCCGAATGCCGACCTCACAACTGATATCATAGCTTGACTGAGATGTCGCAAATATTCACCATACATGTAATGCAATTACATAACTCATCGAATGTATTGATCCTGCTAAAAAATCTCGCTATTTTATGAATTAAATGAACAAATGCTAAATACACGCGCCTATTAATTATCTTGAAATTAAAAGCATAAACAATTATAATAAGACACTATGAAGATAATCACCTTAAATTAGTCTTGTTTAATATATATAAATGATACTAGTATAATAAGTTAAAATTATATCGTTTTCTGTAGTGTATATATATATATATGAAGATAATCACCTCAAATTAGTCTTGTTTAACATATGTAAACTATACTAGTATAATAAATTGAAATTATATCGTTTTCTGTAGTCAATATCGATATATATATTATTGTTCATTACAACAAATGCATGACTTTTAACATCTTCGCTAACAACCCCACCCACCTCTATTGCCAGTCTCTAAAATGGAGACCCAACTTTGAATATTCATATACGGAGACTACTAAAAAAATGGTGACGTGTGTTCTAAGGCAGAACCAAGAATATAATTTAATCTAAGCTAGAAATGAATTGAATTAAAACAATATATTGGACTTTAAATAATAAGGAAGAGGCTAATTTGATTAAAATTTTACAAATAAAAAAATGAAATTTTTTTTCCACCTAAGCTATGGCCCAATAGAGCTAGTCTCTGCTTCCTCTCTTGTGTGTCTAGTTTTAAAATGTATGAAACTGGTCCATTTGGCCGTGATTATTACTCAATTACTGAATTATTAAATTATGGTGTACGAAATATAACTTAATTTAACTCAACATATTTTGACTAAATTATTTGTGATGTGTTTTGATTGAATTTAATGCAGAATTTTATTTGAGTCAGTATGATAAGTAACAGAATTATCCTTTGACATAATTCTAGTTGGAATAATTTAGCCTCAATGAAAGTCAATAATTGAGGGCTGTAACGTCTTTTATTTTTACTGTGCATTCTTGTTACATGGGCGTTGGTTATTGGGAATAAAATAGCCAATAAATATTGGCACCGTAAAAAATGTTTAAATAATAATTTTAAAATGAGGACCAATATTAAATATTGTTAACAAATTTCTAAACCTCATGGTCTTCTCTCTTCAATAGCTATTAAATAAGGATTAGTTAATGAAAGCCACGGTCCCGTAGCCTTAAAGTTTTTGAATTTCTGGCTATGACTTAATCAACAATAGAATATACCGTTAAATAATCTTTCGTCTTTTGTCTGTGCGAAAACACTACGATAATTAAGTCAAAATCAAACCGATTCATACTTTCAATCTAATGCGTGTAATAATAAATTACAACGTACCTGTCCTTTTACAGGATTTTCACTCATTCAATTTGAGTCATTTCTTATCTCTAATTCATCATTAGAGACGAATTATACTTTATAACAATTGGTCACAAACACGACAAGTATTATCCGAACAGTTTGAATCTTATCTTCTACTGTTAGAGTTTAATTTAATTGTTAACTTCTCATTATTAATCATATTAACCTATAATTTTTCATTTTTGTCTGTTTAGGTATTTTCTCAAAGTATTCGGAGTTTGGAACTTATCCACAATCTGTTACAATCCAATCACAATTATTAAACTATATTTTTTAGGTCAACAAACATAATCGTCTGCTCATCAAAATTTTCATGCACGTGAACACCGTACTGTCAAGCTGACTCATCACCTATTTATGTACTAAAATCCTAATTAGTTTAATCAATTTATACCTCTTTCAATTTTGGATTTTTTGTCTTTAATAACTAGAAATGGTATCTTCATTAGATGCTTTGTTTTTTTTAACGGAAGTAAGGAGGGAGAGATAAATGAAATAAAGAATTACACTGACCTCCCTTAAGGTTTTTTATAAATATAATGCACCCCTAAAAAGTTTTTAAAATTACTCTGATCGTCTTTTACTTTTTAAATTATTATGCAGTTTCCTCATTTATCATTAAAACCAGTTAAACATCGTCAGTTAAACTATTAAAAATTTAAGATTAAATTTATTTAACAAAATAAACTATAACATAATTTATATCACGTCTAAAATAATCTATGTTGAATTTTTAAAAATTTTCTAAGGTCAAAATTCAAACAGAATTTCGAGATTTTTCCGAATTTTGGCTTTAAATTTTTTTTAAAAATTCAACATATGCTATTTCGGACGTAGATAAAAATTATGTTATAATTTATTTTATTAAAAAAACCTTGAAGTTTTAATAACTAAACTAACGATGTTTGACTGATTTTAACGACAGAAAAGAAAATTACTTAATACTTTAAAAAGTAAAGCAGGTTAGAGTAATTTAAAAAACCTCAGAGTCGTTGTATTTGTCAGAAACGCTAGAAGAGATAAAGTGTAATTCACCCAATAAAGAAATATAACACTTTAGTAACATGGGATTAATATATAGAAGTTGATGTGGTGGGAGTTAAAAGGATAAGTACCAAAAATAGGAAGGAAAAAAAAAACTAAAAGTGATTTTTGAAGTATAATTCAGTTTAAAATTTGCTGAGAACGATGTTGATCCACTTGTAGCTTTAAAATCATAAATTTTAAATTTTAGCCTTTTTTGGCACTTCTCCCAATTGAGTGAATTGTCACTTAAAAGATTAATTTAATAAAGTCAGTTATTTTTTCAGCTACGTGGGTTGAAATGGGGCTACCAAATATGCATTAAAGAACATCGAAATAAATGAGGATGGGGGACCTCTGATTAGCTTCACCAACATGATTTTAAAAGGGAAAAAGGTCTCTCTCTCTCTCTCTCTCTCTCTCTCTCTCTCTATATATATATATATATATATATATATATATATATATATATATATATAACTTGTAATGAAAAATCTCTCACTTTGTTAAAATACGGATCTCTCATTTTTTGGTTAAATTCTGATTATTCGAACCATTCAAATGTTTAAAACATGTTTTTAAGGATACTCGCGAGAAATCAACTAATATTATTGGTAAGGTCTTGATTCAAGTAGTTTGTCATAAAACTATTACTGTCAGTATTTATGAAAAACAGCTTAGATGAAGTCCATTCCAATATTTTTTTGAACCGATTTTTCTCGGGTATTCTTAAAAACATGTTGAACAATTCGTATCATTAAAATTTGATCAAAAAATAAGAGGCTCGTGTATATACACACGCACACACACATACACACGCGCGCGTGCGAGGGATTCCTCATTTTATTAAAATGAGGACTTCTCATTTTCTGATCAAATACTAATAATCTAAACAGTTCAATGTGTTTAAAATATATTTTTTAAGGGTACCCTCGAGAAATCAGGTAAAAAAATATCCGAAAGAGCTTAATCTAATCAGTTTTTATAAATACTAACAGGAATAATTTTACAAATAACTGACTGGATCAAGCTTTACCTGATAATATTTTGAACTGATTTCTCACAGTTACTCTTAAAAATATGTTTTAAACACAATATTGAATGGTTCATATCATCAATATTTGATGAAAAAATAAAAAGTAAAACGAGAAATTCCTTATTAAAAACTTACACGTATATACTCTCTCTCTCTCTCTATATATATATATATATATATATATGAATAAAACTACTAACACATTAAGTTGTACATCAAAGTGTACATTTATACTTACATGACATGTCATTATAAGATAAAATATAAAAGCGAGTATCATAAATTTTGATATACGTTCAAATTAGTAGATGCTACATAGACATAATGTATAACTTGATGTGATAGTAATATTGAGCGCTCTCTCTCCCTCTCTTTCTACATATGTGAAAAAGCAAAAAGGTGAGTCCCTCTCATCATTTCTGCAGTCTGCACTACCACCACCTCACAAAACACAGACCCTTCTTTACTATCACTACCCACCTCACCTACCTCTCTTTATTTCCTCTGGGTTTTGGACCTCTCTTTACTACCCTCCCTTTCCATTTATTACCTGCATCACCTCAAAATTGTACCAACTTATCATCTGTTCAAATAGAGCCCTGCCCATATCCATAGGTATTTAATTATGAGCAATGTAATGACATATTGCTTTTTACGTTACATTCACTAACTTGAATACGTATCAAAATACATAAGACTCATTTTTACACTTTATACTTAAAATGACATGCCACGTAGGCACGATATATCATTTGATATGTTAGTAGAGTTATTCATTAGTTATTAAAAATGCTACACACGCATTATTTTTGAATATCACTCAAAATGACGTCATTATGTGTTGAGAAAAAATTAAATTTATTTTTGACTCAAATCGCTCAAAACAAATTTGAATTTTTCTCAACACAAAATGACGTCATTTTGAGTGATGTGCAAAAATAATGTGTGTATAACGCTCTTGATTAATTATTGGATAAATTACACTGATTTCTCCTGAGTTTTTGGAAAAATACAATGACCCTCGGAAGGTTTCAGAAATACCTTTAATCTTCCTTGTTTTTCAAATTATTTCATAATTACCTCTCATACCATAAAAATTAGCCAAATATTATTAATTAAACTATTAAAATTTTAAGTTCAAATTATTTTTAACAAAATAAACTGTAATATAATTCCTAACACGTTCAAAATAGACTATATTAAATTTTGAGATTTTTCTAAATTTAAAAGTCAGGTAAATTTCAAAAGCTCTGTCTGAACATGAAGTTTTACTAGCTTAACTAACAACCGTTTGATTGATTTTAACGATAGGAGAAATAACTGCATAATAAAAATTTAGAAAAAGGAGGCTAGAGTAATTTCAAAAATCTAAGGGGTCAGTGTATTTGTCATAAACACCGGGAGATGTTAGTGTAATTCATCCTTAATTATTTAAATTTGACAAAAAAAATATTTTGGATGATCAATAATGCACGAATAATTTTTTGCAGTAAAAATCCATACAGTAGATAAGTTAGGATTTGGTTTCATTGCAGTCCACACACGAATTGTAAGAAGCAACCTAGTCTTGACTGTTCATATCGACAATAAAAGGTCAATATTTGTGAAAAAAATTATCCATAATTTATTTGACTAAATTTGAATTATTAAAAATCTCATCCCAGCTATTGTGTATTATTGTCTTTACACTTTAAACCAAAATCATTGTCTATTTTATTTATTTACACTTTAAACCTAAGAGGCATTCCATTCCAAAAGAGTGTTAGCTAGGAGATAAAAAGTGATGGTTCAAGTTAGGGAAAAATCACAAATTTAAATTATGGAACATAAACGGACCCTTTGTCTCATCTCAATTATTGTTTATTTTCTTTATAAAAAAATTACGAAATTTTTTTGAATTCAAAAAAAGTTTTTTAATTTCAGTTCTTTCTTTACACTTTAAACCAAAATCAATGTCTATTTGCTTTTTTTACACTTTAGTCCTAAGATGCATTACATTCCAAAGGAGTAATGGTAGGAGATAAAAAGGGGTGGTCTTGTTATTAGGGGGGAAAAAAGGAAATTTAAATTATGGTACAAAAAGGGACAAAGATGATGGGAATTTTGATGACATTTTAAGCTGAGTTTTATTTTATGAAATTCCAACAAATCTGAATTTTTTAGTATCAATATTATGGTCTTTTTGGTCATTTTCATTGATTATTGTCATATTCGTGTTAAATTTTTTAAATTTATTATTCACTTGATGAAAGGAATTTAAAAGCTAAACAAAATTTTTCACTCTCATTTTGTCTTTCACATAGACTTTTTTTTAATTTGAGTTCATATTTTTTTTATTAATCTCATCGAGACAAACGAAAGAATGCAAAAAAGTTAACAAAATTTATAAAATATGAAATAACACCGACCGTTATTAATAAAAAATAATTGGTCAAACAGAAAACTATTAAGAGATTGAAAAGTCGTTTTTTCATTAGTTTAGAGTTTTAAAGTTAATTGAGATACGCATAAACTGATTTAAATATTTAATTATAAAAAAAACTTCATTGGACTGCTCCAAGAAATTACAGTAGTGCTCCAATAAATAGTAGTGCTGTCCAAATACCGTACTACTCGGCGTTTAGTACTTGGCAGTTGGCATTGCCACTGCCACTCCACGTCAAAAGAATCACTGGGAAAACCTATGTGGACGCCACCTCGGATACCTTACAACCGACTGGATTAGTCCACGCGTTCTCATCTCACTGCTTGCCCTTTTTTGTTTGAGTAATTGTCCAGTGCTTTTCGGACCACCACGTCCGATATCACAACTCTTCAAAATATTATATATATATATATATATATAGAGAGAGAGAGAGAGGCGGCTCTGTGAACCAATATTTTTTTAGACAAATATCTAAAATTTTCATTCTTGATTAAATTTTAATGATCCGAACCGTTCAATGTGTTAAAAACATGTTTTTAAGGGTACCCATGAGAAATCAGCTCAAAATATTATCGAAAAATACATGATTCAGACAGTGGTTCAAAATACTGACAGGAACTGTTTTATGAACCACTGCTTGAATCAAGCTATTTTCGGTAATATTTTGAGCTAAACTCTTCATTCTTGATTAAATTTTAATGATCCGAACCGTTCAATGTGTTTAAAACATGTTTTTAAGGTACGTTAACCGGAAAGAGCTTGATCCAAGATGAACCATTACTTGGATCAAGTATTTTTTCGTAATTTTTTTAGCTGATTTATTGTGAGTACCTTTAAAATATTTTAAACACATTGAATGGTTCGGATTATTAAAATTTAATCAGGAATGAAGAGTTTAGATGTTAGTCTAATATTGGTCTAACAAAATATTGGTTTATGGAGCTGGCCCCTTTATATATATAATTTCAAACAAATATAAATATCAATACATATTTACGGATATTAATACATATTTTATATATTATTCATCGCCTATTAAGCAGTGATTAGTATTTCCTTTTTTGTAATTAGAGATGGTGTGTAAACAAGAGGTTATATATGGATAGAGAGTAGGGGTGAAATCGGTTCGGGGTCGGTCGGTTCGGTCCAATATTTTCATGGACCGATTTGGTTCGGTCCAAAGTTTTTCCAAACCGACCCCGACCGATTTATTTTCGGTTCGGTTCGGTTTGGGGCAGGGTCAAATTATTTCGGGGATTTCGGGGAGTTCGGGGATTTCGGTCCGTCCCGAATGGGTAGTGTTAAAAATTAATTTTGAGCTCGTTCGGTCCAAATTCGCCACTAATATAGAAAATATATTACCAAATGAGCCTCTATTCAAATTTTTTCCATCAAATATCACATGGGCATATTTTAAGAAAAAAATTAATCTATTTTTTCACCAAAATAGTAAAAAAAACATAATAAAAAATACAAAAGGCAAACGCATCACTAAATTTCGGTTCGGTCTAAGTTAGTTCGGTCTAAGTCGGTTCGGTCCAATACCATTCGGTCCACTATCGGTTCGGTTCGGTCAAAATTCCAGAAAATCGAGACCGAACCGAATATATTTCGAAAAACCTGTCATGGACCGAAACCGACCGAACCCCATTGTGGACCGACCGAAGACCGAACCGAATGGTCGGTTTTTTCGGTCGGTTCGGTTTTTTCGGTTTTTCTTTCACCCCTAATAGAGAGAGTCTTGGACTACTCTATTCCGTGGACGTGATATATAATACGGAGATATATGATATATGTTTTTCAATCGCTTAACAAATACCAGATGAAAGGTAGATGAATTATTAATTCGGAAGTAATATATATTCTCCTTACGAGACACCTAACAGACATGAGGTTTGATGAATTTGAAATTATTAGATGCACATTGAGGTTTTTAAAATAATTTTAGTTTTTCGCGTATCGAATAATTTTAAACACATCTGTATTTAATTTTGTGCAAAAAACACATATGTTCTTAAACTTTTTGAGGTTCGATTTCTCTCTAGATTTAAGATTTTAGAAAGTTTAACGGATGGTGTTGGAAAATTTTGTAAGCACTACCTGCCTGTAGCCAGCAACACTGAATAATTTTCCTTCCATTCGCCGTTAATACAAAAGTATCCCAATTCCACATTACTTTCTCAGACAGCACAGAGAGACAGAAAAAGAGAGAGAAAACCAGAGTGGGTAGGGGGAGAGAGAGAGAGAGAGAGAGAGAGAGAGAGCGAGGGAGAGAGAGGAGGGAAAACTGGCGCCGCCGTAAGCTCCATCTCCGCCAAAGCAATACTGTTTTCTTCCATAGACACTTCCGTTGACTCCGCCCCGAAATCTGTAGCTCTCTTGCCCTTGCCGGAGATCCGTTCACTTTCATGTTTCCGGTGGCATTTCCGGCGGTACTTCGAACAAGCTCTCTTGTGTTTTTGTTTTAGGAATCTCTGATTTCTGTTCACATTTCTGGCAGGCGAATTCTAGCCGTTAGAAAGAACCTGATTTATACACATTTACTTCATTTCGAGGTGGTTCTCTTTTATCGGTAAAGTTAGGTTTTGCCTTTAATGTCCTCTTTGTTTCACCTGATAAGATCCTTTCCGTTTGTTTGAAGTTGTTTGATTGTTCAAAATCAACTTCAGCTACTTTCTGCTCTATTCATTAGATTCAGCTGTATTTTCCACCTCGATTGGTATCTGTACTCGAGTTTGTTTGCAAGGGGAAACTACCTGTTCATTTCCTTAATAAGTACCCACATAACTTCTCATTTGCTTTTTCTTTACTTTTGGACTGCTTTGTTCTTGGTTCTTCTTTCGTTTGAATTTCATGTGGGATGTCCACAAAGGAGTATTTACCTTTTGTCCAGGTGCTAGGTCTTTCGTCCTGATCTTAGGCACAAATGCATTGTGTATAAATTGCAATATAGGGTAGAAGGGGATCCTAATCTTTTGGTAGAAATGATGAGGTTGTTTAGTTTATTCATTTTGCTGCTTTCTGTTCCAATTTGTGTTATTTCTTTGGGTCCATCTTTGAACGATGATGTTCTAGGGTTAATAGCCTTCAAAGCAGACATTCAAGATCCCAATGGAAAATTGGATTCTTGGAATGTAGATGATTACAGTCCCTGTGGCTGGACTGGCATAAAATGCAACCCTGGATCTAACCGGGTCACAGAGCTTATCCTTGATGGGTTTTATCTCTCTGGACGATTAGGCCGGGGCCTACTGCAATTGCAGTTTCTCCGGAAACTATCACTGGCAAAGAACAATCTTTCTGGTTATATTACTCCCACTCTGACCCAACTTGAGAACCTACGATTTCTCGACTTGAGCGGGAACAGTCTTTCTGGACCAATACCAGATGAGTTTTTCCAACAATGTGGTTTGCTACGGTCAATTTCCTTGGCTAACAACAACTTTTCGGGCCAAATTCCGGACAGTTTGAGCTCATGCTTGTCACTTGCTGCGATTAACTTCTCTACCAATCACTTTTCGGGTTCATTACCTTCTGGGATCTGGTCTTTACATGGGCTTAGATCGCTTGATTTTTCAGATAATCTGCTGGAGGGTGATATTGCAAAAGGTGTTGAAGCATTGAATAACTTGAGAGCAATTAGCTTGCGCAGAAATAAGTTTACAGGCTTGGTTCCAGATGGTATTGGGAGTTGTTACCTTTTAAGGTCAATCGATTTTAGTGAGAACAATTTATCCGGGAATCTTCCAAGCACAATGCAGAGGCTTACCTTGTGTAATTACCTAAATGTACACAAGAACTCTTTTTCCGGTGAGGTTCCAGATTGGATTGGAGAAATGAGAAGCCTTGAGACATTGGATCTTTCTTTTAATAGCTTTTCTGGTCAGGTTCCAATTTCAATTGGGAATCTTCAGTCCTTGAAGGTGCTGGATGCTTCTACCAATGCTTTTACCGGGAGCTTGCCAGAATCTATGATCAACTGCAAAAACCTTCTCATTGCAGATTTCAGTCACAATTCATTGACGGGTAGTCTTCCTTCTTGGATATTTCAACTGGGTGTACAACAAGTTTCACTTTCAGGAAATAGACTAAGTGGAAGTATGGACAGTCCTTTCTCGTCCTCAATAGAAAACTCTCACCAGAAGCTTCAGGCCTTGGATTTATCTGGCAATGCATTGGTGGGTGAAATTCCATCTTCTGTTGGGGATTTTAGCAGCTTGCAGGTCTTGGATTTGTCTAGGAACTTACTTGATGGTGGTATTCCATCAACTATTGGACAGCTGAAGGCATTGAATGTTTTGGGCTTGAGTCAAAATAGGTTGAATGGAAGCATTCCTTTGGCAATCGGTGGAGCTCTATCACTAAAGGAACTGAAACTGGATATGAACTTCTTGGCAGGAACAATTCCAACTTCAATTCAAAACTGCTCACTGTTAAAGACATTGTAAGTTCTCTTTGCACCTTCACATGCTTTTGTTGCATTTGGCCATTTATTGGGGTCGGTGATCCAATATGCTTTAGTCTTAAATATGGACGTTGTCTAAGTTCTAATAACTCTAATCGTGTATTGATCTGTCTGATTTTTCGTTCGAGTGGATTACCCATAAAAAGCTTGCTCAAGTGTTTACATTTCTATTTCGCACTTCTGGGTTTGGGGTTTGAACGTAATGTAGCCGACAAAGAGATCTATCCGCCGGTCTTACATTTTCCTTTTGTTGCTTTTGTAAATCTTTGCAGGGTTGTTTCAAGGAATAACATTGCCGGGCAAATACCTGCAGCCATTGCAAAACTCACCAACATTCAAATTGTAGATTTGTCTTTCAACAAACTGACAGGAACCGTACCAAAGGAATTGGCAAATCTTTCCAAACTTCTCTCCTTCAACATTTCCAACAACCAGCTCCAAGGCGAACTACCAGCTGGTAATTTCTTCAATACCATTTCCCCTTCTTCAGTCTCTGGAAACCCATCACTTTGCGGTGCAGCAGTCAACAAGTCTTGCCATACTGTTCTTCCCAAACCGATCGTCCTTAATCCCAATTCTTCTGATTCTGCCCCTCCTGGCTCAATGCCCCAAGCTCTTGCCCACAAGAAAATAATACTCAGCATTTCTGCCCTAATTGCAATCGGTGCAGCTGCCGTGATCATCATTGGTGTAATTGCGATCACTGTCCTGAACATCCGTGTCCGATCTTCCACGTCTCGCTCACCAAAGGCTCTTTCATTTTCCGGTGGCGATGACTTCAGTCCTTCCCCCACAACTGATGCCAACTCTGGTAAGCTTGTCATGTTTTCAGGGGACCCGGATTTCAGCACCGGAGCCCATGCTTTGCTCAACAAAGATTGTGAGCTTGGGCGAGGAGGATTCGGATCTGTCTATCGAACCGTGCTTGGAAATGGGCGATCCGTTGCCATAAAAAAGCTCACAGTCTCCAGTCTAGTGAAATCCCAAGAAGAATTCGAAAGGGAAGTAAAGAAATTGGGAAAAATCCGACACCCTAATCTCGTAGCCCTCGAAGGCTATTACTGGACTCCCTCATTGCAACTCCTTATTTATGAATTTGTTCCGGGAGGAAATTTGTACAAGCATATTCATGAGGATTTAGGCGGAAACTTCCTCTCGTGGAACGATAGGTTTGATATAATCCTGGGGACAGCGAAAAGCTTGGCTCATTTGCACCAGATGAACATAATCCACTACAATCTGAAATCAAGCAACATCCTCATCGACAGCTCTGGGGAACCAAAAGTGGCAGATTTCGGCCTAGCGAGGCTATTGCCTATGCTAGATCGTTACGTTTTAAGCAGCAAGATTCAGAGTGCCCTTGGATACATGGCACCTGAATTTGCATGCCCAACAGTAAAAATCACTGAGAAATGCGATGTTTACGGGTTTGGGGTTTTGGTTTTGGAGGTGGTGACTGGTAAAAGGCCTGTTGAGTACACGGAGGATGATGTGGTTGTACTTTGTGATATGGTTAGAGGAGCACTGGAAGAAGGGAGGGTGGAGGATTGTGTTGACGGGAGAATGCAAGGGAAATTTCCAGCAGAGGAGGCGATTCCGGTGATAAAGTTAGGGCTAATATGCACATCTCAAGTGCCCTCTAACCGTCCGGATATGGGAGAGGTGGTTAACATATTGGAGCTCATCCGATGCCCTTCGGAAGGCCAGGAGTTGTTGGTATGAAACTAATTTATCTTCTTACTTTGTTATGAATCTGTACAATGGCTTATCCGGGGAAGAAGAATCCGGTTGTTTTTATTGATGTTTAGAAAGAATTGAAGATTTGGTTGCCGGAAGTTTGTGTTTTTCTTTAGTTTTGGTTCATTTTGTCACCGGATTCCTTTTCACCGGTTTGAAGGTACCCCTATGGATTTATCTTCACCCAGTTAGTAAGATTGATCTTCTTCCATTTACTTTTGTCATCTGGTTTAATTGATACTCTTTTGCCAGCATTAGCTTCTGATTTATTCATTTGGGCCATCTAGGGTTTGAAACTGCTTAATATCTCATAGAGAAAGCTGTATCTGTTTCCCTTCCTAGCAAAAAGAAACTATTAAAAGGAATAAAATAGGTGTTTTTAAAGTCAAAGGTGCATTGATGGTGTGAGATTCTCCAGATTCTTAGCACAAATTTTGAAGAAAAATAATCAAAGTCCTGAGTGAAACAATGTAAATGGAGGACAAAAAACAAGGGGAGAAGGAAAAGGAAATGAAAGAAAAATAGAGGGATGTGCATTGCGAAGAATTATGATTCTTTTGGAAATGAACCATTCCAATGTTCAATTGAGAGGTGCTACCCTTGTCACTAGGGTTTGAAACTAGTTAATTTGGTAAAGGCAGATTTTCTTGAGTGTTCGGGTCAATTCACGCGCATTTTGATTTGTTTCTAAGGAATTAATTGTATCGTAGCCAAATTCTCCATGTATTGATTCCATAAACGTTGATAACACACGGGACGTTTCGAACTCGAGCCTTGAGAGGGATTAAATTTCCAAGTTTCAATTCTTGACCACCATGTCAACTCCTTAGATCTGGTTTAGCTAAGTTGATGGTATGAATCTATCTTATCTTCTTAGATGTCAAGAAAAAGAGCAAGTCTAGGAACATAACCTCTATACATATATCTAGATATGAATGTGTTCAAAATCGTCAAATGTACACGAGGTCTAATTATTTTGAAGAACCCCATTTGAACACATCTGTGTCTTGATCTATGCACGAAAAATTGCGTTTATAGACTTTTTCGAATAAAAAATAAAAGCAAGTACAATTTAAACCATTTTGGATATCATCACCCAACTTTTGAGCTTCTCTTCTTCCCATTTCTTGTTACATCTTGTCTTCTTCAATCAAACACCATTGCTACATTACCTTCTGATTATGCTGAATTTAGCATTCCTATGGTTCTTTAAAACGGTGAATGTCTCAAATTATTCAGACTCTCGAAGAGAGGTTTTAATGAACAAGTCTACAAACACAATCATCGAGTACAAATCCGAACACAAATGTCTAAAATCATCCGATGTACGCAGGACTCTTTATTATTTTATAGATTCACGTGTATGATTAGAGACACATCTGTGTCTAGTTCTGGGGGGGACTAAAATAGTGTTTTGGAGTCAAAAGTGAATTGATGGGTATGAGGGTCTCAAGATTCTTAGCACCAGATTTCAAGCAAATAATCTAAGTGCTGAATAAAATAAGATAAAGGGCAGGACAGAAACATAGGGAAAGGGAAAGGAAGAGGGATGGAGATTGGAAATGGAAAAGAGGACATATAATAATGGATGTAGAGTAATATTTTTTTAGAAAAAGAAGCATTTCTTTTGTTTAAATACAAGTCGAGAAACACAGATATTTCGTGCTCATTCAGACACAGATGTGACAGTTTTGGATACATCTGTGTCTGGATGTGCACAGAACATCTATGTTCGTAGACTTTTTCTTTGTTTAATAAGCAATGTTACAGGCTAAGAAAATTTTTTCACAAAATATTTCCGAATTTAAAATGAAGGGTTAGGATTCATTTAAATTTGGAAGCCTACGCACTCAAGTAAATCTAATCAATTAATTTTGAATTCTGAGAAGCTTTCGAAGAAAATTTTCGGGGATCAAGAAATTTTCCTTATTTAATTTGCAACCCATGTCTTTAGGGTTTCGAAGTTGTAACTGGTTTAAATGCATGTTTTGTTTCTCTGTTTCAACTACTGTCATCTTGTTTCCTTCTCCCAACCATAACTCTTGGGTGCATTAATGGCCCGGCCCTCGAAGTTCCAAATGGATTCTTCTTTCACCTCTTTTGGAAAACCTATAAAGTTTATTGGTGTTTGTGAGTTGGTAAAATTTTGTTACCTTGCTTTTAAGACTTTGGTCAAACACAAGAGATTTTTTCCTCATAAAATTCTAATTTGCAAGATAAAAAATGGTCAAAGAATTATTCACCTCTATTCTGCGGTAAGACACTGCAATAATTAAGTTAGTATTCAATCTTGCAAACTCTCAATATAGTGCGTGAAATGACAAATTACAACGTACCTCTGCCATTGTGGGTGTATTTCTTTTAAGGAATTGGGTAGGCTGTTATGCATTGTGCACAACAGCCCAAGCTGCGCGTTAAAAAGATGTCGTTTGATGTGTAAAACACTGACTGAAAATTATTTAGTGGGCGTCAAACTGTTTGAGCAGTGTTTTGTGTTTTGACGTGCATCACACCCTGTCCCCTGGTTCCTCTTTTAATAGAGACTCTCCCTCGCTCAATTTGAGTCCATACTTTCTGATAACTGACCCTTAATTAGATAAATCATGTCTCGACTTTTTTAGAGTGTGACCTTATGTACTTTGTTAGAATTTAATTCAATTGTTAATTTTTCATTATAGTCGAGCCAGCCTAAGATTTTTCATCCTTGTCCATCTAGGTTTGGTCCCGAACTATTCGGCTCAGAAACTTATCATCTTTATGTTAAAATCAAACCACAATTCTCTGACTGCATTTTTCAGACCAGCAAACATAACATTCTGTTCGACAACATGTTTGTGCACAACAGCACTGTACTGTCGAGCTGACTTCTCGTCTATTTATTTTAGAAAACACCAATTGAGTGTAAGTTTTACTTCCTTCAATGTTAATTACAAAACGTAATACTAATATTAGTTACTATGATAATATGCGCTTCTATAACTTCCAAATTGAGTCCAACTTAATTATCACCATTAGAATTCGTGATACTCTCGTATTCAGTTATGAACTATTATAGTAAAATTACAAAACTCCGTAGCCTCTCTTCTACATCTTTTATTTCCAATCGAACTCTCAAGACTAATAAGTTTTACGTTACATCACTTTTAACTTGTTCAATCTGTTTGCACAATACATAAACTAGACCTTGATCCAAACTTAATTAAATTAATATATCTAGAAAAGAATAACTTCAAAGTGAATTCTCCCTAAATACTAGCAACCCATGTACTTATTAGGGATTTTGAAACCATAGACATCTTGAGAGCCATTGTCATGCCTTTGATGATAGAAACCATCAAATTTATTGGCTTATGCAATCATGAAAAATGACCACTACACTCAATGATCATGCTGTCCCTTTACTTGCTACTCAAAAATTTATTGGTAAAATATTCTGACACAAAATAGAGACAAATGGTTTGTTATTATAGGGTACCCTATATATATTTAAACAAAACTAGAGAGGTTGGCATTGATTCTGTTAGATTTTCATGGACAAGCATGTGATTATGTGCATAGATTATACACCATGAGTTGTCCCTAATGAAGTTAGGTGCAAGTTAAATAGATGGTGTTGGGCCCTAGAGAAACCTAACTCATTGGCATTCATCATCAACTTAGCACATGGGTCTTCAATAAACTTAACATATCTTTGTTTTTTTTATATGGACCATCATAGTCCTCTTAAGATCATTGGAAGGGCCACAAAAGAGATTCCCCATTGCTTCTAATACTTAGACTCTTATGGATAGTAAGCATTTATAAACAAGTAAGAATAATTTTCTTTCTTTCGATTGGCCTAGTTAATTAGACTTGAAAAAGAGATCTCATCCGAAGTTATTTCAGAGCCAGTCATTGACTGAGTAGAAAAGGAGGGGTATAAAAGGAGCTTTAGCCCATCAGGAGGTTGCGAAGGCTTCTCTATGAGATGGCCCTAAGGAAGGCAAAAGACCCTACCGCTATAGCTATTGTTCTAAGTAAAGAAAGTAAGAACACACAGAATTTTGCACAAATATTTACACACACTTGTATGTGTGTAAGGTCTCGCGCACATTGCATGGGAATGTGTATATAATATTTGTGCAAATTATGTAATCCGAAGCATGATTAATAAATAACAGATATAAAACGAAAGTTCTTTGTTAGGTGTCTCGGTATTGGATTCCCACCCTAAGAATTTAAATTGCTCTCTAAAATAGTAAGGGAAATGAATTGCATTGGTGCGCTAAATCTGAATTGTCTAGCGAACAAATCGACAAAATATATTCAATAATACTGTTTATAATTCGTGACAATATGTTTTAACTTATTTAGTTCAAGAAAGCTACCAAATAAATTTTATTATTGGAATCCAGAATGCCATTTTGTTCCTATTATCTCTAACAACTCTACATAAAGTGAAATGTTAGGAAATTTGAGTCTACATAAATTTCACTTTTTCAAGGTCAAGATATTTGACCAAATGTTAAAGGGGTTATATCTCCACAATGATGCTAAACATCATTGGTCAAATATTCTCAAGAAAATCAACAAAATAAGATAACTACTATATGCTAATAAACAGGCTCATAAAAGTCTACTAGCGTTGTACTCGTACTATATATGCACAAAATTACGGGAACCCATGATCAAGTTATAATTTAGTATTAAATGTGCAAATTATATTAAGAGGGGCACGAAGACCCTGTTGTGTATGCGTGCTAAAATAATATCGTTTTAAAGCCCAAAATGCTGCCCAAATAGTGGGGTAATTTTTGGCAGCATTTTGGATGCCACAATAGTGTCGTTTTGGCGTGCAGTACATCTTATTGTGTGAAACAGGGTCTTCAGTTCCATTAAAAAGAATGTTTGAAGAAATTTTTCTTGTGATTGGGAAAACTATAAATAGGGAAGAGAAGTATTAGAGTTGTGATTTTCAATTTTTTCCAAAAAAATAAGATCATGTCGTGTGTGATATACGTGCTTAGTATATTTTTTTCTTGGGAGTCACGTATGGAGTATTTTGACCATTCACCAATAGACAATAATATTTTAATTTTAGACCATCTAGAAAAGATCCTTCGTGTCATACTCAGTTGGGAGAAGATACTGATGGAAAAAGTATTATCTTTAAAGCAAAGTGACATACTATTGCTCACATTAGATTCACTCTTTTCGATCGATCGTTGACATCAGATCTCCAATTAGAACGACTGAGAGCGTTTTCGACAAATGATAGTTAGTGTAATCAACATTTAACATATATTTGAATAGCAATAAGCAAAAACTTATAAAGCTATAATGATGCATTCTTTGGAAAATTAAAGTAAATGAAAAAGATGAAAAGCATTGATGAAGATGGAAGAGAAAGTATTTGGAAGGAATAATGGTAGATGAGAAACTCTGCACTCTATACCTTTTCTCAGGCTCTTTGCTTTATTCATCAGGAAGACAAAATGATAATTTCAAAAGAAAATTAATAAAAAAAAAGTAGACAAAATGATTTCCTTTTGCTTTTTGGTAAGCACATGGTAGTGTGGCCTTCAAAGGATATATTAATAATGTTGAATAGGGTTGTGGGTGTCATTCATTATGTTGCCCTAAATATTATATAAATAGTAAGTCTAAGAGCACACTTTTCGTGTACAATTTTCGATTTAGATGTGTTCGGATTTGTTAGATGCATGTGAGATTTTTTGAAATAATATGGCTCCATGTAGGGGTAAAACTGGTACATTTTGGCCAAAAAAAACTCGGACCAAACTGGTTGTTTCGGTTTGGCCATTTATAAATTGAAAATCGAATTGAAGGCTATCTATTTGGTTTGGTTCGGCTTAACCGGTTTAGGTTCGGTTTGGTTCGATTTTTGATTTGGTTGGGCTCAAGCCCATATTCCAAAAATATATATATAAAAAAAAATGTCCAATTGTAATGGTCCAAGTATTTTAATGGATTTCATAATTTTTGTAAGAATTTTTTAGGTACTATGAATAAACCTAATTATAATGGTCCAACTGTAATGACCCAATTGTAATGGCCTGATAACTATTAATAAATTGAGTTTTTAAGACCAATTATTAAATCTAATTTTAAGGAATCAATTTCATAATGTTTATATATACTGAACCGGTCTGGTGCACAAGGGTTAAAAATAAAAAATCGAACCAAAAATTTTCAAAAAACACAAATCGGACCGGACCAATCTGAGTAAAAAATCGGACTGAATCATAGGTTGGGTTTGATTTGCCGATACGATCCGGTTCTTCGATTTTATAGTTTCACCCCTAACTCCATGTACATTTCTGTCTGGATCTGTCCATAGACGGATGTGTTTCTAGACTTTTTGTTATATAAAATCAACCAAATGGTGTAAGTGAAAATTGCTAAATCGAATCGAATTGGTTTATCAAAAGAAATTAACGGGTTGGTCTGCTTTTCTAAGTAATTTGGTCTTGTGTTGGTTCGGTTTGATTTATTTTTTAAATATTCTATTTAGTTTTGATTTTATGATTTTAAAAACTGTACTGGATCAAACTGGACCGACTCTAGAATGGCCATCTATTTTTTTCATTTTGAATAATTGATGATCACTTTGATGCCAGGTAAATTTCATTCTAGATGATAACTCATATTTTATTATAAACACTTGTATACAAGTTAATATTATTTTCTTTACGTTGGGCTTAGGCCATTCTTGATATTCCAAATTAGTAAACCGGAAAAAGCAGACCAAAACCAAACAAGCTAAATCAAATCCGACTGAATTAGTTTTGTTCGGTTCCGATTTCTAAATTTCTAAATCGAAAATTTTGATTGGGTCTAAGTTTTCTTACCAAGTCGAACCGAACTGGACCGATTATACTCATAAATTGGACTTTAGAAAAAGCCCGGTCCAACCCTTTCTTTAACGGGTTTCAGCCAGCCAGGAAAAGGCCTCACAATAATTGATTTGTTGGGCTAGTTCAATTTTCTAATTATTGGGCCCAAGCCTAGCACCGATAGCGTAAGGATTCGGGATACGGCCTGGGCTCGAAAAGTTCCGGGCTTAGGGCCCAAAAATTAGGGCCCGGGCCGGGCTTTATGCTGAGCAGGGTTCAAAACTTACTGTTCAGGCCGAGACCCTGAAGTTTGGTGGGCCTACGGCCCTGCCAACTTCAAGCTATTCAACTCCTTTAATAAGGTTCTGTTTGGCGTCAGTTTTGTTTTCTGTATTTCTTTTTGCCATGTTCAGAAAACAAATTAATGAAGTTTAGAAGTATACAGTTGTATGTATATCTATGTGCAAAAAAAAAAAAAAAACACAATATTCTAAATTTTTTGAGAATTTTTTGTTGTTTTTTCTTCGAATAATGGGGGTATTTCCAGAAACAATTTCCCAAAAAAGTTTTCAAAATTAGTACAAGCACACAATTTCATGTTATGGGAATAAAGAAAGAGCAAGTCTACATGCAGGCAAACATATACATATCCAAATATAAATGTGTTTAGAACTGTCTCATGCATATGGAGCTCGCATTATCTTAAAAGGTTCACGTGTATGAAATATTTCTGGACATCTGTGCATGCATGTGTGTTTTTGTCTAGACTTTCTTAAAAGGAAAAGGGATTGCTTCTTTACGGTTCACTCGGTTCTCGTGAAGGGTTCAAATTTGCTAATATATCTTTCCAAAAAGCTACTATTCTTCCCAAGAAAACTCTTTAACAAATCTCAATCTTTAATTGTCGACAAACAATCAAAATTGGGTCCATTTGGCCTGTGGTTATTATTGGATTATTCACTGTTTAGTTTTTTGTCCTTATTTGAATTTTTTTTTTAATTTTTTGTTTTTCATCAATTTTTTGATGATTGTTGGTTCGTCTCGACAAGAGCTTTCAGAAAAGTTATCAATCATCGGCTAAATTTGAAAAAAGTTCAAAAAAGACAAAAAATAAGCCAAAAACAACGTCCGTGTTAGCTTATTTTCGTCTTTAGTGACTTTTTTTTAACTTTTGGACATAATTTTATACTTTTTAGATTCCTTTCGTCGATACGAACCAATAATCCACGAAAAAATAATATAAAAATAACAAATACAAAAAAAATTTGAATAAAGACAAAAAATAAGCCAAAAAAATAATTTTGGCCAAATAGACAAGCTGTTTCCTGAGGACTGCAGAGGGGATTAGGAAATTAGTTATGTGATGCGCAGAACATGATATACTACATGTCAAAATGACGTTGTTCTGGCACCCAAGGCATCGCATCTGGATACTAACAATATTTGGCCACCAAAATGATATCGTTTTGACACATTGCATACCATACTGTGCGCTATGTATAGTTAGTCTAGTGCAAAGATCTCGATCCAAAGGAAAACAAAGAATTAAAAAAAAAAAAATCACTTTCACATGGTTTCCAAAGAAAAGCTCCTCTAGTAGTGAACAAACCTCAATAAGATTCACATGAATCTTGTATGTCTTTGATTCAACAATCCAAAAAAATCTAATAGTAATAACAAGTAAGAGAGAGAGAAAGAAAGAAAGAAGCTGAATAATCAATAGTACATTGATTCAAAGTGTTGAAATACTAACAAGTAGTTTCTCTCCAATCAGGAGAAAAAACAATCAATTAAACTAGAACCACAAGATATCCTCTCCTAATGTTACATATGATACCAAACTCAACAACTCTCACACAGCCTTCTCCTAACAAACCTAATATTTGAATTTGCTAAATGCACATAGAGATTAGAGCAACTCCAACAACACTCACTAAATTAGCTAGCAAAAAGGACAAAAAAGTACACTCTTTACTTTGCCTATTTACTTTTTCACTTATCCATTCCAACACTAGTCATATAAAGAGTGGAGAGAGAGGCTAGCTACATGTAGTGAGGCATTTGGGGACAAGCTAAAATAGCTAGTCATATAAAGAGTCTATTGGAACACTAAAACTAGTAATCACTAGTCAAACTAGCCAACAGACCTCTTTTAAAGAGGCTGTTGGAGTTGCTCTTAGCAGGTCAAGAATCAAGATTGACATTTTTTTAATTAGGAACTGTTCTATATTTGGTGAGGTTGAAGGCAAAACAATCAGAAACATGGGAGATTTTCTGTCGATGTTAGAACATTGCATGTTGAATAAATGGAAGCTGCAGCTGCCCTAACAGCTAATTCCCTCCCGGACTTATTCGGTTCCTCTAACCTGCATAACCCAAGAAAACAAGAAATTGTAACACAAATCAAGGGATACTTAACTTTAACCATAATGAGGATGTAACAGAAGCAATCCAAGTTCAAAACAGTCCTAAACTGGTACTACAACTACTTGTTTGAGTTGAAGGCATGCTTGTAGTTGTCAGAACAATATCTAAGAAAAACCTTAGGCAAAGGGGGCTTTAGCAAATCAACTTCCACACTTGAGGAAGGTGACGGTACTGAAAGTCTTGATTGTTAGAGAAAGGAGCGAGGCAGTTTGATCGTTTGAGCCTTATTCAAAACTCGTATGGGGGGAGGTACTGACAAAAGAGTAAATGAAGAATATGAAAACTACTGAATTGACTAGTTCAGAGTTTTAAAAGTACTGAAATGACAATCAAAAGAGTGGGTGAAAGACTTGACTTCATAAAAGGGGAGAAAGGAAACGAAGCTAGAGGTCACTCAGAAAAGGGGAGGAACGAAACAAAGCTAAAGGTCACTCGCATTGTAGCGGGAGAAGAAGTGGGAGCTTCAAAGGGAAAGGGAGATCAAAATAGATTGAATTTCAAAGTCCGGAAAGGGAGCAGGAATTCCAAGAATCCCTATTCGTGGGTTGATGATATGAAAGTTGATGTCAGATCTGCATAGTGTAACTGACCAGAAACATGATAATATTTTGAACCCAACATGGAAACATAGAAAGTAATGTTGTAACTGGATGAACAAGTTTTGGAATTCTGTTTTGTTCACCCAAAACAACACTAGCCCTTTCCAGGGGAATTGCTGGATGTTGCTTGTAGTTGGTCTTTTGAACAATTCACCAATAGCACTAATTTGGACTAGTGGTCAATGTCTGAGAGTTAGGGTTTTGCTCCTTCCTAAAGGTGTCAGGTTTGAAATCTCAAGTGTTAATTAACTCTTATGAGGCCAGTTTATACACGGTTTTGCCCTGGCTTTAACTGGGCCCCGGCTGTAGACAATGGAACTAATCCCCCAGAGATCAATTGAGCACTTAAGATGATCTGAACACTGAGTTGTCAAAGAACGGCACTAATTTGGACCTATGATATGTTTGTGGTGGCAATGCTAACCAAAATACAGAAAGAAAACTAAATAACATTTAGGAACATCAAAAGCTTTACCTGGAGTCAGTTTGTAATGTTCCCTGCCTTTGTGAACCATGCAATGCATTACAATGGAAATCTTGCAAGCCCCATTCGCAGTGTCGCTTCATCTCTTTTACTTCATTCAACCGACTTTCCTGGAATATAAGTAATCAGAAAACAGAAAGAAGCTCACACATTTCCTAAGAGGAAATAAGAAACATAGTGTTGAGATATAGAGAACCCGGGTTACAATATGTGAGCTGTATTTGAGTACTTAAAAAATGTGTGCTTTAACTTCTCATTCTTTTAAAGGAACATAGGCCTTCTGATATTTTGAAGAGTTATGTAACTGGAAACCAGTTCAGTAAATTTAGGCGAGAGTTAACCATAGAAAGCCCTGATCACTTTCTAATACTCCATTTGAAGGTTCTGAAAAGGGTTAAACTAAGTTGATTAACCAATAGTGGGAGTAGATGCTTAGAAAATTGTCTCCTTAAAACTGGATATTAGAAGGATCATACTCCTAGAGACTCACCAGTTGTTTCTCCTCTTCAGAAAGGGATTTATCCATCTGATCAAATAGAGCACCCCACCTAGCTCTATGCAAATCAGCGTTTGCATTATCAGAGCATCCGCCAGATGAATTTTCCATAGCATATTGCTCGTTCTCTTGGTTACTGGAGAATTCTTGTGACATTAGGCGGGGCAGTTGTGTATGAATCACATCTCGAACTCTTTTCTTACTCCGTTGTAATGCTGCAATAATAGCGACAAATGTAAGGATCTATTCAATCAACTAACTGCATTGAAGTTTTGCACATATAATGCATTACCCGCCAGACGCCCTTTGGTGTCTTGATAGAGAAGTTCCAACCATTGAGAAGCTACATTAGCAGCTGACAACCAAAGAAATATTCGCATCAGATTAATGTGTGACATAATATTCTTTCACTTATAAATAAACCAAGTCATTTAGTCTCCATGATTCCATCTAGACAAATTCCTTAAAATTTCCTAAGACTTCATGCAAAACAAGCAAGGAATGACTGATCCTGACAAACTGACCTTTAACCGAAAGAGAAGAGACACTAGATGTATTTTCCGACTCCTCATTAGACAAAGAACTAATATTTCCCGAGGCCATAGCTGTAGATGAAGACAACTTTAGAGCAAGTGCATCGTCTTCACAGTAAACTGACCCACTCAACAACGTAGGGAAACTTCTTTTCTGCTGGCTCCCACTTAGAGTAGTATCAGACCCATCTTCACAAGACAGACCAGTTCGATTCATTTCCAACCCATTTGCATTATCCAAGTCCTTCCTTTCACTCTTCCTTGAGATAGCTTGTTTGCGATCTTCATGTTTTTCAGACTTCACTAGGGCTTCTATTATTGAAAGAACCTGTTTACTGTTTCTAACATGGTTTATTATCCCAGGGTTCAAATCATTCAACAGTCCACTTGGAGCAGCAATTTTTGCGAACCTGTCAACTTGTTCTCTCTTGGCAATCTCCATTTTTTTCTTGGGTCCATCAAGTTTGCTTTTCCTCCCCCGTGGCTTTGGCATTGGTATTCCTCCATGAGAAGATGAGAGGAAACCATTTTGCTTCATCTCTTTCCAAACACTCATTGGATCTTTCTCCTCCAATGGTCCTGTAGTGCTTGCACACTCTGAAGCATCATTTGATTTCAGATGTTCAAGATTTTTGTAAGGATAAAATGGGTTTTGGTCGAGTGAGGCAGAAACATCTTCTGCATTAAGATCCCAGCCAAAACCCTTTGGTTCTTCAAGATTAGCTTCTTGCTCTCTGTCATGCTTCCCAAACGAGGTCATTTGGTAAGAACAAGCTGGTGTACCAATGCCTGTCAAACGAATGAAAAGATCAGTCTTTTTCGACGAAGGAGTAAAACAAAACAACTAAAACAGCACAAGTATAATGAGAATTACAAACAAGTAATATGACAGCACATCAGACTAAACAGTCAGTCATGCAAGAAAGACCGACAACGTACACCGAAAAGCCCAACAACCACAAATCAATACAGGTACAAGCCCTATATGATAAGAAACAAACCGCTAAAGCCCATAATAAGGGAGAAATAACCAGACCCTACCTTTGACAAGAACCAACCCATAATCTTCCAGAGCAAGGCTGCCGACAATGAGTCCTCTTGTAATAAGGAAACTAAGCTAATTAAGTTGTGTTCCTTAGTAAGTAGCTCAATGCACAGGCTGATTATGTACAGAAGATATACTCTACTACTTAAAGTTGGGAGTGTGCTAGACAAGTGAGCCCAATTGGTTGGTACAGATCCAAAAATTTCAACTTTGCAAGGGCGGAGTCATATGATTTGGAGGTGCAAACTCTCATCATCTTGCAATTATATTGCAATATGAAGGTTGCTACAAAACTTGAGTGTGGTCTCCCCTTTTGCCTCCAAGGCCTGAGGGAGTTGGATAAACCGACTAGTACAGTTACGAGATTTATCGAATTTGACCTCCATATCAAAAAATCTTATGGCATTTAAAGAGCAAGACTCTTTTTGTTTTCTTTTTTACAGCAAAAAGTGACTTATGGAATCTCAAAGATAGCTTGCAAAAACTACTTCCGTTTACTTATGCAATCAGTAGGACACAGAGGAACAACCCACTTCTTTCTTCCGTGGTCGACCCATGATCAGTGGCACTCCACATACCCAACTAAAACTATAAGTTTCAACCTTTGTCATTACCAAACTCAACCAAATCCTTAATTGGTCTAGTATTTGACTTGCCACATATCATGGCTCCTCCCTCATATGCTCCCATATCCGTAACTGCAGTTGGTCCAATAGAAGTCAATGATACCAAACAGGAATTCTCATCAAGTTGCAAATGCTTTTGTTGAGATGCCTCTGTCATAAAAGCATTTCCATATGATCCAATTTGCCCATTGACTTCTAAATACCACTTCCAACTAAATACAATCTAAGAAATTAAATTTACACGTAATTCCTACCCAAAACAAATATCATTCACCAAACATAAAATAAAAACGAGAAGAAAATTTGTAAAAAGGAAAAAGGACTTGCCTTCAGAACGAAAGACAGACTCAAGATCTCGCATTTTCACTCTCTTAGGTCGAAGTTCCGATTTTTCCCCAAACTCAGCAGCACTCCTCTTATCCCCCACCATTACCTATCAAACAAACACAAACAAACAACCCATAAAAAAATAACTCAAAATACCATAAGCAACTCAAAATCCCACCAAAGGGGGATTAAAAAAAAAGTTCCAACCTTTGATTCAGATCTTCGGATCGAAACTGACAGGTCTGAATCGATTTCATCCTCCATTACTTTGTTTTGAGTTTCAAATCAATCTGAGATTTGTCAACTGTGTGGACTTGGGACAAAAAGATAGGAAATTTGACAAGAAAAGAGTCCGAATCTGTGCGTTGTTGCAGTTGGGGAGTGGTGTTTGTAGGTGGATTATGAAGTTTGAGGTTAGGGTTAGGGTTTTTAATTCGAAGTTTTTGGTTTGAAATTGCAGAGACGCGCGCTGACAAAGGGAACAACAACGTTTTCTTCTGGTTTGTTTTCTTTCGTTGGTTCGTTTTTTTCGAATTCAAATGGGATGGAATCATGGAGGGATGAGGGGCCGGGCCCAGCTCGCAGGAGTATTGGCGCCTTGGATTGCTAGGGTATAGTACCATTCTACCCTCCAGTCCACTCTCTCTCCCCCTCTCTCTCTCTCTCTCTCTCACACAGAGAGATTGAGAATAATAATGTTTTGAATACCGTATCGGTTTAAATATTGAATTTTTTATTTATATGATAGTATAAGTATCAATTATATATCAAGTAACGTATCAAATTAATCGCAACTATTAATATATAAACCAAAGAGAGAGCCAAAAAAATTAATTTTTTCTTATATATATATAGGTACCAATCGATACGACTATATTTAGAACGATACGGTATTAGAGATATTTGGTACACTTTTTATACTAAAATGATACGTACAAACCGATACAATGCGGTATTGATAACCTTGATTGAGAACATCTCTAATCCAAGTCTCTATTTTAAAGAGTCAAAATATTTATTAAATTTAAAAAAAATTATTTTGCAAGATACAACAATTAACATGAACTTCAATCAACATTTTTCATTTCTTTAAAAAGTCATTCATTTCTTTTCAAACACTAATTTTTCTTCCAAAATTTAAAATTACAAGTGAAAAATTTTACCATCCCATAATTGAAATCAAAAAATTCTTTCTGAATTTAAAATCAAAAGTTATGTTTTGCTTAAATTTGAAGAATCACAACCTTTGATTTATAAACTCTTCACAAATCTAAGTAAATCGTGTATTTTTAATTCGGCCTACAAATCTTAGTGAATCGTGATCTATAGTAGTACTACTCTATCTAAATGTATCGTTCATTGATCTCGTTCCGAAGGTCTTGTAAATGTATTGATTTTATGGTGAAATCAATTATAACACTATATGTAATAACATTTTAAAATATGAAAATTAAACAAAGAAGGTTCTTCATTTCTTGGATCATTCTTCGTATGTGGAGAATCAAACGTGGTTCTTTAATTAGAAGAAGCCAAATGAAGTATGATTAGAGGAGGAAGATTATTTCTTCAAAACAAAGAGAAAAATAAAATAAAGAAATAAAGTATGGTTGGAGATGCTCTAAACGTGTATGTATATCACGATCTCTTATCCCTCTCTAACTAATTGGGGTGTTCGGACACCTCTTTGTTTATATTTTTCATTTTGAGCGTTTGAGAGCAGATTATAAAATCTATTTTGCAATAATTCATATCGAGAAATGAATTGGAGAATGCATGATTTTAAAATCACATTCGAAGGAAATTTTGGATTTTCTATAAAAAGTTTATATTATATCATTTTAAGATTTATTATGTGCATTAATATCATCCAATACTCTTATAGATTCTCACCATAATTTAAAAATTTATAATTTACAAAATAAAAGTTTAAATCTAAGAAATAATTAATCCAAATTAATCCCCATGTTCCCATATCTCCCGGATCTGAGGTTCTTGCTAGTTGCAATTATATAGGATGTGGCGCATCAAATTTATTGATTTTTATTATTATAGAAAATCAGCAACTTGACAATTAATATTTAAATATGAGCTAGACCATGGTGAGAAAATCACATTCGATTAAAATATAATTATTTGTGGATGTGATTTGGTCGAGTAACGAAATAGACAGCCACAAAAAATCCACAAGCGGAACTCGAAAAAGCCGATAGAATCACTCATTCTGATCCAAGATTCTGAATACCAGATCGGTTTGAGTATCAATTTTTCTATTAGTACGATACGTATCAGTACTGGTCATATATCGGGTACCGTATTGGATTCATGGCAACTATCAATATGTATGTATAAACCATAGAGAGAGGGCAAAAAAAAAAAATTACATTTTTGCAACTTTAAAAAAAAAAATTCAGTACCGCTCGGGATTTAGAATAGTACAGTATTTGAGGTATCTGACACCGTTTTTATGCGAAAATGATACGTACTGGCCAATACTGCTAGTACCAGTACGATATTAATAACCTGGTTTTGATCTAGCAAACTCTCTATGTCTCTATGGGGGGCACAATTTATTAGCTGAGCTTGAATTAAGTTATTTTTTGTTAAAGTAGTTGGTGATATTTGATATTTCATAATTTTTTTATAGTTTTTTCCGTCAATTTTTGTGTGCATTGTAATTTGTCTCAACGAGAATAATTAAAAAATTATAAAAAAAGGAGTAAAATAAAAAATAGTGTTTTATAGTTTTGAGTGTCTTTAACTTCGCGCATCTTTAGTTTCTTCTTTAGTGAATTTTTTTTTTTTTTTTTTTGCCTTTTGCACTATAAAAGTCCTATGTAACACCTTGGGGTTGGTCCAAGGAGAGAGGGTGACTAAGAGGCTTGCCTCCAAGGTCACGAGATCAAATTACAATATTGAATCACTCTGTAGGGACTATTAGGAGTTTGTCCGATCGTTAGCTTCATGTCGTCAAGAACTAATCAGTATTAAGTTAAGAATCATTTTAAAACCAATTAGATACCTTAACTATACAAAAAAAATGGTCCTAGACACATGAGATCCACAATTTCCAAGCAATTCTTCTCTGTAAAATAAGGAATTAAAAGTTAATTCTTCTTGTTGATTGGATTTGTTTTGTTTTGGATAATAGGGTCTTATTTCAAACGTGCAAATTTAGTATAAAAAAAACATATTAACTTCTTGAGTTTGTTGTATTCTATATTCTAGAGATGATTTGCTAACAACTTAATTAATTACTTTCATCCTATATATGTTCCAAAATATTAGCACTTATATTTATATATCATTTTCTTTTCTTCTCTCTATCAAAAGTAAGACTCAACTTACAAGATAAGTCAAAAACTTTTTAAAAATCATCTATATATTCTACCATAGAAATGGACTAGTCATTAAAGAGAAAATAATGAAGCTTTGGCAAAAATAATTTCTATTATTACCCTTTAAAGAGAAAAATTTAGTATTGTGATATAAAATTATGAATTTTGCTACTAACACTTCATATTTTACATCATGTCCAGGGGCAAAATTAGGATTTAAAATTTCGGAGGGCTGAGATTTTTTTATGGGGAGGGGCTCCCCAATTTTGAAAATAAAAGAAAATAATTATTTTGCCCCCCCCGGATCTCTTGGTGATTTCGTCTCTGATCGTGTTTACATGGTGTGTTATACAACTCATAAAATACACTTATTTGAAGACAGATCAAAATTTACGGAACCCATCATCAGAGATATGATGTATAATTGAATGTACGATGTTATGTGTTAGTAGACTTATTCAAAAATTATATGTCACGACATAAATTATTCTTGCTAAAAGTAAAAGATAATGACAAATCAATGAATATCTCATCTTACCATATCTAGTTTTGATAAAGTCGTCAAATATATGTTCCAAAATATCTGTAGGAAGGCATAAAATAGACTCCCCAAACCTTTCTTAAACATTATCACATCATCTTCTTTTACAGATATTGTATGGGCTATAGCTCAAGTTGTCAAATTGTATTTATGCCATTCATCACCTCAAGAGTGCTACTCTTCCCAACTAAAAAGTTTTATATTCTTTATATGTTCTAAAGAAGAATGGAAAAAAAAATTAAAGACACACAAGTGCACAAAAACACTTTGTACAGATTCTTAAAATGGATAGTGTACACATATAGAGCTTTGGGCCCCCATCTTATGTGAGTATGTGTAAATGTGTTTGTAGTTCTGACTTTACTGTTGTGGTCCTAGCGGCACCCAGTGAATCTCTCTTCGGGTTCCTTGCACTGAATTTCTATTTGTTTGAATTACAAAAGGAACAATTAGTGTTGACTAGCTAAAAGTAGTCTAAGGGTACTCTGATGCTTAAGTTAATTTCTGAAAGGAAATAAATTACACGTACCATGCGTTAGGCTGCAACCCTAGCGACTATGCCGAGCCAACCGTCGGCTACGTGAAAATTTTGCAAAGCTATCGTATCATGGTTATGCTAACGACTTTGCATTCTGCTCGACCCATTTACTGATCATGTAACCGAAGATGGGCTAATTGCGTAGCATGCAGGTCTTTATGAAGCCTTTGGTCCGGCCTATTGTTGGAGCGAACTAGGCCGAGGACCTAAGGTGGTAAGAGAAGAATACCGAACTTATGGTCATCTTAAGTGCAACAATTGCCGAATCAATCCAAACACTTATATACTGTAGCCCGATGCCTCGTAAGTCCGGCCTATTAAACCAGACAAGGCCGGAAAAAATAATTCTACTACCAGAGACACTTGAACACACACCCACATAAATAAGAGTGTGTGTGCCTGCATAATGATTGATGCGCATTGTATGTGAAGTCTCACACCATACATGAATGTTTGAAAAAATTGCATTAACATATTTTGTATCACTAGCATTTTGAGGCAAGAATTAGAATTCTTCAAAACACCATGAGTCTCCAATGGCAGCCCATCGAGCTGCAGGAGGCAGGTAGTTGCATGTGAATGCACATCTTGTAGTGTAAGAAAACAAACCACACATAATGAACCAATGCATGAAACAAGATTCGGCAAATCATTCTTTGTATAAAAAATCTCAGTACTATTATGGGTCCATTTGGCGTAACTAGATTATGGGATTATTGGATTGTTGGATTATGTTGGGTGCCGGACGGAATAATCTAGCTCAAAGTGTTTGGACTAAATTATTTGTGAATATGTTGGTTATGTTGTGTTTGGAGCTAGATTAATCCAGATTATTTGGGTGAATAATTTAGGCCAAATGGGGCTAGATTATTTTCCTAATAATCTGGACAATCCAAATAATCTAGTTTAGGGAAATAGAGCCTATATACCCTTCAAACTACAGCTATGAATGTTCTGGAATCACAAAGAGCACATGGTATTTTCTGTAGCAATAAAATAATCTAAAACCTTTATAAACCATCATCTCAACAGCCAAGAATTGGTAAGCTGTGACAGAGCACTTTCTCTGAACCCCTCAGCCTTCATCAAACAAAAATGGGTACAACCCGACCCCATACCCGACCCGACCCGACTCGTCTTCATCAAGTAACAAACCGGGCCACATTCCGCACCCTTCCCTTGAACCAACAACCCCCAAGCTCTCGTTCCGTTTTCTTCTCCTTCTTTCAACGTTTCATCTCCGGCGAGCTCTTCCACGAGGATTACGCCGTCAGGAGGCGGCACTTCGCCGTCCTTCCATTTACGTGTAACAGCTGGCCATTCGTCTGCGATCGCCTTCACTGTCTCCAATTTTTCCGCGGAGCCATCGTTGTTCGCGTAAATCTGCACGAGGAGCGGCGCTTTTCGAAGGTTCCGCACGATCTCCGCCGTTGAATCTCTCATCCACTCGTCGATCGTCTCGGAAAACAGAACGCCGTCCTTACCTGGACGCGAATATACGGAACACTGCGCGATAGAAGAAGAATTCGCCGCCGTTGCTGTGGCAGAGATTCGAGGTAGTTTCCTCCTTGATGAAGGACGACGGAATGTAGCGGTCCGATTCCGATTTGAATTCGTCCAATCGACTCCGTCATTATTGGACCTCCGATTCACGGAACACTGCGCGAAAACAGAAGAATTCGCCGCCGATGTCGTGGCGGAGATTGGCGGCATTTTTCTCGACGAAGAACGACGGAACGCAGCAATCCGATCCGGATTTGAACATTGACGATCGACGCCGGGACGGAGTATGAGGGGGCCGTTGTGGTGGTGGTGGATGATTGGAAGGTGATTCAACTCGTAAGGAATGCTGATGGAAGCCATATGTTCGTGTACCGTGGCTGTGGAGAATCGAACCGACCTTGGAGACCTTTTCTTCCCGGGAAAACGTTTTCTCGGGAAAATATCTACGATACGGTCGATTGATAAAATTCTAACTTTGGTCTATTTATACAACGCTGAGAAATTTCTTCCACCGCCAGATTTTATATCATTATCGGTATTATTTTATTCATTTTTTTATGCAGGGGATTTTATTTCCTACTTCGGAGCCGAGCGGAATAGTCTGCCACGTCAACGAAAAAGTCTACTCGCATACCTAATTTTACATTTAAATTTATATTAAACTTATCATATTAGTTCATAAAATTTATTAAAAATTTATTTTATCAAATATAGATAAATACATGATCATATCATATTTATCTTGAAAATAAATAAATCGCTTACTAGATAAAATGTACTTTAATCATGTACTTATCTATATTTGATATATATGAATTTTGAAGTGATTATTATTCTTGACATTGTTTATAAAATGAAATTTTCGATCATTGAAGTAATAAATTTCATTAGCTAATGTGATACATTAGATGTAAACTTAGATGTATGAGCAGAGTAGACTTGTCTTTCCAAATTATATGTGTCTTCTTCTCGAGTAAGAAGACTCCTTAACTTGCCACGTGATACTTCAATATTCTCCACTTATACATTCTTATATAAATTCTATACACTCAGTATTGATTTCCACCTAAATGAGTTGTGGTGAAGAATTTCAAAACACCATATGACAAAGCTCTAAGACCATCCAATATTTTTCCTTCTTATTTCGAATAAATCTATATTTTGGTTTTATTTTGTATTTTTGTACAATAACATGTATAACTATGAAACTTGCTATTGACTTTTAACAAAAAAAAAAGGTGATTTTTTAAAATTAGGGCATGTTATATTTAGCATTTTAAAATTATAAAATGTTGTAATTTAGCTTCTAATTTGGTAGTATAAAAAAACAAGGGATGTTCATGAACTTTTGTCCAGTTGTATCAACTGCACTCATACCGAGTTTCAGAGGATCCAGGCTCAGTCATCAGGTATGACTTTTACCTACCCCACCCCACTTTTTAACAAGGGCTAGGACTTGGACTAACCGCGTAACCGCCGTATTGGAACGTTTAAAATGAGAAATGTCTATTTTTTTTATATTGGGTAAAATGCACTGACCTCCCTTGAGGTTTCTAACAGTTACAGGGACCTCCCCTAAGGTTTGAAAAATGCACTCACCTCCTCTATTTTTGAAACTATTACACTCTTTCCCCTCCTCCCGTTACTTTTTGGTATACACCGTTTATTTTTTGCTTGAAATGTCTCTTCTACCCTTTTGTATATACAGGGTTTTTTGGAACAAAAAAATCACACTTACAGTAGACATTTTTCATGGGGGAGTGAGAGAGAGAGACAACAATGGATTAGGGTTTTCAATCTCACAATCCATCAAAAGTCACGACACATACTTTCCTTCGGAGATGATGAAAAGTGTATGTGTGTAAGATCTCTAAGATGTTATATTTGCTGTTGTTCACGACTCTTTATAAGATCTCACACACACAGATACACAGAGAGAGAGAGAGAGAGAGAGAGAGGAGCAGGCAGGATTGGGTATTCTAGGGACGGAAGACAGTGGTACAGATGAGTTGCTGCCAGAGTGGGTCTCGAGAACTTGCTACGGGTGGTTTCGGCAAGGGAATTGCAATGTGTTGGACGAGGGTGAGTGTGTTGACCGGAGTAGGAGACGACGAAAATGTCTGGATTGGAGGGGCTTTTCTCCACTTGGTTCCTTGCACCACAACCTTTCAACGTGCTACATCTGTAGTATTTTCTGCGTCTATCCAACCCAACTTCAAGTTAGAAACAATAGAGTTCTCTGGTTGAATGAATCATGGGTTTATTTGTGAACATTTCAACACTGTATATAATCTAATGGGTTTACTTTTGTTGTGTCTCTCTTCTCATTAGGATGGTGCCCTGTTTTCTTGTTGTAGTACTTAATAAAATTTTATGGTGTTTGTGTTTTTCATCGAATCAATTTTACAACTTTGTGATCATTCGGTTTTGATCTTTGATGAAACGGATTTATGATCGTCCTCGGCAGACCTGCAAAAACAACTTGACACCGGTGTGGTATCTTGCCAACACACCTCCGATGCCTAAGTCAGCTTTAGGATGGAGGAATAACGTAGAAAAACTGTGTGGGTAAAATTGGGCAAAGTGTACGTACCTTGTACCATAGAGCTGTCTCCATTATATAGAGATCTTGTTGGAGACAAATCAGGAAAGGACGTGGTCCACTCCTGATTTTGTGGAGCAAATCTAGGCTAGTGGCCTTTAGTTTGGTAACTGAATCCCCAACCATCGCCCTTGCCTTAAATAACGGGAGCGGGTGAAGACGGTGCGTAAGATGTGGAGAGATCTCTGGGATCTTCCTTTCCTTGTGGGATGATCCGTTTTAGGCAGATATATCCCAGGAATTGTGGAGAGTTATTCAGCGGAATAGCTCAGACAATAACATGGCTGAGCAGACCGGATAGTGGCTGAGCTGAGGATATCAGGTCACTGGCTGAGCTGAGGATACCAAGTTGCTGGCTGAGCTGAGGATACCACACTGAGCAGACCAGAATATTAACCGGCTCAGCCTGCCCGTCATGACCTATCAGCTACTCCCCTATTTCCGAACGGTTGGCGTGCTTTAAGAGAGGAAATATCAACGGTCTGATGCATTGAATCATGACGGCTCACACTTTGCCTGGGTTCATACGCCGCATTTAATGCTGTGTCAGAAACGTTTGAGTGCTTGGAGGCGGCGCTTAATCAGGGAGTGCCACGTGTGTTTAATCAACGGCTCTCATTTGAACGTTCATTATGGAGGTTCTATAAAAGGAGCCTGTTAAGACTTATCAGGGTTTCTCTCTCGTCATTTCAACAGCATACCAGGTACTTACGAACTTCTGCCAGAGATTACCTTCTGCCCCTTGCTTCAGAACATCGCCGTCCCAGTAATCTAGGTACGCTTGGGTCGTTTTCTTTCTCGATTCTGGCTGGTAACAACTTTGTTCCAGACCTTAGGGGTTTAGGACATTCCTGGGCCTTCTTCTTCCTCAGGCTCTGTCGTTACTTGCACCACCATTCCGACTGCCCTTCATTAGGAGAATTTGCCCACTCCCCAGCCGTTTCACGATATTACCGGGACATTTTCGACATCATTAAACCGGCTGTCCCTGATTTCCATAGAATGGGCTCTAAGCGAGTACAGGTTAGGATGTCTGTACCAACCTCTTCACGAAGGGACGCCACCCAGGCTGACCGTCCAGAACCAACAAATCCTGTAGAATACCCAGAGCCACGAGGTGTGGCTTTACATCTCAGACCTATAGAGGCTGACCGAATAGCCTCGACGATGACCGAGGCTGACCTTGCCGTCCTGAGGGTGAAATACCAAATCCCCTCTTCAGTTCACCTGAGAGTTCCCGGCCCAAACGAGAGAGCGAACGCCCCTAGGTTCAACGAGCTGAGCCTCTACGTGGCAGATTTTGAGGCTGGGCTGAGGCTTCCCTTCCACCCTTGCATAAGGGAAGTCCTCTGGTTCCTGGGGCTATCCCCAGGACAACTTTTGCCCAATGCCTGGCGGATCCTGGTCTGCTGCAGCGTGCTCTGGGCAGCTGCCACAGAGGATAAGGCCAGGCTGACCCCAGAAGCTTTCTTGTACTGCCACCAAGTGAGCATGGCTGCTCAGGGATGGTGGTACTTCTCCAGGAGGGACAACACAGCTCCTGCAATTGAAGGCCTCCCCTCTGCCAACAAGAGGTGGAAGGACAAGTTTTTCTTCCTCTCAGGGGAAGGATGGGAGTTCCCTGCCTGGGAAGAACGAACGGGTGCCTCCAAGATCCGCGTATTCTGGGGAGAAGTTCACCCATCCCGTGAGCACTGACCTTCTGTGTCTGTTCAGTTTCTTCTTCATTATGTATTTTTTTTTTATATATGTCTGACTCGTCTTCATTATGTCCTGAACAGGAAAACAAAGACCCTCGATCTCGGCCGAAGTCAGAGAGCAACTGAAGGCTGTGGCTGAGTACCCTGAGCGCGACCACAGAGTCCTCATCACTCCGGAAACTCTAGCTACCTACCTTCTCGGCCCAGAACCCACACGTGAGGCCCTTGCCTTAGAGAGAGGTATCCCCTCTTCTTTGTTCTTCTGTTAGATGAAGCCATCTTACCTTGGCCTTTTGTTTGTTTTTAGCAGAGGACGAAGGGATGAAGCTGAATGCCGATAAACTGGCCGAAATGCTCGAGCGCTCGGAACGGGCTAATCCCAAGCCCAAGAAGACCAAGAAGAGGAAGGTTCAGACCGATCCATCCACATTTGTGGACTCGGGCGTGACCACCTCAAGTCAGCAACATGCTGCCCCTTCAGCCAAAAGATCGAGAAGGGAAGAGGCCGAGGTGGTCATCTCCGGCGAGCAGCGGACCGAGCAGGTCATCATTGACGGGGAGATTGCCGTTACCGCCTCCAGAATGGAGGCTCCTGTAGCCCAACACTTGACTGAGGAGGTTCAAACTCAGCAGGGTGAGAAGAGGAAGAGCAGCTCAGCTTCTCCCTCAATCTCCCGAACACCAGAGGCTGAGCTTCCACCACCCGCGCCAGAGCTGTCCGTTATGCTCAACACCGGGTATTGCCTGGACATAATGAATGAGCTCCCGACCATGAAGGATCGGGAGTTTCTGAGGAGCAAATCTGCTAAGGAGAAGCGCGCAAAGCTCCTCGTCTGCTTGGCCAAGGTAATCCTCTTTCCTTCTTCTTCTTCTTTTCTTCTTCTTCTTCTTTTCTTCTTCTTTTTATCAGCTCTAATCCTTGTTTTTACTGCGTGGCAGGCGTCAGTTCTCGGCTCGGATTTGGTGCAAGAAGCCTTGAATGATGAAGAGGCTGTATCTGAGCTGAAGGAGAAACTCAGCCAAAGCGAGAAATCGGAGATCGAGCTTCGAGAGTCCAACTCCAAGTTGAAGGATGAGATCTTTCAGCTGAGAGATGAGAACTCGATCCAGTCGGCTCAGTTTTCAAGCCTAGCGGAGGTCTCCTCAGCTCATGAAAGGCGGGCATCTCAGCTGGAGAGCCAGCTGGTACTGGAGCAACGCCAGGCTGCTGACTTGAAGAAGAACCTGGCAGATGCAATGCAGGGTTTGACGGCCCAACAAAAATACGTCCGAGAGCTGCTCCAGAGATGCGATGAGCAGGGCCGGCTACTCTCAGAACAGGATGTGAAGATCAATACTCTGACAGAGCAAACTCGGTCAGCTCAGATGGATCAACTGAAGGACTCTCCGGAGTTTATAGATCTGATGACCGAGTACTTCTTCGGAGGCTTCATGTCCCTGAAGAGGAAGATCAGTGCTGCTCATCCTGAGCTGGACTTAAGCTCCTTCAAGCCGGAGGCAGGAGATGTCGGCCTGGAGGAGTTTGATGAGGAGGAGGAGGCTTCCGAGGATGAGGAAGAGGAGGAGGGTGGCCATGCTGGGGCCTTGCTCAAGGAGGGGACAACCGACCGTGGTCTGCTCATGATCACCCAGGGGGAGGAAGGTAGTACAGCCATTATAGACATTACTGGCGACGATGAAGTTCCTCCTCCCCTGGTCGTGGTCGACCCAGCCGTGGTCCTAGCTGAGGGGATTTGGCTCAACGCAGCTGATCAGCTGCTAGAGGAGATTGCTGAGGAAGTTCTCAGGAATTCATCTCCTAGCACTGATCAGGCGGTCGATCCTCCTGCCCAAGGCCAGCTTCCTTCCGCTGACCAGCCTCTTGCTCCCGGGCCTGCTGAAGAAAATAATTAGTTTTTTTTTTTTTTTTTGTATCTTGTATTTGCTTTCACAACGCTTGTAAAAATCCTTTAATGAATAGAAATGAGCAGTTTCATCTGTCAAGTTTCAGTCGACTGAATAGCTTTATTCTCTTCTTTTGTCTCTGCATTTCTGCGTGCGATGCCCCTTGTCATATCTTAAGAAATATAACTCAAGAAACACAACTCAAAGTTGAATAATTTCCTTGTCATATCACTTTGATTGCCCCTGAGGCTTGATTGCCGGGCAGGCAAAGCTGCTCGGGTACATGATCCCGGAGGACATGGCTGAGTAGTTGAGGCTACTCGGATGCATGGTCCCGGAGGACATGGCTGAGCAGTCGAGGCTGCCTGGATACATGGTCCCGGAGGACATGGCTGAGCAGTCGAAGCTGCTCGGATGCATGGTCCCGGAGGACATGGCTGAGCAGTCGAGGCTGCCTGGATACATGGTCCCGGAGGACATGGCTGAGCAGTCGAGGCTGCTTGATCAAAACGTTTAGTTATCTTCAGACTTAATTTAGACAACTTCATAGAAATAACAATCTGTCCATCTTGACTGGACTTGTAACAAATTTGATAATTCCTGTTTACATACCAAGACAGGGCAACGAAACAACAATGAAATAAGATGATAGAGATAAACACTTGGAAAATATTACTGAAAATACTTTTTTAAATGCTCAGCATTCCAAGGTTGGGGGAGTTTTTTCCCTGACAATGTAGCTAAACGATAGGCCCCTGCCTTCACGTGCTCAGTTACTTGGTAAGGACCTTCCCAATTTGGCCCAAGATGCCCAATCCTCTTCCCTGTGGGATCTACTTTCTTCAGCACCAACTCCCCAGCTCTGAAACTTCTTTCCCTGACCTGACTGTTATAGAATCTGGCCATTTGTTGTTGATAAGTGGCCATTTTCATGGCTGCTCTTTCTCTCTTTTCTTCTAGGAAGTCTAATCCCTCCAAGAGTCCCTGTCGGTTCTCTTCCTCCTGGAAATCCCGAGTTCTGTGGCTGAGCAGCCCAATTTCTACAGGAATTACTGCCTCCACCCCATAAGCCAAAGAATAAGGGGTTTCTCCAGTCGCTGTGCGCGCGGTCGTTCGATAAGCCCACAGGACACTGGGCAACTCCTCTGGCCAGTCTCCCTTTGCAGCTTCCAATTTCTTCTTCAGATTTTTCTTGATTGTGCGGTTTGTGACTTCAACCTGCCCATTGGCCTTAGGATACGCTTTGGAAGCATAGTGGACCTGTATTCCCCTCTGTTCGCAAAATTCCTGAAATTGGTCATTGTGGAACTGCTTGCCACGATCAGTGATGATCACCCTGGGCAATCCGAACCTGCTGATAATATTCTTCCAGATGAAGTTGATGGCCTTCCTTGTAGTAATGGTGGCAAGGGGCTCAGCTTCCACCCACTTGGTGAAGTAGTCTACAGCTACAATAGCAAATTTGTTCTGTCCCTTGCCTATAGGAAGAGGCCCAATTAGATCCAATCCCCACTGGGCGAACGGCCAAGGAGAGGGGATTGGAGTTAACAAAGTGGGAGGATGGTGAAGAATGTTGCCAAACTTCTAGCATTTCTCACACCTCTGGACCATCTGCATTGCGTCGCTTTGCATGGTAGGCCAGTAATACCCTGTTCGGACCAATTTCTGTGCCAATGCTCTGCCCCCAGAATGATTTCCACAGGATCCTTCATGGATCTCTCTCATAGCATATTCAGCTTCCTCTGCAGTCAGGCACCTTAGCAATGGGAATGAATAAGTTCTGCGATACAAAACTCCATCTAGGCACAGGTATTTGGCCGTTCTTAACCTCAGTCGCCTGGCTGAGTCTTTGTCAGCGGGCAGTACACCCCTTTCCAGGTAATCAATAATGGGGCTTGCCCAAGAATCTTTGTAGTCAACAGCAGCCACCTCCTGCACAGGTAATTCCACACTTGGTCTTTCCATCCTCTGGATTGGGATAAGGTGACTGAGGGCTTCTTCTCGAGCTGTGGCTGGTCGTGCGAGCTGATCTGCTTCCGCGTTTTCCTCACGAGGAATTCTCAACAGCCTCAAAGTGTCAAAGGCTTTCTGGAGATGTTGGACCCTATCAAGGTACAATTTCATTCTGTCTTCCTTGGCTTCATAATTTCCCAGAACCTGTCCTACCACCAACTGGGAGTCACTACCCACAGTAAGGTCTTTGATTCCCAAGGATTTTGCCAGTTTGAGCCCAATCAGAAGTGCCTCATACTCAGCTTCGTTGTTGGTAGCTTTAAAATTAAATCTGATGGCATAGAAAAGCTGGAGTTTGTCTGGAGAAATTAGGATGATCCCCGCTCCGCTGGCCTCTGCATTCACGGAGCCATCAACATAGAGGAACCAGCCCATTGGTTCTTCAGCTCCTGGGCTCTCTGGTTCAGCTGGCAGGGCATTTGAAGCATCTGGTGGCGAGAATTCTGCCATAAAATCGGCAAGGGCTTGTGCTTTAATGGCTGTTCTAGGACAGAATTCCAAGTCAAATTCCCCCAGCTCCACAGACCACTGGATCAGCCTCCCAGATGTCTCAGGACTGTGCAACGTCTTTTTAAGCGGCTGGTCGGTCATAACTTTGATGGGATGTGCTTGGAAATAAGGCCTCAGTCTCCTTGCTGCTGTTACCAAGGCAAAGGCCATCTTCTCGACCTGAGGGTACCTGGTTTCAGCGCCCCTTAATGCTCTGCTAGTATAGTAGACTGGATGTTGTATGTGGGCTTCCACTCTTATCAGCACTGAGCTCACTGCGTGAGGTGAGACAGCTAAGTAAATGTATAGATCCTCCCCCCTTATGGTACGGCTGAGGAGGGGAGGAGTCATCAAATATCCCTTCAGTTCTTGAAAGGCCATCTCACACTCCGGCGTCCAATGGAAAGCTTTCTTTAAGACCTGGAAAAATGGATGACATTTATCAGTAGCTCTGGAAACAAAACGATTGAGGGCTGCAACGCACCCCGTGAGCTTCTGCACCCCCTTAATTCCCCTGGGAGACTCCATATTAAGGATGGCGCTGATCTTCTCAGGATTGGCCTCTATACCCCTCTGGGACACCATGAATCCCAAGAATTTTCCCGAACTGACCCCAAAGGCACACTTGCTCGGATTGAGTTTCATCTGGTACTTTCGCAGCGCCTCAAAGGCTTCTCTGAGGTCTTCCACATGACTTGACCTCCTCAGGCTTTTAACCAGCATGTCATCGACATAAACCTCCATATTATGACCTATCTGCTCCTTGAACATTCGGTTGACTAGCCTCTGATAGGTTGCTCCAGCATTCTTAAGCCCAAAGGGCATCACCTTGTAGCAGTAAAGTCCTCTAGCCGTGATGAAGGAGGTTTTCTCCTCATCCTCAGGATGCATCTAGATTTGATTGTAGCCAGAGAAAGCGTCCATGAAACTAAGCAACTCGTGACCAGCCGTAGAATCCACGAGGAGATCAATCCTAGGTAAGGGGAAACTGTCTTTACGGCTTTGTTAAGGTCCTTGAAATCCACACACATTCTCCATTTTCCCTTTGGCTTAGGGACAAGCACCACATTGGATACCCACACTGGGTATTTCGCTTCTCTGATAAACTGAGCCTCCTCCAATTTATCCACCTCTGCGGCAATGGCTGCATTGCGCTCTGGAGCAAACGTGCGCGTCTTCTGCTTTACTGGACGATGAGCATTATCCACACTTAACCGATGAGTGATGATACTGGGATCTATGCCTGGCAGATCCCTGTGTGACCAGGCAAAGACATCTGCATAATCTCTTAGGAATTTCACCAGAGCAGCCTTATCCTCCGGGCTCAGACCTGAACCCAAACGGAACGTCTTCTCAGTCTGTCCTTCCACTACAGGCACCTCGACCAGTTCCTCAACTGGTTCTCCTTGCTGGAGCTTCTCTTCATCCCTTGTGTCAAGCCCACTGACTGAAAGGGCTTCTCTTGTCTTTATTGAAGTGATATAACACTCCCTTGCCCTCCTCTGATCTCCTCTGACCTCTCCAACACCACCGGCGGAAGGGAATTTGAGTTTCAAATGAAATGTAGAAACCACTGCTTTGAACTTGTTAAGGGTCTGCCTACCCAATATCACGTTATAAGCTGAAGGGCAATCCATCACCAGAAAATCCACCAGGGCAATGGCATTCCTTTGCTCATCTCCAATCACGATGGGCAAGGATACCATGCCCAAGGGATGGGCTGTCTCTCCTGAAAAACCGACCAGAGGAGACTGCACAGGCCTAATACTATCTCTCCCCAGCTGCAGCTTCTCAAAAGCAGGTAAGAAGAGGATATCTGCTGAGCTCCCTGTATCCACGAGGATCCTCCTCATTGTCCAGTTGGCGAGGAGGGCTGTGATCACCAATGGGTCATCATGAGGATAGAGTACTCCTTCCTCGTCCTCTGCCGTGAACTGGATGGCTGAATCCGTCATCCGCGTGCGCTTGGCTGGTCTCTCTGCATTGAACACTTCCCTGACATAGGTTCTTCGAGCAGCCCTGGTATCTCCACTAACTCCTGGTTCCCCAGAAATCGTGTTTATCTCCCCTACGGGGCGATGAGGAGGAGGAGGAGGAAGAGTCCTCTCACGCCTATGATCAGCTGGCCCAGGAGCTTGTCCTGTCCCTTGATTAAACTCCCCCTCCTTACGAACAAATCTTTGAAGACGTCCTCGTCTGATCAACCCCTCAATCTGTTGCTTCAGCTCAATGCAGTCATCTGTATCGTGCCCATGATCACGGTGGAAACGACAGTACTTCTGGCGAGAACGCCGCTCAGCCGGTGTTTTCATCTTTCCTGGCCACTTGAGCTCAGGGTACTCACTTATCTCTTGCAGCACCTGATTGACTGTTGCGACCAGGGGTGTATAGTCTTGGAATCTCCTATCGGGCCTCCCCCTCTGGGGAGAATCTCGTCTGTCCGTTCTTCCCTTCTGGGGAGAATCTCTCCTGTCCATTCTCTTCCCTCTCGGGTAGTCCTCAATCCTAGACTGCCCAGTCTCTTTCCTTCGTTTACTCGGCTGAGGAGGCCCTGACTGGGGGGCAGAAGCTTCCCTTTCGCGATTGCGATGGGCAGCAAGGGTGTCCTCTGCGTTCATCTGTCGCTGGGCCCGCATCATGAGCTCAGCCATGTTGGTCGGTGGCTCTGCAGATAAGGAAAACAAAAACTGACCGGGCCTGAGACCTGACATGTATGCCGCGATGGCTACCTGATCATCAGCATTGTCCACCTGCATGGATTCCTTGTTGAACCTGGTTGTGAATTCCCTGAGTGTTTCCCCCTTAGCTTGCTTGATATTGAGCAAGTAAGTGGCTGGCCTCCTGTACCGCTGACCGGCAATGAAATAACTTACAAAGAGGCGACTGAGCTCTTTGAAAGTACTGACGGTGTTGGGAGCAAGTTTGTTGAACCACATCCGAGCGGCTCCTCGGAGAGTGATGGGAAAGGCCCTGCACATAATGGCGTCAGGTACCGCCTGAAGGTGCATAAGGGACTTGTAGGTTTCCAAGTGATCAAGAGGGTCTTTTGTCCCGTCAAAGACATCGATCTGAGGGACTCTGAATTTTGGTGGGAGGGGCACCGCCATCACTTCAGCAGTGAAGGGAAGTTCAGTGGTCTGCACCAACTCATCCACAGAGGCTGGAGCTTTGGCCTTCATCTGCTTCGTCAGGTTATCCAACTGTGTCTTCATCTGTCGCATCTGATCGGTCATAAGACCTTCAGGAAAGGTAGAACCGGAGAAAGTTCCGTAATGCGGTGCTGCAGCATGGCTGCTGGTCTCCCCTTGCCCCCCAGTAACGTCAAATTCTACGCCAGCCATTCCTGGAGCAGGGGGGTCAGCCATCGGGGCCACTGGCGGTGGTGGATCTCTAGTAGGAGGTTCAGGTTGTAGGCGCTGCAGTAAGGCCTGATTCTGCTCCAGAATGCGCTGCATCCCCTGCGTCAACGTCACCACGTCCTGACGGAGGGCTTGATAATCAGCAGCGGTTGCAACAGGTGGAGCAGAATGAGCATTGTTGTCATTGGAAGCCATTGAGCGGGTCAAGACCATAAATCCGATCACTCAATAAATTTTTAGTTCCCACAGACGGCGCCAACTGATGAAACGGATTTATGATCGTCCCCGGCAGACCTGCAAAAACAACTTGACACCGGTGTGGTATCTTGCCAACACACCTCCGATGCCTAAGTCAGCTTTAGGATGGAGGAATAACGTAGAAAAACTGTGTGGGTAAAATTGGGCAGAGTGTACGTACCTTGTACCATAGAGCTGTCTCCATTATATAGAGATCTTGTTGGAGACAAATCAGGAAAGGACGTGGTCCACTCCTGATTTTGTGGAGCAAATCTAGGCTAGTGGCCTTTAGTTTGGTAACTGAATCCCCAACCATCGCCCTTGCCTTAAATAACGGGAGCGGGTGAAGACGGTGCGTAAGATGTGGAGAGATCTCTGGGATCTTCCTTTCCTTGTGGGATGATCCGTTTTAGGCAGATATATCCCAGGAATTGTGGAGAGTTATTCAGCGGAATAGCTCAGACAATAACATGGCTGAGCAGACCGGATAGTGGCTGAGCTGAGGATATCAGGTCACTGGCTGAGCTGAGGATACCAAGTTGCTGGCTGAGCTGAGGATACCACACTGAGCAGACCAGAATATTAACCGGCTCAGCCTGCCCGTCATGACCTATCAATCTTCAATTTAGTTTTGTTCCCTTTTAATTTCTATAAAGATATGATATTCTGATTTTTATAGAATCTACTTTTACTATTATTGTATCTGCCATTTATTTCTCTTAACTGTCTTCTTTTTTTTGGGTTCTAATTTTTTCTAGTCTTTTTGTTTTAAGTTTTTCTCCATTGTTTTGATTCTGAATGGAGTTTTATTACCGTTCTCTGTCTCCCCTCGGTATGATGGTGCCCTTTGCTCACAATTTATCAATGAAAATGTTATGCTTTGTATTTGAATTAATTTATTTATCTGGTTCCATGCCTTTGTAATTAGTTGGATTTTCTCTTTAATTTAGTTTTGTTGCCACCCTAGTTTCTCTTAGATGAGGAGGCCAAAAAAAAAAAGTGTGCCTTAGGGAGAATGTACTTTATTTTTATAGTCATGAGCAAGGATATTTTGGACACTTAGGTAAAGTCTTATGATGACATCAGCAGAAACAAACTCATTTCTAACGGAAAGTAATGGGAGGGGAAAGAGTGTAATAGTTTCGAAAGTAGGGGAGGTGAGTGTATTTTTTCAACCTCAGGGGAGGTCAGTGCATTTTACCCTTTTATATTTAATTTTGTTTGTCACGTGTGCGGCGGTGCTTCAAACGAGTAGTTACATATTTAGGTTTACTTCAGCCTTGTTTGACTCGAAGACTAAAACAAAAAAGATTAATAGTACTGAATTATTTATTTTGGTACTAATTTAATTTTGAATCCTACATAATTTTTTATTTGATTTGTGCATGATTAATATCGGGATATCTCATACTTAGGCCAATTCTAGGTTTAGTTTAGCTTGGTGTATTGAAAAAAAAAAGGTTTTAATTTTATTTTTTTTAGCCCTACAAACCGTACTGAACCGAAATAAAGAAACATCAATTTATTTGTAATAAGTATTTTTGTACTATGTATTAATTTGTAATATGTATTTTTTTATAATTTATGCTTTTTTGATTTTTTAGAATATACATTGTATTATATTGAGCTTGATCTGTTGGTATTTAAGAACGAAGAATTAAGTAGAAGAAATAGATCCACTCTAGAAATTTTTTTATTTTAGTGTCAATTTTATAATTAACAATTTGTATTTTTTTAATTCCGGATTAACAGTCCCTCCCAGATAATATAATACTCCCCATACATAAATTATAATAGTCCCGTATTATAAACTCCGAAGTACAAATGGCAACCAAACGAAGAAAAATATGAGATTATGCACCTTTAGTCCAATCTCAAATGCTTAATTTCCAAATCAAATGAGGCCTTATAAAGGTTCAAACATACGTGATGCATATGCAAATTAATTGTCATTGGAGGAATAATTGGAATTTTCAGAGAGAGAGAGAGAGGAGAGAGAGAGAGAGAGAGAGAGTGATAAGGAAGTTGTGCATAGTTACACAAATAAATTTTTTTTACTATTTTATTCCCGACTGTTATTTCGGGTCCATTTGGACTGTAGTATTTATTGAAATTTTTTTCGTCCTTATATGAAATTTTTTTGCATTTTTTTTCATCAACTTTTTGTGATTTATTGGTTCATCTCGACAAGAGCTTTTAGAAAAGTTATAAATCATGGACTAAATTTGAAAAAAGTTCAGAAAAGATAAAAATAAATAAAAAACAGAGGGTTAGCAAAAAAAAATAAAAAACAGAGTTTTTTTTAACTTATTCGTTGTCTTTAGTGACATTTTTTTAACTTTTGGACATAATTTTATACTTTTTAGATTCCTTTCATTAAGACAGACCAATAAACTACAAAATATTGAGGTTAAAACAACAAATGCAAAAAAAATGAATAGAGACAAAAAATAAATTTAAATAAATACCATAGGTCAAATCCACCCTTCATGGTATATTAAAAGTGAACATAATTAATTATCTTTTATGAGGACTACTTCAATAGAAAATTATTTTTATAAGGGAGCTTCATTTTTAGATTCACACAAAAATAGGTAGTCCCTTTATATATAGAATAGATTTATCAAGTTGCCGTGCTTAATAAAAATTTAAGAAGTCGAGCTCGAGTTCGAGCCAAATTGACTGAAGATTGAACCGAGTTTAAATTTGTTTATAAACATTAACAAGCCGAAAATGTCATACATTTTTGCTCTCATACGAATTTAAAATTACAAATAAAACTCACATTATATAAATATATAAATTTATTCCCGTAGGAGTTACAAGAAAAGGTCTTACATTCTAGACTATCCCATACGAAAACTAAAACGAAAGTGAAATAGTCAATTTTCTAGAGGGATCAAAAGATGACTTTCTCTGTGACCAATCACTATCAATTTTTGAGAGTAATTCCATTCTCAGTAAAGATTCTTTGCGTCAATTCTTCTCGATCATAGATAAAATTTAGGATACTGATGGGAATAGAATTTAACCAATTTGATTTGCTTTTTTTTTTTCGTGATCTTTTCAACCTTGCTGAATTAAGTTATGGTTTTCGTTGCCTTAGTGTGGGTCCAACCTGATTTGGGAGAGTCATAATATTGTAAGAAGACTTGTGGGGAGCTAACAGCAAGAGACACACTCCGAATGAGAGTGATCTCCTGTCAGAAGAATAAGTTGGTCTAATCTTTATCTAGAGATAAGAATGACAAGACTTCAATACGGCCATATTGCATAAGTCTTATCCCCTTGATGGGAGAGTCATAATCTTGTAAGAAGACTTGTGGGGAGCTAACATCAAGAGACACACTATGAATGAGAGTGACCTCGTGTCAGAAGAATAAATTATAATCTAATTTTTATCTAGAGATAAGAATGACAAGACTTTAACATGGCCATGTTACCTAATTTTTATCCCTATCAAAGATAGAAATAAATTCCAACAAGGCTCGAAGACCCAATCATAAATAAGCACACATAGATCAAACTAAAGAGGTATGATGCTCTTGAAAACACTTGACTTGAGTATTCATTTTACTTGAATTTTACAGATTACTAACTTAGGCATTGGAAGGGTGTTGATCAGCGTCTCACCATTGACTTTGACATTGAATGGGTATTAATCGGCGTCAGACCAATGTTTTAATTTGATTACAGGTCAGTGATCCGAGGAGGCGCTATTAATCGTGTTAAAAGACACATATAGAGGTAGAAAAAGGATGGTCCATGTGATGACAATCGCAAAAGAGAAAAATAAAATAATGGATATAAAGATTTTACGAGGTTTTGGATTTAAACGTACTCCGTGAGCTAATAGTGAGAGATGATTCAATACGAAAGAGGACAGAGAGCAAATAACGTGCTATGCTCGTCAATCGTTTAGGACTCGCCAAAAGACGAAACTCTAGAACTCTCTATAATCCTTATAAATACAAAACCTTAAGAAACATAATAAGAAACTGATAAATTACCTTACCAACATCAAAATTGCGTCCCTTCATTCGAAGTGGCTATGTAAATGAATTTGAGACTGGAATGACTCTCTCATTAAAGGCAGCTTTTGATGGTTGTAGTTCAAAGATTGCAGTTTGACTTTTAAAGGGTCTCTTCATGTGTATATGTATTAAATTCTTTCCACATTTTTAGATATCAAGAATTTCGTTTTCACTGATGTATTCTATTTTCGTATTCTTGAAAGAGAGAGAGACAAAAAATTGTTTGACAGACGGTCGATTGTTGATGTTCTATCGATTGAGTTATTTATTTTACTATAGAAGACAGACATCAGTACAACTTTTAGGCCTCGTTTGATTCACGGATTAAATTTGACGAGATTAATAATCCTGGGACTAATAATCCTGGTACTATTTTAATACTAGTCAAAGATAATTACATGTTTGATTTGGACTGAATTATTTTTAGGATATTCCACTCGGATGTCAATCTCATGTTTGGTTCAAGAATGGTTTTCAAGTGGGTATTAAATGAATATATGGCTATATTGCTCTTTTTTAAAAATTTCATAAAAATAACTCAACCAAAAAAATTCAAAGTCAACAAACATCATATTAGCCAATGAAAATACCAAATTTATTCATCAAAATCTGAGATTCTATAATTAGTTCAGAACCAAAAAGAAAAAAACTCGAACATTCTCAATAACGAAGTTCAAATACTTAACAATTTTTTTTGACAAAATAATCAAGTTCTAACACATAATAGCATGTCTTAAGAATACAACTTCTGCACTAATATCATTTTGTCTACGTTCGAGAAGCTAAAAAATAAATCAACCGTCTGTGCATCTCGAGTAATTGCCATAGCAGCAGAAACCCTAGCCTTTGCCGTGATTAGAAAGCTTTGAAGTGCTTCATTGACAACTACTCTCTTTGTTGATAGGTCATGTGCATAACCCATCCTATTTCCAAGCATCTTTATCTTCGTACCAGTCCTTTCAAAATATACTTCTTATTTGTCTGTAAAATCTGACAATCTAGCAATCATGTTTCAAAAACTTGCTTTTTCTTCAGAGTCGCACGAGGAGATTTGCTATTTGTTCTCACCAAGGTTGACCCTTCACCATCTTCACCATTGGTAGCAACTATCTCACTGTCCAAATCTTTAACAATATCAATTGGACCCTCAGTCATATCCCCAGTAGCTCTGTCATTTTTAAAAACTATGCACCGGTCATCATAGTACGGGAATGTCTTGAACCTTAGCTTAGATGCATTTGGATCTCTCTATAAAAAGACAACTAATTATCATTCCTACGATGGTGAACAGACCTAACAAAAAATAAACACAGCATGAAAAAATATTACTTTACAATAGTCCTCCCAGATTGATTCACTGTCTAATTCTATCATATGCAAGGCGTCATTCCAATGAAACCCACTTGTACTACGCGGCCTTGACAAAATTGTAATGTTTTTTCCATAGCTTCAATTTTGATTCGATGTGAGGATTGGCCCGAATAGCAGTGCCAGGTAAAGCAACGAGTAACATTCCTTCAGGCTTCCTTAAGTATCCAACCTTGAAAGAAGTGCATTCTCCTCCGATTGATGCCATGTAAATCTCGTTGCATCAGTAACTTTTTCTTTTGCCTTTCGTCTCGTCTTACGAGAGTTAGTTGGGTTCTCATTTTGTTTCTCCATTTTTAACAAAGTCAATAATGATATCCTCAAAAAAATTATATTCTACAACTGCATAATCAAGTACATAAAACATAACAATGACAAACAACTACATAAAACATAATAATGACACATGTTGTTAATAATGAAAATGAAGTACATTAAAAAAATAACGACACATGTTCTTAACAATAATAATCAACACTCATTCATATCAATTTACTGGCCCCTTTGTGCTTGCCACTCCTCAAACATGTGATGTGCAAAGGAATCCCTCCATTGAGTCCATTGCTCAGATGTCTCAACGGTATCAATATAGTCATCCCTTGTAGCTTCCTCCTCGTCAAGGTTTTCAAGTTCATGTTCGTGTGGGTCAATACTCATCTCTTTTCTAATGTGATTATGGACAAGACAACATGCAATAATTATACGACATTATGTTCTAATGGAAAAGTATGAGTAACTCCTGAGAATCGCCCACCGAATTTTCAACAAACTAAAAGTGCTCTCAATGACATTACAAGCTTAAGCATGCTTCATATTGAAGTACTCCTCATGGTCTTAAGGAGATGAACCCCCTTCTCATTCCTTCAAATGGTAATACTTTCCTCTATAAAGAGCTAATTAAGAATCCTTCCCCATTTGTGTAGTCTCCGTCAACTGGATAGTAGTAACTTGTGTATGCTGGATTCCTATGTTGTGCATTTTTTTTTATTAACAACTACATTGATAGAAGTACATGTCAATAATATAAAAAGCTTACTAGTAGGAATATTAAGCCCATTTGTCCTAGTAATAGCATCACGCATCATGTAATGCACAAGGTGAGATGTTGAATTTATTTTGCACATACTATGATTTCACAGGATCCGAGGGGGGCTATAGTATGGTAACAGCATGTAGAGCACCAAAACGATGTCATTTTAATGCCCAAAATCTAAAACTCTACAAGTCTTAAAAAGACATAGGTTATCTCTCTCTCTCTCTCTCTCTCTCTCTCTCTCTCTCTCTTTCTCGTAAAATCCTTTGCAATTTGGATTGTCCTCCGCAATTTCGATGCCGGCAACTTTAGAATTTCCTAGTGACCAATGGAAGATTAGCTATCTTTTATGTAATGTCTGATCCTGTCGTAGTTAGGGCTATAAACGAGCCAAAGCCAAGTTTTGGAGTGCTCGAACTGGCTTGTTAACTAAACGAGCCTAAAATTTGAGTTCGATTTCTGCTTGTTTGTAAACGAGACAAACCTCTAAAATAAATCAAGTTTTTACAATCCGAACCAAGTTTTCGAGACTCTAGCATGGCTTGTTTACAAAACAAGCATGAAACTCAAGCTCAAGCTCAAGTTCAGTTTGTTAACTAAATGAACCGAGTCGAGCTTGCAAATGGCTCAATTCATTTGCAGCTCTAATCGTAATAGCATCCGCATTAATTAGAGAGAGAAAAAGAGAGTAAAGTGTTGTACCTCTTCAATTGAATTTGGGTGTGGTTTTTATGTGTCTGGGTCTTAAGAGTCCTGTTGGATTTATCTATGCGGTTGTTAGGAATAGGAATTAGGTAGCATTTGTACGTCAATTTATTCTCACACCACATTCCCATTAATGGTGAGCCTCTCGATGTTGAGTTTCCCAAAAGTATTCTTACGAGATTATGACTCTCTTGAACCAGATAAATCCCGCACTGAGGCACTACTAATATAAGATTAAGAAAAAAAACTATGGACGACCAAGAAGATAACGAAGAAAAGAGCACTGTGAGTAATCTTCCTACAAATTACTGCATCTTCAACTGCCATAAATATATTTGCTTGGGAATTAGAATGGAATCTGCCATAAGTATCTTTTCTTTCCACAAGAAGAGAAAAAGAAGATGAGAAGAAATAAGAAAAAAGGTATTGCAGAGTTTGTGATTCCCAATTCCATGAGCATATTGGTTATGAATGATTCCTTGCGTTCTACATTCTTCTTCCCCATATGGGTATCAAATCAAACCAAGCCCACATTCAAAAGGTGAAACTTTTTTTAGATTGGGTCTTACCTCCATCTTATCTAATTAATACTTTCCTTAATTAATTAATGCTTTCTCTTTCTCTCTCTCTCTCTCTCTCATGATTTGTCAGATCACAAAGAAAAAGATTGGAATTCTCTTGACTTCTTCTGCAGACAGGATAAATTACACTAACCTCCCCTGAAGTTTTTGGTAAATGTACTGACTTCCTTGATAATTTGAGAAATTCTTGATGCGCTCTTCCTTCTTTCGCTCTTTTCTTGATTGACTTAAGAGCGTTGGTGTTCAACTTCGGACTCTCTCTTTGACTTTGAGAACATGAAAGTATGCTGGTAGGAATTGTTGAAATCTCGAGTTTTTATGTGCCTAATCAAGAGAATAGTTTTTTCTGCTCTTAGTTCGGCATGCTGTCCTAGTAGACTATATTGTATGAAGTTATTTTGAACTTCTTTACTTTTCAAATTACTAAGCTATATTTATCACCGTTAGAATTAGTTAAACGCCGTTACTCAAGTTATTCAATTCCTCACTTTCTCTATTATGGATTTTTAGTGTGTTTTTTTTAAGCCAAAATTAAAAGTTAGTGGATTTGATATAAAAAAATTCTCTTTAGGAGGCAATGAAGTCCAAACAAAACACAACTCTGGTTGTGATTTTATACCATTTTTTTTTCACTTTTAGTGCTTCCATTTACACACAGTCATATGTTTTCCATAACATTGGGAGCCCTTTTTTTCATCCACCCATAAACTAGCACACGTGTTCGCATCTATGAAAGTCGTTCAGCTTAAGACTCGAGTTGAGAAAGATGGCTAAGTCTTTGGAAGGACTTTCAGGGACCAAAAAAGACGGGTGAATTATAGAGTTATGAGTAAATCGAAGGTTTGTCCACTGAAATTGGGCTGGACGAGCCTCGCTAGGTGTTTGTCAATAATGAAAGTCACTAAATTTAAGATTCAAGTTGAAAAAGAGGGATAAAGCCCAAAAGGACTTTTGGGGACTAAGGCAGACGGTTGAATTATAGAGCTAAGAACGAATTGGAGATTTATCCATTGGGATTAGACATGGACAAGCCTAGACTGCGCCAACAATAATAAAACAATAATAAAAAAACGAGAAACTCTTGTAGGAGTGAGAAATTATTAAAAAAAGTATTGCTAGTGAATAGTACTTAGGTATATTTACCTAGGCACTATTCATAAAACTAGAATAACTAACTTTTTATTGAGACTCTTGGAGCATAATTTTTGTGTCTTGAATAGCTAAAGTAGCTAAAAATCATTGTTTAGCTTGCCTCTTGGTGATGCTCAATTGAAATGGATGTGTTCAAAAGACAACATTTTCCTCTCATACTATTTCCTGCAAAACTAATTACATTACAAAACTATAAATCTCTAAGAACTCAAAATACAAACACCCTTTATTTCTTTCTTTCTATCGATAATCTAAATACAAAACGAGTAGAGTATTCAACATTTACATAACCTATGAGTCCCGCGCCAAGTGCTAGCATGGTGACAATAAATTAAGAGACAACAAGTCCTCATAAAGCCCCGGGACACTACACACTCGTAGTATTTCTCGATAGACCCTATCAGAATCTTATCGATATGATCCGGATGATATTTGTAAAATTGTGGAGTTTAACCTACCTCCTCGATAGATGCGGTCATATCACCGTGCCCTCCTGGTGCATTTCCGGGCGAGTTATGCCCGGCGTCTTCAATGTCTGTAGCGGCTAAAGATGCCGGCAATAACGATTGCCGGCACGTGGGACAAGACGAGTGGGACGCCAACCACATGTCAATGCACCTAACATGAAAGCCATGGTGACATTTAGGCAAAACCCTAACTTTTTCACCACCTAAAAATTCCCCCAAACAGATCGGACAATCCGTCGCCGGAATGTTGGTCCCTGACCCATAAACAGCCACCGGAATCTGGCGCAAGGTGCTCCTCTTCACCCCTGTCGCCGCCGCCAATCGCACTGTTCCCGCATCGTTCGGCAACTCGAAAGAGAATCTCCTGCTGCACCTGAAGGCGCAACGCACGATCGAGTTAAGCCCGAGTGCACAAATCAGGGCACAAAGCAAGGCTGCGAGTATAATCACCATATTGGTATCGAAACTCGCCTCGCTGGAGTACATCCCATGGGTTTTGATTCCGTTCCCCGCCGGCGGCGCCGTGGGCCCCGCATCGAGGAGCAGCCGGTGCGAATAATGGCGATCGAGATTCATCTTCTTCTTCCCCTGTTTTTCCCCCCCACAATCACTGAAAGCAAATAATTGAAGAAGTTCTTCTTCTACCTCCTGATATTAAGCGAATCGGGTCGACATTTCGTTGCTCCAAGGAAATTCGACAGCGAATCGAACCACAAAGGATATTGAAAGTAGGGAATTCATCTCGATCATATACCCTGGAATCCTTTTCCCTGTTTCTTTCAGCTTCCTTGAGAATATCTGAATTTCTGCTATATGGTACTGGAAAGAGCTGTAAACAGCTAGACTGAAATGGGTTGTTGATGATTTATGAGGACGGGGGAAGAGAGAGAAAACGCGGAGGTTCTATTTGATCTGTTTTGCACTTAAACTAGATAAAAGCCAGAGCTGAAAAGGGCTAGACTGAAATGGGTTGTTGATGATTTATGAGGGATGGGGGGAAAGAGAGAAAACAGAGAGGTTCGCTTTGATGGTTTTTTGGACTTAAACTAGATAAAAGCCAGAGCTGAGAAGAGCTAGACTGAAATGGGTTGTTGATGGAATTATGGTTTAGGGGTGGGGGGCGGCGCGGCGGTGGAGAGAAAACACAGAGGTTCTCTTTGATCAGTTTTTGGAAGATTATCAAGAAAGCATATTGATCGATAGGAAAAGGGTAGGAGAGAGAGAGAGAGAAGTGATGTTAATTACCTGAACTTATGAACAATTCCACATGGAGTATTCACCAATAATTCAAACCCTTTTGCCAAATAAGGTACAAGAGAAAAAGGGAAGGATCAGAGGGATTCAGATTGAAGGAACTCTGAAATATTTCTGAAATTTAGCTTGTTTCCATTTGTAGGGTGAAGGATTTTATGATATTGCCAAGGGAAAAAAGAAGGGAGATGGGTTTATATTTGGAGATAACAGAGGGAGGGGAAGATACCAAAACAAAAATCCCAGAACATAGATGTGTTCGGGTATATCTAGATACATTTATGTCCGAATGTATTTAAAAAATTTGTGTTGATAGTATTACTTGTACCAAAATGAAAGCAAAATTATAAGTTTGGGTTTCATTTCATTTGTTTGGGATTTGATGGATGTGACATAAGGATTAAAGTTTATAATCAAGTAGGAGGGAGAAAAAGGGTGCTTGAGAATTTTCATATTATGGTACCAGATCCCACCTAATCACCATTAGACCACAGATTAGAAAGTGGTTTTATTCTCAGCACCAAATCCATTCTCCCACTCCAACTGCAACCCAACTTTGTAACCTTTTGCTCTGTTTTTGTCTCTCATACCTCATAGTGTTTGTTTCAGGTTACGCATATTTTGATTGATTTTGGAGACTAATTTCACCGTTCATTAGCAGAGGGATAGTTAAAACCAGAGAAAGTCTTGTATATGTTGCCCCCATAAGAGTTGATAATTCCCGAGAGAAAAGTAATTTATCTTGTACCATATCGTCCACCTCTTATACTGTCCCGGATCGTTTTAGCCAGCACCTCACCGTACTGGACATTTTTTTAAAAAAATTAATTTATGATTTTTGTAGATAATTGCACATAAATTGAGACTAAAATCATCTCTTTCATGTTTGGTAATTTATTTTTAAATTGTGAGATTTTATTTTATATGTTCAATATGATTTTTGTTTTAAAAAATTATTTAAATAATATAAATTAATTTCATCGATAAATTCGAAAATAGTACGATGGTACACATTGGTACTAGTATGTGTCATGTTAGTAAAAAAAAATGGTATGCTCACCGGTACAAGATTAATAACTTTGCTTGAGAGACTTTAAACTTTAGATTTTAGGAGAAGACAAACTCCTAATTCTTACGCTTTGACCATTAAGCTAACCGCTTGGGGTAATCTTTTACTCTATATTTTGGTACTTTGTAGCATCTAGATTCTTGACTCATAATTAACAAAACAACACTACAAACACAACTTATATGCACAAATTCAGGTGTATATGCATGTGTCCATAACTTTCTGTTGCATGTGGAACTCGCATTATTTGGAGGACCTCACATGCGTTCGACGACTCCAGACACATCCGTGTCTGGATTTGTTTATATAAATTGTGTTCGTAGACTTTCTCTAATCAAAATTTGAGTAAAATTTATTATAATTATTGATCAAGATCTATAACAAGTTGACTCTTATATTTAAATTAAAAGAGACCCAAGTTTTTTAACACTAGGGTTATTTTATCCTTTCAAATTTACTATTATTAAAAGAAATGTGTTAAAATCATTTTCCAAAATAAAAAGTCCAGGAACATATCTTTTCATACACAGATAGATTCGGAACCCTTCAATACATATAGAACTCCTATTATTTTGGATAACCTCGTGTGTATTTAATAATTTCGAACACATCAGTTGCATCCATATCCATGACTAAGACTTCATAATACAATCATTTACAAATTACCAATGAGGTTCTAGAGCAATCATGGGATAAGAATCATAAAATAAATCCAGATCCATGACTAGACTACAACATACTTCTATCATTTACAAACTTGTTTAATTAAGCTAATTTGAAAATGGCTTGATGCCCATCTTTGACAGGGACTTGTTATGCTATTGGAGATATTTATGGGACCAACTATTAAATAATATATAGCTCTGTTTGTTGTTTGATGAAAAGATTGCCACATGGGGATTCCGTATGGCTCGAGAATGAGGTTGAGATTTCATTCTCATTGGAAAATGACCTAATACAGTTTGTTTTCCCCCCCCGACAAGAATTTTTTGTTGACACAATGAATACCGATATTATGGACAGATTCAAATATAAATGTGTTCGAAATTGCTCAACATTCGTATGGACCGATGTTATGTACAGATTCAAATATAAATGTGTTCGAAATCGCTCGACATATGTAAGGCCTTTTAAAATAATGTGAGTTTACGTGTATCGAACGATTTCAAACACATCGAACGATTTTACATCTGTGTCTGAATACTTGCATGAAAGATGTGTGTAGATTTGCTCTTACACTGATATTATACAATATAGACAGTGGTAGACTCAGACAATAAATTTGAGAGTGACATGAGATTGATTATTCACTGTTCACTCGTGACTCATCTCTCGTTTCATCCTCTCCCTCTCATGTATTCTCAATTTGTTAATTAACTTAAACAAGATAAAATTATTTAGTGGTACAAAGGCACGGCAATGTGGTATTCAGATTTAGTTCCACCACATATATGGGTGTTGTACAAATAAATACGTGACAGAAAAGAGACTCGAAACACTTGTGACCTTCTTCTAAGAGCACTTAATAACTCCCCCCAAAACAAATATACATTTAGGCATTGATTTTTTTTCAAAAATGGGAGTGGCACCGGCCACCTCTCTGCACTTCACAGGTTCGCCCCTGAATATAAATGTAGTGCGACGAAAGAATTTGAGAAAATGAAATACGAATATGGTTAAGATATGTTAAATTAAAATATATTTTTGAAAGAATGGTAGTAAATTGCAGTGTTTTCTTATATTATTTTTAGGGGGGAAGTACACGAAAAGTATTCGATATTTTGCAAATATATTTTGAAATTTTTAAAAATGTATTGATGATTAATTTGTTACTTGATGAATGTTTTTTTTAGATTTGGATATTTGTATACAAATTATTATTTTTTACATTGGGTATGGCCTATTCATGGCCCAACTTCTTATTTGTGTACTAAAAAACTTAATTTTCTTGTTACGTTGGGCTTAGTCCATTCGTGACCCAATAAAATTGGTAAATAAAAAACCGGATCAAAATTGAATATACCGAAACCAAATCAGACCGGATTAGTGTGGTTCGGTTTCGATTTCTAAATTTTAGGTTTACCTAGATCCTATCAAACTGATAAATAAAAAATCGGAGCAAAATTGGATAAATCGAAACCGAACCAGACCGAATTAGTGTGGTTCAGTTTCGATTTCTAAATTTCAAACCAAACACACTGATTTGGCCCGAGTTTTTTTACCAAGCAGGATCAAATTTGACCGATTACACTCCTATACCCAAGTATAAAAATTGAAGAGATGAAGAACATTTGAGAACAAGCACAACTAATCTTGGAAGTTGAAACCAATTCATCTCATGAACCCAAACCAGTGAAAACACCATGGTATGTGTGTGTTGTTGAAAATTCAAAGGTTGTAAATGAAATGAGACACCAAAAGGTCTCTCAACAGTCAAAAGTGTCGCTCGTTATACACCTCAAGAGTAACTATAATGCCCCATTCATGTTTACAATTGAAGCTTCATTGAAGTCTAACATCCAAAAGTCTCGAGAGTTATAAGATATGAAAGATCCCTCAATATCTATCTATATGAAGACCTCGAAAATTCTTTCTATAAATTTCTATTCTATTGTCGCATTCATTGTGTGTGTGTGAGAGAGAGAGAGAGAGAGATAGATGCAACAAAATTCAACAGATAGTTGTTAAACCAGTTTTTCTTCGATTGAGTAGTCGTTTTATCTTGAGAGACAACTATCAAAGCGATTCTCCAAAACCCACGGTGAGACAACAATTCTGTTTTAAAAGGACTATGTAAAACACAATACTCGATTCGCTTTGTTTAAATTCTGACTTATTTACAATTTACAAAATTTCTGTCCTGGCTTATATAGTTCATATTTTGTAATTTCTATTTCGATGATTAATAGAAACGACTGTATCTTTTCTGGAAGTTTCAAGCAATGTTCATATCTGTCACATACAATAATCCTTATGTGTGTTGGTTGGTTGTGTGTGTGTGTCTCAGTGGGCGGGTGGGATCTAAGAATGTTCTGGAACACATGAGCCCACAAAACATGGCTAAGGCCACATAATTATTTGGCTCGAAAAAGTCTAAGTTACCAGGAAAAAAAATCCAGAAATTTATTCGAATTCAGAATTAAAAGCCATGATTTACTTTACAAATTCAAATAAATCATGGCCTTTAATTCTGAATTTTTCTTTGGTATTATAGCATTCCTCGATTGGTTCAACTCTTTAGGATGCACATAATCATGACTAAGTGCCCTTTCCATCAAAGCCCCCACTCCAACATAATTGCCACCCACCACTATCCCCCAGCCACTGCATTTACAATTTATGGAGCACTAATTGTTTGGTTTATGTGCTCGCTCACTAACATCAATCTATTCAAACAATCTTATTGGTTTGTAAATACAAATTAAAAGTGAGGGCAAAATCTGTTTCAAGAACATAATATCTGACACTAGACTTAATCATTTTCATGTATTTTTTTGGTTATATATTTCTAAAATTTTAATGCTCCAGGCACCCTATGTGCTTAGTTACTCTTAGTTTTTAATTCAATCCGATTGCGTTGGAGCCCGTTACCACTGCCCCAAACGTACACTAGAGAAATGTTATACTAATGGCACATAAAGTTGTTTTCGAGACAATACTTGGAGTTATAATTAACTTGCTTAGTGGGCGTTGGACGAGTGCCCTAAGATAACTTGTTTGTCGAGGGGTGACTTTACATTTAAGAAATACCCGTGAAGTAAGTATTTTTCCTATATGCCAGAGAAGTTTAGGTAAGACGACTATGTTATTGAGGGTCACCCGCGAAACGTGTTAAATTAGGCATGCATGCCGCTAGTATGGTCACCAACCCATGGGGCATTCTCAATCGATCTTTCCCCATGTTGTGAAGCAAGGCTGGCTTCATACCCATGATTTAAGGAGGATGAGAACCGAGGGAATAAAGACTTTCTCTTGAACCAAAACTCAAGATGATCTGATCCGTGCTTCACCGAATCAACTTATTTCGATTTGGTTTAATTTAAGTTATTGATTTCGGTTTGACGTAGTTCAATTTTCCGATTTAATTGGAACAAGTCCAATGTTATAAAAATATTGATTCTTTTGATTCATAAATAAAAGTATTAGGGCCATCAAGGAGCAAAACCCAATTAAAAAAAAAACATATTACATACTGCCGAAAAAATATGTAGTCTACAAAAAAAAAGGATTATAAAAATATTAATTTTTATTTTATTTCAGTTCAGTTGAGTCAAAGCCGGTGTTTACATTTAGAAAATCAAAACCAAACTGTTTATTTTATTTTAATACACCAAATCGAATCGGACCAATCTAACCATCAATTTTTTGGTTCAATTGAATTAACCGGTTTTTACTTACACCTGTGGCTCCGGACGCCTTTGTTCGTGAACGTCTAATAAATTGATATTTTGGAGTTGTAGTGCACTTTTCTGTAGTGCGCGTGTAGTGTGGATAAAATGGCATAATTTTGTTCGCTTTGTTCTCGAAACTATATCGTTTTGATTTTATGTATTTTGATAACAATTCGCGTTGTGGGCTTTCTTAAATTATGTGTATAGGCCCAAAAGTTTCCAACCGTCGGCCCAAGTAAACAGACCCATGACACTTGGACCGGGCATAATCCCCCACCCGTATATTGTCAAACCAACGTGAAATTCCATAAACACCCTTTCAACGACGGTGCACTGAATTTCCCTCTCCCTCTCATAGTCTCAATATTCTGTTCTCATGTGACCGAGAGAGAGAGAGAGAGAGGAAAACGAACACCCCACCGCTCCGCAGATATAGAGAGAGAAAGAGTGAGGGATAGGATATACATATAGAGAGAGAGATTTACGGAAGACGACTTACATCAAAATGCAAGATCCATCGAACTCAAAGTTACCATCTACGACGACGTCATTCGGAAACCCCTCCGGCTCGTTCAGAACGACTCATCACCGGCGAGCTCACTCGGAGGTCAACTTCAGGCTACCGGACGACCTAGATCTCGCGTCCGACCCATTCGACGGACCTTCGGGGAGCTTCGATGAGTTTGGATCGGAGGACGATCTCTTCTGCACTTACATGGACATTGAGAAGCTCGGATCCGCATCAGCTGCCGACGGAGGTGACAATGCCGAAGCTGGAGACGGTGAGGTTGGAGAGAAGAGTTTGAGGCCTCGGCATCGACATAGTAATTCAGTTGATGGATCGATTCTGCTTGGCGAGGGTATTGAGGTGAAGAAGGCTATGGCTCCTGATAAGCTTGCTGAATTGTGGGCAATTGATCCCAAGCGAGTCAAGAGGTAACGTTGCGATTTAAATTGTTTCAGAGTCAACGAACTGCTGGTTTTTTTTTTTTTTCTGTTTGCTCAGTTACATTGTCCAAATTGGGACTGGATTTGAGGTGTCTGGTTCAGATAACAAACTGAAAAGTAACTGCTTAAATTGACCTATTTTTTCATAGTGGAAATAAGTGAATCTGTTGGTTAGTCAAGTCAAAGCTTTTCCCTCTAGTCCCAGATAAAGTTGAAACTTATGTATAGCTTGAATTGGGAATTCCACGTGCCTTAGATCTCAATTTAGCTTGAAATGGACATAGTTCTGTTTTGCTTGTTTAGTTGTTCAATTAAGCAGTTTCCTGTCGCTTACCTATTGCAAATCTGGAATTTGATGGCTCGAGCAATGACAAAGAAATTCCTTGGTGTTGTAACAACTAAAATCCATCTGGTTAGTTTCATGGTGACCAAAATATTGGAAGGGTTTTCCCGTGGATTAAATCACTGCAAAAAGTTATGCTACCAAATTTGTTCTTGAAGGAGATTTTTGCAACTTCTTAGTGATTTACCATGTAAATTTGACGAGTACATGAATCTACAATAAGATTGTCAAGAATAAATTCTTAGTGTGATGCAGAACATTTGATCTACACTTATAGAATAGATTCCTTGATTGCATCTCTGATTCTCTAGCCAAGACTTTGGGGTTGTTATTGAGCTGATTGCAGTATAGTTTTCTTGTTATCCTATCTTAGATTAGTCGGTTGGCTCACTAGCTTGAAGGCAGTCTATATCACGTCTATTTTCGGGATGCCATATGTAAAACGATCATGCTCTTGATTGGTGAGTCGGCAGAGCCAGATCGAAAAAGTAGTGGTTCCACTAATAGCTTTAATTTTGTCTTATATGTTTGTGATGTAGAACTGTAAATGTCGACCAGTCAAAGTTTTGAGGATTTGAGATCTAATTTTGATGGCCACAAAAGAAAAAGGACAAAATAATAACGTATGCTCTATAAGGTTGTACTCCTGGTTTACAAGGATGGAGAATTTGATGAAAATGAATTTGTAAAATTACTCAGGGTGAAAAGCCCGAGTGCACTCTATCGTCTGTTGATTTTACTGCCCAAACAAGTTTCTTCTCATTTTGTTTTGAACTCTGCACAGATAACCAAACCAAAAGAAGACCCGATTAACTGTGTTCTGCTCAGATAGCTGATAAGCAGATTAAGATAACTAACTGTGTGTGCTGAGTTACCTCAGCATGGTTGATTTGAAACTGGCTGAAAGTAAATTCTTGTCCCAGCTCTTTGGAAATGATGGAAAGTCTATTTAAGAAATTCATAAAATTTTTGAAATCCCCTCTTGGGAATTTTGGCTTTCTGCTTTTCATATCAGGACATATTTTGGCTATGCAGAATTCTGGCAAATCGGCAGTCTGCTGCTCGTTCAAAAGAGAGGAAAGCTCGGTATATGACAGAACTTGAAAGAAAAGTTCTGACACTGCAAACAGAAGCAACCACCCTTTCTGCACAACTCACTTTGTTCCAGGTGATTTTTGCATGGTAGTGGCTTGCTTTACGAGATTTTAGTTGCATGGAAATGCCTGTTTTTCACATAGCTGTGCTTGGCTTAATTTGTTTACTTCCTCCATGGTTTTGTAAATTGTTTTCCTGCATACTAGTTAGTTGGTAATAAAGAACATACTTGATGACAATGTTAGGTAACTATTTAAGTTTTTCTTGGCTTGCTAATATCCTTTGTAAGTTGTATTTTTTTATAGCTTCTGGTATTAGTAAATTTCGGGTTAACGAAGATTTTTTTCTGTCGTTAAGTCCTTCATCACATATTGTTTAAAATTGCCTACGCCACAATCTTAAAAGCTCATGGCATTGTTCTTTTTTGTTTTCGTAGAGAGACACAACAGGTCTGTCCAATGAAAATTCAGAGCTGAAGTTTCGGTTGCAAGCTATGGAGCAACAAGCTCAGTTACGTGATGGTATGTTTAACTTTTCAAGCTAGCTTAGTTCACTTTGCGTTCAATACAATCTTTCCTCAGAATATTTAGTAACCATGTCAAGTAGGATCACTGATAAATTGATAATGTTTACTACCCGACCGTGAACAATACCAAATGAAATCCTATCTATCTCCTTACAGATTTTAACCATAAAAAATCATGCCTTTTGCATGTCTTTTCCAAAAGCACAGCTTATGGTTACAGAAAATAAGGGATATCATCTTTATGAAACTGTTTCTGAAACGCAGCGCTGAATGAAGCACTGAAGCAAGAAGTGGAAAGGCTCAAAATGGCCACCGGAGAATCAGCCTCCACATCAGATTCATACGATTTCGGAATGCAGCATTTTCCATATGCCCAGTCTCCCTTTTATTCACATCAGCCACAAGAAAGCCCAAACAATCCCCATCATGTACAAATGCAACAGTTCCACCCCATCCAGTCTAACATGCTAAACCACCACCACTCTCTTCTCATGGCATCCCAGTCGCAGGTCCTTTCGGAGATGCAGGGCCTAGATATCAATGCCAGAGGCTCCCATCTTGTGAAATCAGAAGCTCCTTCTATTTCTGTCAGTGAAAGCAGCAGTACATTTTGATCCGAATGATATCCACCCACAGATTCCATGGTTGAAGTGTTCATAGACTGACTCGTCCTCTTGCATCCGGAAGTAAGATTTCCTAAGATTTTTGTATTTGTTGATTTTATTGGGATCTTAGGTCTTTATTTATGGTTCCTTGATCTTCCTGATTTCTCCTTGTTTGTTCAGTTTAGAATTCATATATTGTGACGTTGTTGGTGTTGTGCATATCCCATGCAATGTATCATTTCATTGTTAATTTATTTCCTGCCTTCTAAACCTTCATTTCAGTTTTTATGGGAAGAAAATTCTCCTTTGATTTTGTATTGAACACAACTTTTTATATATAGATCTGGACAAATGTGTCCGGAACCATCCAATGCATGTGGGTCCATATTATTTTGAAGGGCTCTACGTGTGTCGGACAGTTCTGGCCACATCATCTATGTCCTGATCAATGTATGAAGGTCGTGTGTGTCGACTTCTTGTTTTGTATTGTTACCGCTAGTAACCTGAGATTTCTGCTTTCTATCATGAAACAATGGTAAATTAACATGGTGAAAATATTACTGAACCAATCGAAAAAACTGACCAAAAATTTTGGGATTCGGTTGGCCAGAGAATAGGTTACGGACGGTCTTGGTTTTTGGAAAAAAGAAATTGTAAGCTTGTATCGTTCTCGTTTACTTGAAATTTCATCTGATTCGATTGAACAGAATCGAAATACTATAAAAGCAAATTCGACCGAATAGGTGTTAGTTTTTTAGTGGTGTGGCTTAAGATAGAGGAGTTTTGGAACTCTAACACGTTTAATATAGGATTGATTCATGTACATGCTATATAATTGTTTTCTTTTTCATTGCATGCAATTCAATTTTTTTGCTAAAATGATGTAGCCCGTTTGAAACTGAAATACCCGAAATCCCTGACTAGGCTAAACCACCCCGAATCGATTTCGGTCCCTTAATTAATTCGATTGTTTTGTTTTTGATAACCGAGGTATCTGTTCGGATTGGGACCAAGTTTGGGTAAAGTTTAGGAGAGTTTCCACCTAAATTACAGACTATTCCTCGGAGCTCTGGGTGAAAACGATAAGACAAACCCCCAGTGGTCTCAAGTATTAAGTTGTTGAGTTTCTATCGTAGAACTGTTTGAGTTTATAGCTCATCTGTTTTACCACTCGGACAATTCCTTAAGGTTATTCGGTCGGGATTTGTATTCACCATATTCATCCTGAATCGATTGATTTGATCCAACGTACTTGAAAAACCTGACCAACCCGAACCGATTTCACTAGTCTCAGATGTTGGAACTAGATAACTCTAGTGAAATTTCTCTCTCTCTCTCTCTCTCTCTCTCTCTCTCTCTCTCTCTCTCTCACATATGGAGCTAGATGAAGTGGCGGTTCTAGACCACTAAATATTGTTACTAACGCACAGAACGATTAATATGTATCATGTATGTATATGCCTTGGATCATATTTGTACAGCGAAGGACCAGAGACTCTTCAGGCCAATTGTAACTAGTTTATTTTTTATTTTTTAAAAAAGTTTGATCTGAGTTAGTTTTATTAATCATTAATCTGCAATTCTGGGGACATATATTCGTTTTTAAGCCCTATCAGTTCACTTAGTTTTTGAAGGGATCAAGAATTTGTTTCGTGATTTCTTGAAAAAAAGGGACAATATATAGGGAAATCAAAAACATATATATATTTTCACTTCATAATTTGTTCATTTTTTCCCAAAACAAAGGCCATGGCACCTTGTTAATTTATATTTTTCCATTTGGAGTGAAATCGACTGAGACAAAAGATAAGAAAAATAACAAATGCACAATGCTTGAATGTGAGACTGTTTGTATGACGAAAAGTGAAAATTCGGTGTAATGTTGTATTTCGGGACTTTTCTACAAGTGTGATTGAAATGAGGGAAGAAGAGTAATAATTAAGTGTGTATTAATCTGGACGGAGAAAAACTAAGTTGTAGAGTTGTTTCTAAGAAGAAGGGAACTTTTTGATAGCTATATATTTCGTAACTGGGCAATCAGGTCGAACGAATAATCGCATATGTAAAGGTATATAAGAAAACATAAGAAGAAACGTAATAAAGTGTTTATTAACCCCTTCAATAATCTGGACGGAAAACAAGTAAGCTACAGAACTACTAAGAAGAAGGAAAGAAAGTACAAGAAAAAATAAGTTCATACTACGTAATGTAATTTTCCTGTAGTGCGGGAAAAACGACGTAATTTTATCCACTTTGCACTCAATACTACATTTTTTGATTCCATGTATTTTGATAACAATTCGCGTGATAAGTTCAAAAAACGATTTAGTTTCGAGTGCAAAACAGATAAAATTACATTATTTCGTCTGTAGTACTACACGCTCATGCTCACTATATGAAAGTGTACTATAACATTGTTGAATCCATTTTTTCTTACTATAACTCTACATTTTTGTATGAAACACGCGCACCACATGAAAGTGCACTACAACCTCCTTGGATCTATTTTTTCTCTCTATAATAATACATTCTTGTACAAAAATGCAATAAATATTCCCTCTGATAAAACTTTGAAATGAAATTGATCTTGTTTTCCTATTTTAGCTTTGAATTGGAATTAAGCGAAATTGCTATTATAACTTCAAAGAAATGCAATTCCTTTTTCTTTAGATGACATCAGTTGAATTAAATCTTTAGTTATTTTTAATTTTCTCTCTCGATTTGGCCTTGTCCTGATCTTAAAATCGAACAACATTTAGGCTATGTTTGGTTAAGTGTTTGGAAAATTTTTCCCAAACAAGTTTCTGGAACAAGTTTCTCAAACATTTTTATTTTTTTCCCAGACAACTTTTTCTCTCTATAAAAAGTGTCTCTGAAACACTTTTCTCCTAGACAAGTTTCTGAGACACTTATAACCAAACAACGTCTCAGAGTTTTGTTTCTAAAAATTATTTCAGAAACACTCAAAATGAACACACTTATTATCGACACATACACTTTTTTCGAGAATTTCTACGCAGGTTCTCAACAGCCTATTTTTTGGAATTGTTAGCAGGCCTTTTTTTCAACAGGTGAAAACACGTAAAGGTTAGATAGTCGCAATTTGTCCGGTTTGCATGTTCCTTGTCAACATCTTCATGCGCCGACAATGGAGAACGATTTTCAAAGATCACTGTTACTAACTAAAACCGGTGGAGACATCAGTGGGGAATCCTGAAATTTGATAGAGACACAGAGAGAGAGAGAGAGAGAGAGAGAGAGAGAGAGAGAATTATTATGTCGAGGTTGAAGGGATGGTGTCAGATTTCAGAAAATACTGTCGTAAATTAAGAACATAAATATATCTACAAAACTAGAATTAATAGAAACAAATTTAATACAGATACAATACCGAATCGAGTGTTATGGAATTACTGTCCTTTTAATTAAAACAGATTTATTGTCTCATTGTGGATGTTAAATAATGCATTGTGTTTGTCTCTTGGTATAAAACGGTTCGTTTGGCCGATAGAACATCGGCCAATCAACCGCATGTCGAACAACTATTTTTGCCTTTCTCTCTTCTAAGAACACTGGATATAATAATATATTGTGGACTACGAAAATTCTTGTTTTGAATCCATGGATGAGACTGACTATTTATACATATTTTTGAGTCACGAAATTGCCGAGAACATCAATAGAGCCATTAATAAGAATATCAATAGATATTAATGGAGTAATTGATGGATATTAATGCAAGCTCCGCTAAGATCTTTTAGTTTCCTCGTAAGATTTTCTAGTGCCTCATTCCATTCACAACCCTTTTAAATTTTCAACACGTGCTAAGAAAAATCCAATTTTAGGAAGACTCATGCAGATCCTCCCTTAGAAGACTCGTGCAAGAGACCTAGAACTTTTTTTCGGAGATTCTGTTGTGCACAACGCATAGTAAAATGTGTTACGCATCAAAATACTACCATTTTAGCCATCAAAATATTACTCAAGCGGTTCAACAGTATTTGTACTTTGTTTTGACGCGTAATATATATTGTTATGAGCTACATACAGCAGAATCTCTGTGTCTGAAGTTTTATCTAGAAGGGGGAAAATCTTAGATAAAACCTGATGGGGGTATAATATCATAAGTAGTGGAGCTGAAGAAATAAAGGTTGGTGGGGCTCACAAGACAGAGGAATAAGGAGAGGAGAATGAAAAATAATTCAAAAGAAATAAAGAAGGAGCATAGCTAAAAAAGTGAAAGTGGGAGAGAATAAGACTAGGTAAAAGATTCTTTTGTTTCGAATAGTTATTTACTTAATCGGTGGATAGGGACATATTCGGGATCGAAATTATAGGGAGTACTGTGACTATTCGGCTGTCTCAGGAGTGGAAAACTGCATGAAAGAAATTGGACCAAATACATAATAGGATTTAAAAGGAAGAATAAAAAGAGAGGCTGTTTATGTCATATTTTTATACCCGTCGAAGAAAGAGGCGAGGTGGTAATTCTAGAAAATAAGATGGTTCAAAACTTGTTGAGAAAAGGGCACGTGTCGAGAACAGTTGTTGTTCGATTTCAAGATCAGGAGAAGGTTGATATTGGAATAGGAAAATCAAAGCAGTTGAAGATTCAGTTCAATTCAACAGATGTCGACTAAAGAAAAAAGAAATGACAGTTTTTGGCGGTTATAATACAGGTTTTTGCCTAATTCAAATTTAAAGTCAAGAGAAGTAAACAAGAGTAGTTTATATTGAAGTTTCTTCGGACGGAAGCCAAATATTTCGTTTGGTACAAATATGTATGGATGTGGCTAGAAAAAAAGATCATCGATACCCTGATCAATTTATATTTTTTTCGTATTTTCTTTCCTTATTTGTAAGAGTAGTTTTGTAACTTTATTGTTCCCCTGTCGAGAATTAATAAACACTTTATTAGTCTTCTTCCTTTTGAATGTATACTTATGGAGAAGTCCTACATTACGGTATTGAATCGAGTTTTTACTCTTTCATCGTATAAATAGTCTTATATATATTCCAGCATTATGTATTTATTGTTTTCATTATCTTTTATCTCTGTCGATTTTAAAATATATTACTAATAGATGGATAAATTGGAACAACAAAATTTATGATGCATACATAAAATAGGACCTTTTTTTTTGAATATCTTAGACCCACCACATGGTCTTGTAAAGGTAGTAGGCACATTTCCTTCACTTTTTCTTTCTTTTTTTGATAGAATTATATAGATTTTTCGTTCTTCTTTCAGTACGAGCAGAGGTTTTATTGAAAACGTGAGGAAACATCGAGATATTTTTTGTGTGATTTGAGCTCATATCACAATGTAAAGACAGATGCGCCACACATGTAATCATGTTAAGTCATGATGTTTGTCTCCATAAACAACATTATAATTTAAAAGAGATTGATTCCCGTCACTTCAAATTGTCACACGACATAATTAGATCATGCAAATGTTTAGACCTTGCAAGCATCCAACAAAGGACAAAAGATCTACCAAACCACATTCACTAGGGGCCCGTCTGTTATGGGACGTCATTACGAATAGTTCAATACTATCATCCCGCATATGGTATTTGTCATATTTAGGGTTTTTTACTTTCTCGCACCCCCATATGATATTGGAATGACTTATTTATGCCGTTGGAAGAGGATAAAATTTCCCTCATCCATATCTTGTCCCCCTAATTTTTTTTTTGGTACTTAGAAAAGTACTATTATTAATTACAAGAATATTAGTATTAATTATAAAAATATCATCCACCTAACTATATCTACCGTATCTTTCTTTCTAAAAAAATACTCAAATAAACCCAATATAACTATTTACCCATCTATAATAAATTTCACATTCTATTATATTTCTTTCTTACTATATCGATCATATCCCTTCTAAAATTTTGACCAACTATTTCGGCTAAAAAAAAAAAAAAGTGTTGTGAAAGAATAAAAATGGCAACCTATTTATCTACCTTTCTCATGCATGAGCTGAACAATTTGTTAATTTGCACCATATCAGAAACATGAAGCATGAGGTTGGGACCCTAGAGGCCTAAACATAACTAACTTCCCACCTACAGGGGCCCATGGGTTTCCTACCATCTTAAAACTGCCATTGGAAAGCACATGGTGGACCAAGTTCCACTCTACCTAAAAATCCATATCCCACGTACGAGTGTAACTGGTCCGGTTCTTTTCGTTTCGAGAGAAAACTCGTACTTAACAGATGTGTTTGAGTTGAAAAAACCTCATATTATTGAACGTTGTATCGATATCTGACACTTACACGACACACTTACATGATTATTTTTGAAATATCCGTGCTTCATAACGTGTCGCTGATAGTTTATTGAGACGTGAATAAAGGATGCACGAAATCTCATGTGGGTTGTCTAATGCAAATGCTTTATACAAACACATATATAGACACACAACATACCCTACTATTGAGTATATACAAAAAAGGTAACCATTCAATTTTAGGTCCCTCTTGCTCATGTTTTTGCCTTGTCTGTGTAGGGACCAAGGGACAATACCTTGTGAAGGGCACTTTCATTGGCTCCTAACCAACAGCATTTGGATAAAAACCTTTCATGCCATTTGTGGGTATCATTTCAGGTTTGATGGACACTTTCTGATCACAGAAAAGTTGTTTGGGGCTTTAGGATCACATCAAATTGGTTGGATCTTCAAACAATATTTTGCAGAAAAAAATGAAACCGCACACTTCCCATAGGTTAATAAAAGAAGGGGAAATATTTGTCTCACTTGGGGCCTTGCTATGCATTATGCATAGCAGGTTGTGTTGTGTGTAAAAAACGATGATGTTTTGGCGCACAGTATGCCCTGGTACCAAATTGGTCATTCCTATCATTCTATAGGAAATGTAGAAATAGATATTGGATCTAACATTTGTAAGAGAGATATTAGAAATTTGATGACAAACTCTTAAGATATAATAAATTTAGTGCTAGAAAAAGAAATCGCATGCACAAATATCCAAGAATGCTAAATTCAGATTGTGCCCACGATCGATATTACTGTCTTGTAATATGCTCATCATAAAATCGCAAATGTTCTTTCTGTTCCAGATTCGACCTAATATACACATAGTCGAACATCAATCAAGCAAGAATGAAAAGAAACCACACAGAGTTTTTTATATGATTATTCAAGGACAATACAATTCGAGAAATTTACTATTTACAAAATTAAAGGAAGTTCCCTCAAGCTTGGTTGAACACCTAGACCATCTGGCTTGTCGTAAACCTAATCTGCAAGATAAAAAATTCGTCAAAAGAACCCTTCGTCTCTAATCGACAGGAAGATAATTAAGTTATTAGTACTTAATTAATTAGTCTTTCAAACTCTATACATGAATGCGTATAATAACAAATTATAACCTACCTTTACTCTTGGACTTGTGCTTCTTCATATAAAGGTACACCTACACTGTACTCGAGTCCCTTCTGACCACAAGTTAGCAGTGGTATTTTCTTTAAGACCATTGGTCCCTAAGAGCAAGTGCAACAATAAAGAACAAATCTTTAGCCAAAAAAATTAGTGAACAGTTCTTTATTCACCCATGTCATTTTCAACACTCCAACAATACTACATATACTCACTCTCTACTATTAAAATACTATTTTTTAATAGGGTCATGAACAGTTCTTTATAATTCTTAGCCAATGAGAGAGAGAGAGAGAGAGAGAGAGAGAGAGAGAGAGAGAGAAATAATAAAAAAATAAATGGGTCATGAACAGTAGCTCCCTAAATGGGGGTTGATTTAGGGAGCTACTGTTCATGAAACCCATTTTGTTAACCTATTTAGGGAGTTTGTTGCAGCCTGTTTTTGAGTTGAACTGAGTAAAATACAAAGTGAACAGTTCTTTGTTCACTTTGTTGCACTTGCCCTAACTAGATAAACCTTACCTAAGTTGTTAGAGTTGTAGCCAACTGCGAACTACTCATTAACATTTGAATTTACCAAGGATTCCTAATACTTATACAAAACTAGATCTGGCCCCTAATTACTCGGGACTGGACTTTGTCTTTTTAAGAGTGCAATTTTGTTCATTCTCGTTTAATAAGGGTGAACGTTACCTTCACTCTCATTGGTTGAGAGCGTGTAGATCTCACCTGTGCAATACACTTAATTTTTAGTAAGGATGAGATTGACTCATTTTCTCTCAACCAATAAAAGTGAAGGTGAACAAAATCAGATTCGTGTCCTAATGATTGACTCCGAACAAAGCTCTTAAATCGCCATCTCCAAGTCGGTCATCACAAGAATATGCTCGGCCACATGTTGGTACATTTTCAAACTATATACATTCTCACCTATTTATTCGAGAAAATACTAATTAGATTAATTAGATTTCAAAGTGGTTATACAAAAACGAGGGTGAACGAGACTCAACTCAAATTGAACCATGTACGTATATAGTTAGTAAAGGGGCAAAACAAAGTCGAATCAAGCTTCACAACCCGGAAAGTATTGATCTTTTTCAGTCAAACTTCTTGGTAAACTATTTTGAAAAAGTACTTTTTTTTAATTCAAATGGAAATGAATGTCCCCATACCTCGTGAAAGTGATGCATATACAGATATACATAAGGGTGCCGTAATGCCCGGCTACTTGCATGTGCTCCTAACATGGTAGGACCAGGATCAAAATCTTCAAATTTCTCTCTCTCTCTCATATATATATATATATATATATATATTTATTTATTTATTTATTTATTTATTTATTTTATTATCAAATTAAAGAACTTGATTACAATCCTCGTGCACGTACCTTATGATATGGATGATGATTTGGGCACAAAAACAAAATTTTATAATGAAAGAATTAATACTGTGCGAAAATTATTGGCTTTCAAATATATATTATAACCCTAGCTATACATTAACTGTAGCAAGATACCAACTTCAAATATGCTTGTTTGACGGGTTTAATATGAAAGTGATATATAATCTTTTAGAATAGTGTACATTCATTGTAAGATTATATATCTCACGCGCGTTTAATATAAAGTTCAAGGGTGATATTTATGCAACCCAATCTCCGTGAAGTTCATGAATAACCATTGTCTCTGTTGTCGTTGTGATGCCGAATTTTTTTTATAATAATTATGCATAATGTTACGCTGTCAAAGTTCTGTCATGATAAATATGCATGATGTTATGGTGCTAACTTTCTGTTATGATAATTATATATACATGGCATTGTTATATATGCAACCAAAATTATGTTATGGTAATTATGCATGTTGTTATGCTGCGCAATATGGTTAAATTTCGATAATGATGGATAACTGGATATATATCACTACATTGGGAGTTGGTGCATATATGATGTCTTGAGTCGTATTAGGTCCTGACCCACGTCATATTTTGTGCCAGGAATGATGTATGGGAGCCTAAGCGTTGCATAAAACATTAAGATCAAAACAATGGATAATAAAATTAATTTGTCTAAGTTTTGTCAAAATGGAAAGAGTTAGCAGTAAATAAGAGATCATAGTACCGATATTATTATCAAAGAGAGATAATTCTCATGACTTGAACTTTGCAACAAATATATATGATGCGGATGAACTGGTCATAATCAGTTGGTAGTTCTGTTGGAACATCTGCATGTGCCTGCTTGATCCTTGTAATAAGACATTTTGTGGTATTTCTTGGCCTTCTCTCACACATGAAAATAGGCTAAATTGTCACTTTCTACCATATCCAGATAGTTCTTATAACCCTATCTAACCCTCTCTCCATTTCCCTATATAAGTAGACCCTCATTCCCTCTTCTAAGTATTAAGCAACACTTACCACACAATTAACACACACACACTCTCTCTCTCTGTGGAAATGGGCATTCCAACACTCTCCATTGTTTCTCTTCTACTCTTCTTTTTCTTCAGTTTAGGCTTCCATGGTACTTATGGTGAATATGGCCATGCCACTTTCTATGGTGGGGGTGATGCGTCCGGCACAATGGGTAAGTTTATACATAAACTTTACTTAAAAAAAGTGTTTAAAAATGATTTATTTAGCGAAATCAACGTATTATTCAAAATTTCAAAATGTGAGTCTTTTTACCCTTATCCTAAATAAAATTGCTAAAAAATGGATGGGTTTTGATTTTGGCAGGAGGTGCTTGTGGGTATGGAAACTTGTACAGCCAAGGCTATGGCACCAACACTGCAGCACTGAGCACTGCTCTGTTCAACAATGGCCTGAGCTGTGGTTCATGCTACGAAATCAGGTGCAACGACGATCCGAAATGGTGCCTCCCAGGGACGATCACCGTCACTGCGACGAATTTCTGCCCACCAAACCCAGCTCAGTCCAATGACAATGGTGGGTGGTGCAACCCTCCCCTTCAGCATTTTGATCTAGCTGAGCCTGCTTTCTTGCAAATTGCTCAGTACAGGGCTGGAATTGTCCCAGTCTCTTTCCAAAGGTAGGGATACACTTTTATGGTCTTTTTCAGCATTACCCAAAAAAAAAAAACTACTGAAAAGTGTCTAGCATGTCAATGCCTCAGGACCGGTCCTGCCAATGCGATATTCTGGACACTTTTCTTTGTAAAATTTGTATGGGTTTGGATTGTTTCTTGAAATTAAAAATTTTGGAACTTTTTCTTGTGGTTCTGTCAAGATATTTGGAACTCTGTAAACTGATCATGTGGTTGGGTTTTTTTGACAGAGTGCCCTGTGTGAAGAAGGGAGGAATAAGGTTCACAATCAACGGCCACTCTTATTTCAATCTGGTGTTGATTAGCAATGTTGGAGGCGCCGGCGACGTCCATTCGGTGTCCATCAAAGGATCCAAAACAGGGTGGCAACCCATGTCCAGAAACTGGGGTCAAAACTGGCAGAGCAACAACTACATGAATGGCCAAACCCTCTCATTTCAAGTCACCACAAGTGATGGAAGAACCCTCACCAGTTACAATGTTGCTCCTGCCAATTGGCAGTTTGGCCAAACATTTGAAGGGTCTCAATTTTAAGTATTGAATTTGAAGGTAGGTAATATATGTTTGAGGGAAGTGGATATCGACTTTTTTAGCCGATTCGAGGGTAATGTTCAACCACTTATCAGACGAGTAAACAAGATCCGACTCGAGAAATTTAGAGACTATTGCTGTGGTGGTTAACTAACACCCGCTTAGGACTATGCATATAAATATTTTTCTCAAAATGCTTTTTTTTTTTTGTGAGTATAGAAAGGTTGGTTATAGTTCATTCAATTGTAAGCCTTAGATTGAAATCAAGGCCACATGAATGTCATTTGAAGTTTGCAGTTTGATCCACAAGTTGGGTAATATGAAATTATTGTTTATCCTTCTACTGCATTTACTTTTTCTTTATTAGAATGAGAGGTTTGGTGGTCAAGATTTGTGGCTTTATTTTTTCATAAAATATCGGATTCGGAACTTCTTAAGTGCTATCAACTATTATGCGATTAGTCCATACAGGACTAATTTGTCTTTAACATGCCAGTGAATTAAGGAATTGATACACAAAAATTAGTCAAACTATGTACAAATTAACTCCGACACTCTAAATTGTATATAAAAAAATTGACTTAGAAAGCATTCACTCAATAGTGAGCTTTGTAGAAATGTATAGGATTTATTCATGAGTGTAAATTGTAGTGAAATTTCTTTCAGATTATGATCTATTTTTTACATCTTTACTTTATGAACTTGGGACTAAATTTTATCCCTCTTTTTCATCTATGATTTTATTTTTCCATTAAATATTAACGAGGAACTAACTATATCAATATAACCCGAGCAAAAAAAACTATATCAATATAACAACATACTACAAAAGGCTCACACGACATGCAACCAGCTCGTCTGAGTTGGGACGAACGCATAGTGGTCGGCATGATCATGGTACATCAGCTTATCGAACTTCCTTGCAAGTAAGGATGCTCGACATGGCCATATGGGTCATCATCCACAGTATTTGTAGCGTGAAGCATGATGTTAGGGCAGAGACAACTGTCCTTGACTTCGTGGACAAACAATTGTCCAAACGTGTGCACGACCACCGGGATGTACAGACGTGGTGAAAGTGGAGGTGCACTGGACATAGTGCCCACAACGTGGCATTCTTGGTATCGTAGTACATGAACCCTTGCAGTCCCCTCTATAAGATTGTTGGACACTTACAACTAGGTACGAGCAATTACAAACTCAAAAAGCTTTTTAATTAGTCGATTCCCTTTTTAAAATTAATTTAAGTATCAGAGTGTTCTCTGATTACCTTCGACCGATCAACACTAATTAATTATTTCTTTTGTAGCCTAGACAAAAAAAAAAATCAACTCAAATAACTCAGAAAGAGATTCACTGGGTTCAAAACCGTCGTTCACCACATGGTCTTGTAAAGGTATTGGGCATCTTTCCTTCACTTTTTTCTTTCTTTTTTGGTAGAATTATTTTTTCTATGATTCGAACTCATATCACAATGTAGAGACAAATGTATCACACTTGTCATCATGTCAAGTCATATGTTTGACTCTATAAATAACATTATAAATTAAAAATAGAAAAATTCTTGTTACTTCAAATCGTCACACAACATTAGATCGTGCGGATCTTTCAACCTTTTGCAAGCTTCCAAACAAAAGACAAAAGATCTGCCAAACCACATTCACTAGGAGCCTGTTTGTTAGGGTATAAAAAGAGTCCAATGCTATTATCATGAATATGGTTATTTTGATTTATCATATCTGAAATTTGTTTACTTATCCGGGGGGGGGGGATAAAATTATCCTACCCCTTCTCTCATCCGTATCTTATCCTCTTCTATATGTCCCTTCTATTTACAAAAGGGATTTGATTTTCATACACCCCTTTTGTTAATTTGCACTCATTCTTTTGTCTTTATTATGCAAAGTTACTGAAATAATCTTTGTTCCTCTCGTGTTTAAGTAGAATGGTATTTTAGTAATTTCGTATAATACAAACAAAAAAAGAGCGTGCAAATGGACAAAAGGAGTGTGTGAAATTCATTTTCTTTATAAAAATACCATAATTAATTATGAGAATGTCATTATCAAATACGAAATATCATCCACCTACTGATATATATCATATCCACAATCTTTAAACACTCAAACAAATTCTTTATAACTCTTCACCTGTTTATAGTAAATCTTTCCTTCTATTATATCCTTCATGTTGCTCTATCTATTATATTTCATTTAAAATTTTAACTGCTAACGAACGAGTCACAAGAATAAAAGTAGCTAGAATAACTAGCACATCTCTCAAGGAGCTTTCTCTGTTTCTCTTTACCTCATATTTTACTTCATGTTGAGGTGGCACCGCTTCTCTCATCTCCCTCTCTCTCTCTCTCTCTTTCTTTCTTTATCACACACACTCACTAATAGCCACTTGTCTTCCTTCAGCTCAGCATGGAATAAAACATGAAATAATAATTTGTAAGGACCTGAAATTTTTTTGCGTTTTAAATAGATTATTCGGAATGTGTTACAGTATGTGCCGTTAATTTATTTCATGTGATTTGGGATTTTAGCAGCAAGGCTTGGACCCGTGGATGTTATTTTGATACGTGCACATATGAGAGTGATGAGGCTTTAGTTGGGAGGCCATTTTAATGACTTAAACTCAGATTTTTGGAGGGGAGGCCACACAACATTTCACTTTCCCCATTTCTCATTCTCTCTCTATATTTGCTCTCCCTTCTCTCAACAATATCACTAGGGTTCTTACTCTAATTTCAAATTCCTTCAAGATATTGCGATAATGCATCATGCTTGACAAGTATCAGAGACTTGATCGTTGATTCGAAATTTGGAGGAGAGGGTTTGAAATTCAAGAGGACTTGGAAGCTAGGGTTTTGCATTCTTCGTCAAATCCATTGATCCGAACTTGAGGTAGGGAGATTTCATTCTTCTTATGCATGTATGATATATTTTGATGCCTTACTGATGATTTTGTATTTTGGACCGAAAGTTGTGCGATCTACATTTTCTGTAATTTTTTAAAATCGTCAGAGTTGCTTGAGCAGCCTCCTCATCGCTCGAGCGACCTATGTAATTTGAGTGTTGCTCCAACAACTTTATCAGCGACCCTTTCTGTTTTGTAGGTCGTTATAGTTACTATCACCTCGCTCAAGCGACTATGCCTGATTTGAAAAATTTTAATTTGGACTCTAGGATGATATGTTTATAGTTTTGGGCCACCGTTTTGTGTGTTACATTACATTTATGAATTTGAGATTATGGTACATGGTTAGAGGGTGCGATGTCGTGAATTTGTGAGACATCTTACGTTTTGGAGAGTTGTATCATTAACTTAGGAATGTTTTAAAATTGTGGATGTTCTAATACAATCCTATGAAGTTTATGAATCAATCGGATGATGTGAGGACCGGATATTGATGACGTTTTAACCTATATAATGAGAATTATTTTTGGGATATTAAACTAGAATCTATGGTATTTTGTTGAAGGTAAACATTGTATTTTATGGAGTTACAGGATAATACTAGAATTGGATATGAGTCATATTCTCAACTTATGACATGAAAGTTTTAAAAACTTAAATGAGAGTTTATAATGTTTTGTTAGAGGTGAAAGTTAGATTGAGTTATGAGACGTGCCCTAATAACGAGATTACCCGGTATTAATATCATTATCATTTGGTAGGAAGTGAGTTGAGTTGAGGAGTATGCCTTTGTATTAAGATGACCCCCTGTCGATATTGTCATCATTCTATATCTATCATATGAGAATTGTTCGCTTACCCTTAGGTTGAAACCTTACTTGTGAGGTATCGTTATGTTGATTATGGTTTGTGTCGCGTTGTAAGATGATTGTGTGACAGATTCTTTCTCCTTGAGTTTATGCTTCTCGTTATCATTTCATGAGATGGTCCACTCTATCTTAGTGTCGTGAGAAGTTCTCTTGTTCTATGAAAGAGTGATAGGCGTTGACTTGCAATAAGCATTGTGCGATGAGTGGTTTGAGGTAGAGTGTGGGTTGATAACCTCTTGCGTGTGAGATCTCTTGTCCAATTCTCTTGTTCCTTAGCAGGATGTTAAGCTTCTCGTGACGTGAGATGTTATGCTGTATATAGTTGAGGTAGAGTGTGCTTTAATATTCCCTTATGTTGAGATACCTTGTCCGTCGTGATTGACGCGCATATGCGAGTTCATGATGAGTTCAAATAGAACGACCCTGATGGTGAGATGTGTTATGAGGAGTGGCATGGATGTGATGTGAATATATATACATACATACATATATATATATATTGGTTATGACGTGTTAGCACATGGTTATTGTTATAAGCTTTCATTGCTTGTTTCCCTTATCACTTTTTTTGAGATATCGCTTTTGTGTTATGAGCTGATGTCTTCCCGTTAATTGCTAAATTGCATGGGACTTGTAGACTTACTTTGTATAATGTTGGACATTGAATTATGGAACATGAATGATAGAAACAAAATAAGAAATGTACGAAAATAAGGCTAGCCTTCGACAAGATATGCGCTAGTTATGGATTGTCTTGCTTCCATTTGAAAACGTGTTACTTGAATTTTGATATCGTCTAGTCACCTTCGGGTGGTGAGCTAGTTGAAGAGATATCCTTTGAATCAATATGAGGAGTGTAAATTGATTAGTGTGAAGGACTTAGCGTGATATATAGCATCATAAGTGTTGCGAAAAGAATGGATGATGACACGTTGATAATGGAAATCTAGAAATCTTGGGTTGGTCATATGAAATAATGAATAGGTTGATAATGCTATGAGTTAGTATATTGAGCATACATATTTTAGAATATCTTATGCGAGTTCATACTTATGTTATTGTTCGGTGTTGTGTAGCATGCCAATTCATCTCATATGTTCATAATATTAGTATAAATTTTTCTACTGAGCTGTGTAGTTCACCTTATCATTTTCATGTGCCTGACCAGGAGTTTAGCATGAAGTGCATGAGATGATGTATCATTTTTAGAGAGCAACATTGATAGAGTTTATATGGTATCATGTAAACTCTTTTTGAAGGATTTTGTGTAATTTACACATCTCTTATCTATTTTGTGATTAAACAATGTATCTTGAAACTAGCATGTGTCACTAGCATTATTCGTTTCTCTTTGGTCAATGTAAGTTAGAAGAAGCCTTTCAAGTGGTGAAACAATAAAAAAGGCAACCTGTTTATCTCCCTTTCTCATATGCATGAGCTGAACAATTAATTAATTTGAGAAAGGTGACTTTTTCATCCCCATGCAACATATCAGAAACATGAAGCATGAGGTTGGGACCCTAGAGGCCTAAACATAACTAACTTGACACCTATAGGGACCCTAGAGGCCTAAACATTATAACTAAATTCCCACCTATAGGGTCCATGGGTTTCCTACCATATAAAACTGCCATTGGAATGCACATGGTGGACCAAGAAATGACCACCAAGTTCCAGTGTATCAAAAAATCCATGTCCCATGTATGAGTGTAACTAGTCCGGTTCGTTCCGTCTAGAGAAATTTTTTTTACTAAACCATTGTTTTCGGTTTGGATAAAACTCCTATTCGGCATGTATCAGTATCCGATACTTACGCAATACACATGCACAATTATTTTTGAAATATCCGTGCTTCATAATGTCTCGCTCATAGTGCGTTGAGACCTGAATAAAGGATATATGAAATCTCATGTGGGTTGTCTGTAGCAAATGCTACAGAGAGAGAGAGAGAGAGAGTCCCTTCTAACAAGAGATCTCTCATTTTACTAAAATGAGGACTTTTCATTTTCTGATTATATTTTGATGATCCGAACCGTTTAATGTTTTTAAAACATATTTTTAAGGGTACTTGCGAGAAATCGGCTAAAAAACACACCAGGACAGTTTTATGACAAACTGCTAGGATCAAACCCTTCTCGATAATATTTGAAGCTGATTTCTTACGGGTACCCTTAAAACATGTTTTAAACATATTAAACAGTTCGGATCATCAAAATGTGATTAAGAAATGGGAAGTCCTTATTTTAGCAAAATAAGAAATCTCTCATTAGAAGGGAACTCTCTCTTTCTCTCTCTCTCTCTCGTATATATACGCACACATATATACATACATACATATATAATATACACACACTGCTATTGAGTATATACAAGAGAGGTAACCATTCAATTTTAGGTCCGTGTTGGTCATGTTTTTGTCCTTGTCTGTGTGGGGCACTAAGGGACAATACCTTGTGAAGGGCACTTTCATTGGCTCCACGGAAACTCTCTCACAGAAAAGTTGATGGGGGCTTTTAGGATCACAGAAACCGCACATTTTTTTTTATAACCAAGGGATTCGGTCGGCTTAGGATCAAATTGGGATAAATTATCAACTAGTCCTCGAGGCCTTGAGTGGAAACGACCATACAAATCTTCTGTGGCCCCAAGTATTAAGTTGCCGAAGTTTCAACCACAAGACATCCAGATTTACGGCTCGTTCGTTGTACCACTTGGCCGCAGACTTCTCATATGTTAATCGAAAAAGGGAAAAGATATGTCTTATGGCTCAAATTGGTCATTCCTGTCATTCCACAGGAAATGTAGGACCAGATATTGGATCTAACTTATGTTAGAGAGAGATTAGAAATTTGGTGAGGAAACATATATATAATGTCACGACCCATCCCGATATGGGAAGGATTAATGACCGGCCAACGAGTCTAACCCGCTAAAGCCTATAACATGATCAGTTTAGGGATTTCCAATTCTATATGTAACAATATACACAAACTGTTCAGAGTGCGGAAACGTAAATTTTTATTACATTAAAAAGTCAACCAAGGAAGTGCATTATTTCAAAACGAATTTTTAACATATCTTACAATCCAACTAACAGGCCTCAACGTAGTCAAACAGTAAAGACATCAAAGTTTAAACACGCTATCCACACTATTATATACTCAACCTTCTGGGATCCTTACTGGTCACTGCTACCAGCTCCGTAACCTGGGATGTTGTTTAACAACATCATTAGCACAACTTGCTAGTGAATCCAAATAAGAAACATTACGGGTTCCGCTATGTTAACCAACATGCAATGCATGCAACAGTTAATTCATGTCAACAGAATTCACGGTATTAAACTCAAGTCAATATTCACGTTTATCAAGTTATATCACCAGGTTCCCATTCGATATTCAAAACTGCTTGATTTGTGTTCAATATAACGGTCGCCAATCTTGTTAAGAGGGAGCTACCCCCTGTGCATCTCTAGCACACGTGGAATGACGTCATCCATTAATCACATTGGCCCGTGATTCCAACCTTATCTCACACAACTCGCTATATTCTATCCCCTAGCGGACGGGGCACCGTTCTGAACGAATATCAACATCTTCCAATGTTATTTTTCCATTTAACTCGTAATTCACATTAGGAACAATATTAATCATGATTCGCACGATATGCATGTATAACATATGAACGATAAAATGCGATAAATTTTCATGCTTTCTAAACTGAACACGTAATAAAGTCGTATTTGAACTCACCTCTTGCTATGTCTCGTGGACTCGCTAATATGTCACCACTTTCACTTCTCGTTCTTTATACCTCGTTTCCTATATCATCAAGGATATCTTACTCAATAACTAAAGTTTAACGCTTAAAGATAAATTCAAACCTCAAGTGTATTCCTTATAATTCGAGTAACCGACCTTCTTAATCCATCAATAAAAATATCTCACGCTATGGATTGAGACTCATATAAGGTTATAATTAGTCTCCTAACATTAGAATATCTATATTAAATGGTTTGGGAGATCACGAGGTCAAATAAAAGGTTTGAGGTCCAAAATCGTCAAAGTGAAACTCGTGACAGATTCTCAGAAATTTGTGCTGATAGAAATTAGTTTGGAAACCCCATCAAAACATGTCCAAAGTTCACCAAATTTAACAGGATGGTAGTTTAGGGTGTTGGGAACATTCAATATGAAGAACCCGAAGCTTGAAATAACTTTTAAGTAATGTAAAAACTCAGTATAACAGAACTGGTAGGAAATCGACACAGTTTACCAAACATGACGTTTCTTCAAATCTAACCGTTAGAACTTAGTGATTCAAATTGAAAATGTTAACTAAGACATTGATCTAGCTGTGTTCCAAATTTCATGACGATCCAAGATACTAAGAGGTCTAGGGAAGCTTTTGAAGTCAGAGGCAAAAATCTGCTTGCTGATTTTTACGCCAATGAAAATCAGCTTGGAAACCTAGTCTATTGGGGTCCAAAATTTACCAAACTTTACAGAGTGGTACTTAAGGATGTTGGGAACAAATTAGATGAAGAACAAAAGGTTTGAAATGGCCTACAAATCGGGTAAAATCCCAGTTGAGCAAAACTGGTCAAAAACGTACGCAGCCTATGGAAATATCAATTTAAGGAGTTCTAGACCTCCGATTGAGTTGATTCCAATTGAAAATGAAAGCTAACATCTTGGCCTACGCTCATACCAAATTTGAGGTTAATCCAAGGTCTGTAGCCTCCTACGGGTCAGTACAAACTTTGAGTAAAAATCTGTCTAGTTAAAAAAAAATCCTGAGGGTGGGCCTTTGTATAGCAGCTGGGTTTCCTTCTTGTTCTTTTCGTTTTTTTTTTTCAGTTTCAGGCCTCTAAATTGATCTAATAAAGGTGTAATAACATCCTACAATTAAAATTGTGATTAAAGAAATAGAGCAACCTAACATTTTTTTCAAATTAAACATAGAAAATTCCTTAAGAAGGGCTTCTCCAACATGTTCTTTCTTTCTTATCTTTTTTTTTTTCAACCTTTGGTTCTCTGAATCTTTCTAGTTTTCTACTGTTTTTAAGGTCTTAATTAGCTAACAAGAAGGAGAAAATATTGAGCTCTTAATATGAGAGGTGTAACCTTACCTTACAAGTGAAAGAAAATGTTTCTAAACACCACCACCTTCTTCTCTTCTTCTTGCTCTTCTTCTTCCTTTCTCTCTCTCTCTCTCTCACTTTCTCTCACGATGGCAGCAGAAAAATGAAGAAATGGAGGAGCTTGGAGCATTATACAGCAATTGGAAATAAGCTGGAGGTGGCAAATAAGCTGGAGGTGGCAAATGGATAAGTGAAAAGGGTGGCCAAATGGATAATTATCCTACGGGAGATATATATATATACACCTAGATAGATATTTAGGTAGGTGATTTTAGTTTAGTTTTTCCCTTTTTTTTTTTTATGTATAACTAATTACCTGCTCGGTAATAAAAAGACGTCTAGATCTTATTTAATCGTCCCCTAAAGTCATATTAGGGTAAATCTTCAGTTATCATTTATGCTTAATATAATTTTTCGAACAACTCCTTGGTCTCCGTTTAGAATTTGAACCCACTTCAAATATCCCTAAATAATACCAAGATATTTATTCATTCACTTAATAAATCATCGGAACGATCTAAAAATGTCTCAATTTTATAATTTAATCAAATTTTTAAATTCACCATTTTTTTTTCTACTTTTCTTTATTTCGGGTCGGGGTCTCACATATAATCAATCTAGGGGTTACGAATGTACCAAAAAGAGAAATTTGAAAGCACAAATATCCAAGAACGCTAAATTCAGATTGCGCCAACTCTCGATATAATTGGCTTGTAATGCTAGCCATAAAATCGCAAATGTTCTTTCTCTTCCAAATTCAACCTAATACACACATAGTCGAACATTGATCAAGCAAGAATGAAAAGAAACCACACGGAGTTTTTTATATGATTCTTCATAGACAATACAATTCGATACATTTACTATTTATGAAATTAAAGGAACTTCCCTCAAGCTTGGCTAAACACCTAAACGACTTGGCTTGTCGTAAACCTAATCTACAAGACAAAAAATCGTCAAAAAGCCCTTCGTCTCTCGTCGACAACAGAAAAACATTTAAGTTAGTACTTAGTCTTTTAAACTCTGTATATGAATGCGTGTAACAACAAATTACAACATACCTTTGCTCTTGGACTTGTGGTTCTTCATATAGAGGTTCACTAGTACTCTAGTCCTTTCTGACCAAACCAAGGGTAGGGTTGCAAATAAACCGAGCCGTTCGCGAGCTCAGCTCAACCTGGCTCGATAAGTTCGTTTAGTTAAAAAGCAAAGCTTGAGCTCGAGTTTTAGACTCGTTTCGTAAATAAGCTGAGCTCTCAGCTCGTAAAAACTCTACTCATTAAGTAAATGAGCTTAGCTCAGCTCGGTTCGTTTACAAATGAGCGCGCCGAGCTCGAGCACTCCAAAGCTCGGCTCGGCTCAGCTCGTTTGCAACCCTAACCGAGGGTGAACGAGACTAGACTCAAATTGAACCATATACATAGTTAATAAAATAGCTAAACAAAACCAAATCAGACTTCACAACCCTAATACTTTATGTAGTCAAACTTCTTATTTTCTTTCTTGGTGAACTATTTTCAAAAAGTATTTGTTTTTACTCAAAGGGAAATGAATGTCCCCATACCTCGTGAAAGTGATGCATATACTGATGTACATAAGGTGCCGTAATATCCGGATACTTGCATGTGCTCCTCACATGGTAGGACCAGGATCAAAATCTTCAAATCCCCCTACAAATCAAAGTTGTACCAATTTTTTTTTTTTTTTATAACTGATGTATCGGGTCAGTTTTGAAATTATTCCCAACTTAATACTGACTAGTTAGTCCTTGAGACCTTGAATTTAACGACCGGACAAATATAAAGTGACCCCTAATCAAGCCCCGGCCTTACTCACCCTCTCTCTTAGTATCGACTAGTCTTCGGAACCCTGAATTTAACGACCAGATAAACCTCCAGTAGCTCATAATAATTGATTCTAGTGAAATTCGACTTCGTGATCTTGAAGGACAAACCCTTTAGTCTGATCTCTCGACACTGAACCAACCTCGATCTTGGGGTTTTGTACATAATATTTGAGTTAATTAGTTTAACAAACAAACAATGATTTGATAATAAGTCATTTGTTTTTCAAAATTAAAGAACTTGTATTCAATCATACTGCACGTACCTTATCATATCCATGATGATTTGGGCACAGAAATATAATTATATGATCAAGAAAGAATACTGTACATGTTAAAAAAATTATTAGCAAATCTGAATTCACATATTATAACCGTAGCTATACATTAATTGCAGCAAGATACCAACTCCAAATCTCGTTTATTTGACGGGTTTAATATGGTTAAGATTTCGATAATGATTGAGAAATGGATATGATTACATTGTTACGGTAATGTTGAGCATTGGTAATGTCTTGAGCCGTGTTAGGCCTTGAGTCATGTCATATTTTGTGTGCCAAGAATGATGTATGGGGAGCCTAAGCGTTGCATAAGACATTAAGATGAAAACATTAATGGGCAAAAAAGTTTTGTCGAAACGGGAAGATTTAGAAATAGATAATGAAAAAGATCGCACCGATATGACTATCAAAAAGTGGTGATTTTCGTGACTGGAACTCTATCGCAAATGTGACGCAGATCAATCGGATGCGCAACCCTCCAAGTAACATGTCCATGCACTTACCCCATTGATGTGAACACTTTGAATATACATAAGAGAGAGAGAGAGAAAAAATTCCACGACATAAATGTAGGTATTGAAAAAGAGGCCAAAGGAGAGAGAAGAAAATGGGGAAAGAGGAGATAGAGAAATGCATGTGCTGGTGGGGTCCTGTTAGCAGAATCAGTTGGTAGTTCTGTTGGAACATCTGCATGTGCCTAGTTGATTCTTCTAACAAGACATTTGTTCAGTTTTTTGGTAGTTTTTGGGCTTTCTCTCACACATTAACATAGGCTAAATTGTCACTTTCTATCATATACAAATTGTGCATCTAACCCTCTCTCCATTTTCCCTATATAAGTAAACCCTCATTCCCTCTTCTAAGTACTAAGCAGCTCTTACCACACAACTCTCTCTCTCTCTCTCTCTCTCTCTCTCTCTCTCTCTCTCTCAAAATGGCCATTCCAACACTCTCCATTGTTTCTCTCCTATTCTTTTTCTTGATCAGTTTTGGCCTCCATGGTACTTATGGTGAATATGGCCATGCCACTTTCTATGGTGGGGGTGATGCTTCTGGCACAATGGGTAAGTTATATGAACTACTTATTAGTTTATCTACTTAAAAAGTTATTTATTTAGCGTAATCAACGTATTATTCAAAACATGAGTCTTTTTACGAACCCTAAATTTGTTGTATTCGGGGTAGAAGTGTGGGCTGCAGTACAATGCCCTTATCGTAAATAAAATTGCTAAAAAATGGATGGGTTTTGATTTTGGCAGGAGGTGCTTGTGGGTATGGAAACTTGTACAGCCAAGGCTATGGCACCAACACTGCAGCACTAAGCACTGCTCTGTTCAACAATGGCCTGAGTTGTGGTTCCTGCTACGAAATCAAGTGCAACGACGACCGGAAATGGTGCTTTCCGGGGACAATCACCGTCACGGCCACAAACTTCTGCCCACCAAACCCAGCTCAATCCAATGACAATGGTGGGTGGTGCAACCCACCCCTTCAGCATTTTGATCTGGCTGAGCCTGCTTTCTTGCAAATTGCTCAGTACAGGGCTGGAATTGTCCCAGTCTCTTTCCAAAGGTAGGGATACACTTTTATGGTCTTTTTCAGCATTACCCCCCCAAAAAAAAATTACTAAAAAGTGTCTAGCATGTCAATGCCTCAGGGCCGGTCCTGCCAACGCGATATGCTGGACACTTTTCTTTGTAAAATTTGTATGGGTTTGGATTGTTTCTTGAAATTAAAAATTTTGAATCTTTTTCTTTTGGTTCCATCAAGATATTTGATACTCTGTTAGGCTGATCATGTGGTTGGGTTTTTTTGACAGAGTGCCCTGTGTGAAGAAGGGAGGAATAAGGTTCACAATCAACGGCCACTCTTATTTCAATCTGGTGTTGATTAGCAACGTTGGAGGCGCCGGCGACGTCCATTCGGTGTCGATCAAGGGGTCGAAAACAGGGTGGCAACCCATGTCAAGAAATTGGGGCCAAAACTGGCAAAGCAACAACTATATGAATGGCCAAACCCTATCCTTTCAGGTCACCACAAGTGATGGAAGAACACTCACTAGCTACAATGTTGCCCCTGCTAATTGGCAGTTTGGCCAAACTTTTGAAGGGTCTCAATTTTAAGTGATTGAATTTGAGGGTAGGTAGCTAGTATATGTTCAAGGGAAGTGGATCTCGACTTGTTTAGCCGATTCGAGGGTAATGTTACGCCACTTGTCAAACGAGTGAACAAGATCTGACTCGTTTGAGAGAGACTCGAGGAATTTAGAGTCTATTGCTGTGGTGGTTAACAAACACCCGCTTAGGCCTATAGATATAAATATTTTTCTAAATGCTTTTTTTGTGAGTACAGAAAAGTTGAGTTATAGTTCATTCAATTGTAAGCCTTAGATTGAAATCAAGGCTATGGAGATTTAATTGGTAGCCTTAGATTGAAATCAAGGTCATATGAATGTCATTTGAAGTTTGGAGAATTAATCCACAAGTTTGTGTAATATGAAATTAGTATTTATCCATCAATATATGTGTTTTTATAATCAAGATATCCGGCCGACTCTGAGATTATCTTTAACCTAGTACTGACTAATTATCGGACTCTGAAGTTAAAAATCGAACAAACTCCAGTCACCTTTGTGATTTTTTATAGTAAAATTCAATCTCGTTATTCTTTCATCTTCCACTGAACCACACCAATATTAATAGTGAGCTAAATTTACCAATTAATTTATTTCATTCTATAAAATTAAAAACCTAAATTTTGTCTCATTCTATAAAAATAATATTTTTATTCTTTGTATTATAAATCTGATTCAGTTCGATCAATTAAAATAAAAAATAAAAAATCGAAAATCAATTAAATCGAAACCAATCGATTTTAGACCAAGCTAGATGCAATTTTTTTTGGTTCAATTTACCCCAAATCCTAGAAACTTCCGCAACACGGGGCAAGCTCTCAAGAACAACACCCAACACCGTCGTCTTCGAACCCTAATCAACCCCGTTTCGATCATCTAGTGATGAACGATTGACCAGTGCTAGGATTTCAAAGATGTCGAACGCAGGCGAAGAAAGTCATCGAGGAGCTCGCTTCCCGCTGTCTCCGTCGAGCAGTTCCATAATACAGAAGGGAGACATCACTGAGTGGTTCGTGGATGGCTCTTCCGACGCCATAGTAAGCTTTTCTATATGGTTTTCAGTGAATATAATAGATAGACAGTTATGTATGTAGTACCTGTGGTGAAGTGAATAATATGGTAGCCAATCGTGATTCGTGAGAAGCTCGTCTTAATTACATTCTGCTGCCTGCTAGATAAATTAGGTCATCTTCAGCAATTTACTCGAATTTTGACGTAATTTGGATGAAGCATTGTTTAAAGCCTTGATAGAACACCAGTGATCAAAGTCAAACCCAGCTTTCAGCACAAATTTGATGAAAACTTGATGAATGGCAGAATAAAAAATTTGAAAACTAGAAATAAGCAGGGCCGGACCTATGCAGTAGCAAGTGGGCTCAACTGACCCCACTTAGTTGAAAATTTATCCTAGGGTAGATATATTTTGGGGGGGGTATTTTTATAATTTTCCCCATAGAATATTATGTCTTGCAAAGTTATACATGTTATAGATACTTGATGTTGAAAATTTCTAGAAAACTATGTCAAGTGAAAACTCAGCAGAATATGATAGTCACTCAATAACTAAACAAATCATAAACATATTATGTGGAGGATAACTAAAATAAAGACATTGAGGAGTTGTACGACCCGAAGGCCGTACAGAGCTCCAAAGAATACACTCTAATACCTTAAAAACTTAACTTTGTGATATATAAACTTCTACTTGTTCCTTCTTCACTTTTCTTACTTTTTTCATACCATGACCAATAACCTCTATTTATACAGGACTTAGAATCTACTAGACTCCATGCATTGAACACATACATTGATCTTTCACATACAATCTCTTGACACTCCAAGCGACTTACGCTTACCAAGACTTAGACACATGAACCTTCTAAGGTACATTCACCTAGGAATACATAGACATAACTAAATGTGTGTAGAAATTGAATCTGAACAACTCTTCAAATTCTAAATTAATTCGAACACTTGACCCCGGTACCTATAAATCCTAGATCCTCCCCTGGAATAAGCCTCGAGGATATTGAGTACAGAAAAGAGTCCCTGACGATTTAAGTGAAAAAAAGTGTGAAATTCATTTTGGAAGGAGTTTGAGTGAAGGTGGGGAGGGGGATTTGAGATTTTTTCAACTGAAATTTGGATTTGAGTCAAGATTTGGGTGAGGAGGAAAGATGCCCTAATTAATTCCAAATTATATGATTGAGTAAGGTCATAATTGGGTGTGTCTGGGAATTTGATTGCTTCACTTGGTAGAATGGACCTTTCCATAGCAAGGGTGTAAAATATAAGCTGGTAGTGGTGAAGCATGAATGCTAGCTTTCATCTGGTCCTAGAACTGGATAATGAGCTGCTCAAGTGAGTATTTCCACCATTTTTTTTTAAATCTGTTATTTAGATGAAGAACTTGTACCTCAAAATTGTGCGGTATGAAATGCAATGGAGCCATTTCTGTGGGTTCACTTCACCCAAATAAATATTGCAATGACTATCTACGTTGTTTTCAAAACAACTATTCTAGAGATCATGGTTCATTGTTGGACTTAAGACTAGGATTGGAACAATAAAAATGAGAGGAGTAAATTGGAACAATAAAAATTTGTGATACATACGTAAAATAGGTACATTTTCTTTGAATATCTTAGTAGGATAATGTCGGAAAAGTTCCTAAAAATGTACATTCTTGAAAAATTAGCTGCTGCAGTGGCCTCCATGTGACCCCTCTAGATCGTCCCTTAGACCCATCATATTCAAAATCCAAGTTTCTCGTTCACCACATGGTCTTGTAAAGGTAGTAAGCACCTTTCCTTCTTATATCACAATGTAGAGCTCAATTGTCACGCTTGCAATCATATTAAGTCATGATATCTGTTGCTGTAAATAATATTATCAATTTAAAAAGAGGATGATTCCTGTTATTTCAAATTGTCGCATGACATTAGATCGTGCTGATGTTTAGACCTTGCAAGCATCCAAACAAAGGACAAATGAACTACCAAACCACATTCACTGGGGTAGAAGTAGCTAGAATAGCTAACACATCTCAAGAAGCTGCTTTCTCTGTTTCTCTTGCTCAAATGCAAGTTAGAAGAAGCCTTTCAAGTTGTGAGACAATATAAAAGGCAACATGTTTATCTTCCTTCTCATGCATGAGCTGAACAATTAGTTAATTTTAGAAATGTGACTTTTTCATCCCCACGCAACATATCAGATACATAAAGCCTGAGGTTGGTAGAGGCCTAAACATGACTAACTTGCCACCAATGGGGCCCATTAGTTTCCTACCATCTTAAAACTGCCATTGGAATGCACATGGTGGACCAAGATCCACTATACCTAACCAGGTCGATTCGTTCTGGTTTAGACGAAAAATTCGTACTGAACCGGTGTTTTTAGTATGGAAATTTAGAAATTGAAATCAAACCGAAATAATCCGGTCCGGTTTTGTTTTGGTTTGCTCGGTTTCGGTTTCGGTTTGGTTTCCGGTTTACTAGTTAGGTTGGACCACGAATGACCAAGCCCAATGTCACAAAAAAAAAAAAAGTAATATACAAATAAGTAGTTGAGCCATGAATAGGCCAAGCCCAACGTAAGGAAAAATATACCAACTTGTATACATGTGGCTACAATTTTAAAGGATATTCATAAAGTGGAAAATTGATTATCAATACATTTAAAGAATCTTAATAAATACATATTGCAAGTGTTTCAATCGAGTTCCGTTTGGTATTCAAGGTCATAAAACTAAAAAAGAACCAAACGTTTTAAAGATGAGGAGTGCTACGGTCCCATAATTAAAATCAAGAAATTGTCTCCGAATTCAAAAACGAAAGGTCATGATTCACTTAGATTTATGGGATCACAAATCTAAGTGAATCATGGCTTTTGATTTTGAATTGGGGAACAATTCCTGATTTCAATTCTTGGACCGTAGAATTTTCTTGTAAAAATAAACCGAACCAGATTAGTTGAAAAACTGGACCAAATGGTCAGTTTGGTTCGGTTTTCCACTTTGGTCCAAATCTTGATAACCGTGCATGACTGTTTTTGGAGTATCCATGCTTTGTAGCGTGCCATTGATAGTGCATTGAGACCGGGATAAAAGATCCTATGGGACACATGGTAGGTGTTGAAACACTGTATGGGCTGTAATTCCATGAAATCTCATGTGGGTTGTCTGTGGCTACTGCTACACAGACACACACATATATATGTATGTATCTATGTATACACATACCTGATATTAAGTACACACAAGAAAGGTCACCATTCAATTTTAGGTCCCTCTTGCTCATGTTTTTCCCTTGTCTGTGGGGGTACTAAGGGACAATACCTTTTGAATGGCACTTCCATTGGCTCCTAACCAACAGCATTTGGATAAAAACCCTTTATGCTGTTTGTGGGTGTCATTTCAGGTTTGATGGAAACTTGTTAACAGAAAAGTACGTGGGGGCTTTAGGATCACATAAAATTGGTCTGATCCTCGAACAATTTTTCTACAGAAAAACTGAAACCACACACTTCTATGTTAATCAAGAGAGGGGCAATATCTGTCTTATGTCTCAAATTGCTCACACTCCAAAGGAAATATGGGACCAGATATTGGATCTAACATTTGTAAGTGAGATACTAGAAACTTGCGGAACTCTAATACATAATCAATTAAGGGGTTATGAATGTAGAAAGAAAAAAAGCGAAAGCACAAATATCCGAGAACACTAGATTCAGATGGTTACCATCGTATGGCTTGTCAGAAATCTAATTTGCCAGACAAAAAATCTGAAACTCTCTGCCTCTGGTCCAATAATTAAGTTTTTCAATATCTCGATATGAATGCTTGTAATAGAAAATTACATTGTACCTCTATTCTTGGGGTTGTGTTTCTTTATGTAGAGATTCTACTACATTGTACTTGAGTTCCTTCTGACCACTAGTTACTCATTAGCTGTGGTATTTTCTTTTAAGACCATTGATCCCTAAGTAGATAAGCCTTATCCGAATTCTTTGGAATCGAGTCTTATCTTCATTGTAAGTGTTCTACCCACTGCCAACTACTCATTGACGGTGGAATTTGCCCAGGATTTCTCATACTTACCCAACTAGATCCGGTCCTAACTACTCAGGTCTGGGCTTATCCCCTGGTGATAGTGTCCAAAAAAGCTCTTCAATCGCCGCTCCAGGTTAGCGATCACAAGAATATGCTAGGCTACAAGCCGGTACACGATAGTACCATGTTTCCAAACTAACTTCTGCGACTATTTACTCGAGAAAACTCTAATTTGATTAATTAGGTTTTAACTCCTTTACGTCCGTTTATTAGCGGTCAAAATGTTAGAAGGGATATATGGTAGATATAGTCAAAAGGGCATATAGTAGAAAGCGGGATTTATTATAGAGGGTTTATAGTTATAAAGAATTTGTTTAAGTATTTTTTAAGGTAGGTGTATATGGTAGATATGAGTAGGTGGATGCTATTTTTGTAATTAACAGTAGCCTTCTCGTAATTAATAATGTGGTATTTACGTAAACAGAAAGAGGATATGGAAGAGATAAGATATGGATAGGGGGAGGAGTGTGATTATTTTATCTCTCTTCAAGGGAATAAGTAGTTCCCAATATAATATTCGGAGTCCAAAGAATTAAACAAACACCCTGGATAAGACAAATCCGGATGGCCATTTCCGGGTGATAGTAATGGACCCCTAATAAACAGGCCCTTAGTATCAAATTATAATTGTACAAATTGAACCATGTAAATAGTTAGCAAAACAGCAAACCAAAGCCAAATCAGGCTCCACAACCCCAGTACTTTTTATGTATTGATCTTTCTCAAGTCCACTTCTCATTTTTTTCTTGATAAACTATTCTTAAAATGTATCTTTTTTATTCAAATGGAAATGAATGTCCCCAACCTTGTGATAGTGATGCATATACGTAAGGTCCCTAATGCCGGATACTTGCATGTGCTCCTAACATGGTAGGACCAGGATCAAAATCATCAAATATCCTCCCTTTGTCTTTAATTAGCATATCAAAGTTCTACCTAATTGTTGAGTTAATTAGTTTAACAATCAACAATGATTTGATAACAAGTCATTTGTTTTTCAAATTTAAAGAACTTGATTACAATCCTACTGCACGTGTACCTTATGATATCCATGATGATTTGGGCACAGAAACATATTATAAAGAAAGAATCCTGTGTGAAGATTATTAGCAAGTCTGATTCGTATTATAAGCCTAGCTGTTCATATATAATCTTTTAGAATAAGATTACACCTGTTGTAGTATTGTATATACTATACTATGTGAGATTATATGTCTGATACATGTGTTAATCTGAACTATAAAAATTTAAACTAAACACCAAATGTATAGTATCCTTAGATTATATATATATGAGAGAGAGAGACACACACACACACGCGCATGCATGCATGCAAGAACAGCTGGGAATAAACTTCCTAGCCGGGGTGGGCCCTCGGTCTAACATGTGAATTTCAAATACTCATTGTTTTGTCATATTGTTCAATCCTAGAAATTAATGGTTCTTTATGGACTTAGGAGGCAACAATTTTTTTTTCAAAACAGGAGAGTTAGTAATAGATAAGGAAAAAGATTGTACCGGCAGTACTATCCAAAAGTGTAATTATCAATGACTTGAACTCTGCCACAAATATGAAGCGGATCAACCGGCCCAACCTCCAAGTAACATGTCCACTTACCCCATTGATGTGAACACTTGGAAGAACATGTATAATAATTGAGTTGAATACATAAGGGAGAAAACAATTTTGCTATCAGCAATGAAAATCAGCCTGAATTACTCAACGAACACCTTTAAAAGTTAAACTCTTTTAAACTATTCGTGCAAATAGTTTAACTTTTAAAGGTGTTCGGTGAGGAATTCAAGCTGATTTTCATTGCTGATAGCAAAATTTGGGAGAAAATTTCCACGACATAAAATGTAGGTATTGAAAAAGAGGAAAGGGTGAGAAAAGAAATAGGAATAGAAGACAGAGAAATGCATGTGCTTGTGGGTCCTGTTAACGTAGTCAGTTGGTTGTTCAGTTGGAACATCTGCATGTGCCTAGTTGATTCTTGTAACAAACATTTTGTTCAGTTTTGTGGTAGTTTTTGGCCTTCTCTCACACATGAACATAGGCTAAATTGTCACTGTCTTACCATATACAAATTGTTCATATAACCCTATCTAACCCTCTCTCCATTTTCCCTATATAAGTAAACCCCATTCTCTCTTCTAAGTACTAAGCACTTCTTACTACACAACTCTCTCTCTCTCTCTCTCTCTCTCTCTCTCTCTCTCTCTCTCTCTCTCTCTCTCTCTCTCTCTCTCTCTCTCTCTCTCTCTCAATCAATCAATCAATCAAAATGGCCGGTTCAACACTCGCCATTGGTTCTCTTATACTCTTCTTTTTCTTCAGTTTAGGCCTCCATGGTACTTATGGTGAATATGGACATGCCACTTTCTATGGTGGGGGTGATGCTTCTGGCACAATGGGTAAGTTTATACATAAACTACTTATTAGTTCTTTACTTAAAAGAGTTTAAACAATCATTTATTTGAGTAATCAACGTATTATTCAAATGATTGAATTTTTACGAATTCTAACTTTATTGTATTTGGGGGCGGTAGTGCGGGCCGCACTACAACATTGTTAAAGTCATTAAAGGTTTTAGGAAATTTAAAAATTCATCCTAAATAAAATTGCTAAAAACTCCATGGGTTTTATTTTGGCAGGAGGTGCTTGTGGGTATGGAAACTTGTACAGCCAAGGCTATGGCACCAACACTGCGGCACTAAGCACTGCTCTGTTCAACAATGGCCTGAGCTGTGGTTCCTGCTATGAAATTAGGTGCAACGATGATCCCAAATGGTGCCTCCCGGGGACAATCACCGTCACAGCCACAAACTTCTGCCCACCAAACCCTGCTCAGTCCAATGACAATGGTGGGTGGTGCAACCCTCCCCTCCAGCATTTTGATCTGGCTGAGCCTGCTTTCTTGCAAATTGCTCAGTACAGAGCTGGAATTGTCCCCGTGTCTTTCCAAAGGTAGGGACACTATTTTTTTGGTCTTTTTTAGCATTACCCAACAAAAAAAAAATTTACTGACAAGTGCCGAGAATGTCAATGCCTCAGGGCCGGTCCTATCGATGCAACATTCTGGACACTTTTTTTTTTTTTTTTTGTAAAATTTGTATGGGGTTTGGATTATTTCTTGAAATTAAAATATTTTAAACTTTTTCTTTTGGTTCCATCGAGATATTTGAAACTGTCTTAGACTGATCGTGGGTTGGCTTTTTTTACAGAGTGCCCTGTGTGAAGAAGGGAGGAATAAGGTTCACAATTAATGGCCACTCTTACTTCAATCTGGTGTTGATCAGCAACGTTGGGGGTGCTGGCGACGTCCATTCGGTGTCGATCAAGGGATCCAAAACCGGGTGGCAACCCATGTCCAGAAACTGGGGCCAAAACTGGCAGAGCAACAACTACATGAATGGCCAAACCCTCTCCTTTCAAGTCACCACAAGTGATGGAAGAACCCTCACCAGCTACAATGTGGCCCCCGCTAACTGGCAGTTTGGCCAAACATTTGAAGGGTCTCAATTTTAAGTGATTGATTTTGAGGGTAGGTAATATGTTCGAGGGGAGTATAAAATCGACTTGTTTAGCCGGGTAATGTTCATTCACTTGTCAGACGAGTGAACAAAATCTGACTCGTTTGGGAAAGACTCAAAAAATTTAGAGTCTATTGCTGTGGTGGTTAGCCAGCACCCGCTTAGGCCTATACATATAAATATTTTTTACAAATTGCTTTTTTTTGGTGAGCATAGAAAGGTGTTCATTCAATTGTAAGTCTTAGATTAAAATCAAGGCTATAGATATTTAATTGGTAGCCTTAAGGATTGAGATCAAGGCCATATGAATGTCATTTGAAGTTTGCAGATTTGATACACAAGCATGGGTAATACGAAATTAATATTTATCCTTCAATATATGTTTTTTCTTATAGCTCAACGGGCTTTGAAATTATATCCAATCTAATGTCAACTACTGTCGGAGTCTGAAAATTAATTCCTGAAAAACCTTTAGTGGCTTATAGTGATTGGTTTTTGGTGACATTCGATCTCGTGGCAGAGGGACAAATACATTAATTATCTTTTAGTTACTTTCTTTTTTTAAGTGAACCAACTTGTATGGGGTTATTTTTGTCATTACTGCATTATCTCTTTCTTTATATCAATTTGTGATATGTTATCAGTTACTTTCTTTGAGCCCTAAATGGTACCTTATTGCAGACATTATTTTTTGAACTTTTTCATCTTTATTGAATTCTTTGGGTCTGTCTTCATAGACGTGAGATGGAGAGTGATACATTCAGGAGTTCCTAAGCCACGGATTGAATTTTTCATAATTCTTTACTTTTTAAATTACTTTTGTCAAGATAAATAATTAATTCAAAAAATTGGACTCAAACTTAGTCCGTTAGAAAGAGAAATTTATGTACCAATCTTGATCGGATTTATGAAATAATTAATAATCGATTCAAGTAAAATCAATTCGAGCAAGATAGTCGAGTAGACGGTCTGATTGAAAATTGGTCTAATTCAACCACACAGAGATAGTGGACTAACTTCACCAATTAATTTATTCCATATTATAGGATTAAACACCTAAAATTTATTGCATCCTATAAAAATAATTTTCTTATGCTTTGTATTATAAGTTTGACGTGGGTCATATAAGTTAAAAAATAAAAAATATGCACATTAAAATAGAAACCGACAATACCGAATTGCAATTTTTTCGTTCAATTTTGTAGATCATTTTTACAAAAGTTCTGAATATCGGATCGGCTTGAGTACTGATTTTTTCATTGGTCCGATACGTACTGGTACCAATTATATATTAGGTACCGTATTGAATTTATCACAACTATATATATATATATATATATATATATATATATATGTATGTATATCATAAGTAGAGAGAAAAAAAAAATTTTTTGCAACTATATGAAAAAGAGCACTGGCCGGTATGATCGGTATTAGTCGGTACGGACCGATATGGAAGACCGTACAAAATTTATAGATATTTAAAATTATTTTTACGCTAAAACAATACGTATCGGCCGGTACGGTACGATATATCACAACCTTGATTTTCAAAAAAATACCAAAAAAAATCCCAATTCTCTCTAGTCTCTCCTGCTAGAAGCACGGCAAGCTTTCAAGAACAAGACCCAACACCGTCGTCTTCGAACTCTAACCAACCCCGTTTCGACCATTTCGAAAGTGGAGGGGACGTCTTTATCTAGTGGTGGACGATTGACCAGTGCTAGGGTTTCAAAGATGTCGAACGCAGGCGAAGAAAGTCAGCGAGGAGTTCGCTTCCCGCTGTCCCCGTCGAGCACTCTCGTAATACAGAAGGGAGACATCACTCTGTGGTTCGTGGATGGCTCTTCCGACGCCATAGTGAGTTTTTCTATATGATTTTCAGTGAATGTAATAGATACAGAGTTATGTGTGTAGTTCCCGTGGTTATTGGTAAAGTGAACAATATGGTTAGCCAATAGTGATTCGTGAAGAAGCTCGTCGTAATTACATGCTGCTAGATGATTTAGGTCATCTCCGGCAATTTACTCGAATTTTGAAGTAATTTGGATGAAGCATTATTTAAACTTTTAAAGCCTTGATAGAACACCAATGATCAAACCCAGCTTCCAGCACAAGTTTGATGAAAACTTGATGAATGGCAGAATAAAAAAATTTGAAAGCTAGAAATAAGCAGGCCGGACCTACGTTGAAGCAAGTGGGTCAGTTGACCCTACTTAGTTGAAAGATTATCCTAGGATAGATATATAATTTTGGGTATTTTTGTAAATTGTCCCATAGAATATTGTGTCTTGGCTCACAAAGTTATACATATTATAGATTATTGACCCCATGCCTATAAATCCTAGATCCGCCCCTAGAAATAAGCCTGGAGGATATTGAGTAAAGAAAAGAGTCCCTGTCGATTGAAGTGAAAAAAGTGTGTGAAACTCATTACGGTAGGAGTTTGAGTGAAGGTGGGGAGAGGAATTTGAGATTTTTTCAACTGAAATTTGGATTTGAGTCAAGATTTGGATAAGGAGGGGAGATGTCCTAATTAATTCCAAATTGTATGATTGAGTAAGGCCATAATTGGGTGTCTCTGAGAATTTAATTGCTTTATTGGTTCACTTGGTAGAATGGACCTTTCCATTGCAAGGGTTAATATAAGCTGGCAGTGGTGAAGCATGAAATGCTAGCTTTTATCTGGTCCTAGAACTGGATAATGAGCTGCTCGAGTTTGAAAGCTGTCATTTAGATGAAGAACTTATACCTCAAAATTTTGCGGTATGAATCGCAATGAAGCCATTTCTGTGGGTTCACTTCACCCAAATATATACTATTTCGAAACTATCTATGTTGTTTTCGAAACAACTATTCTAGAGATCAAATTTATGGTTCATTTTGAAATTAAGACTAGGATTGGACCAAATACATAATAGGATTTAAAAGGAAGAATCCAAATGGGAGGAGTAATCAGAACAACAAAAATTTGTGAAACATGCTTAAAGTAGGTATATATATATTTTTTAATATCCTAGCAGGATAATGTCGAAAGACTTCCTAAAAATGTACATTTCCTGAAAAATTAGTTGTTGTAGTGTTGTCTACTTGATGCCTCCTAGATCCTCCCTTAGACCCATTATATTCAAATTCCAAGTTCGTGCACCACATGGTCTTGTAAAGGTTGTAGGGACCTTTCCTTCACTTTTTCGTGATTCGTGCTCATATCACAATGTAGAGCTCAATATGTCAAGCTTGTAATCATGTTAAGTCATGATGTATGTCTCCATAAATAACTTTATCGACTTAAAAAGAGGCTGATTCATGTTATTTCAAATTTTTGCACGACATTAGATCGTGCTGATGTTTAGACCTTGCAAGCATCTAAACAAAAGGACAAAAGAACTACCAAACCACATTCATTGGGGATAGAAGTAGCTAGAATAACTAACACATCTCAAGAAGGTGCTTCCTCTGTTTCTCTTGCTCAAATGCAAGTTAGAAGAAGCCTTTCAAGTTGTGAGACAATATAAAGGGCAATATGTTTATCTCCCTTCTCATGCTTGAGCTGAACAATTAGTTGATTTTAGAAATGTGACTTTTTCATCCCCGTGCAGCATATCAGAAACATAAAGCATGAGGCGGGGACCCTAGAGGCCTAAACATCACTAACTTGCCACCAATGGGGCCCATGAGTTTCCTACCATCTTAAAACTGCCATTGGAATGCACATGGTGGACCAAGATCCACTATACCTAACTGGTTCAATTCGTCCCGGTTTAGAGAAAAATGCATACCAAACCGGTGTGTTTAGTTTAGAAATTTAGGAATCGGAACCTAGGCGAACTAATTTGGTCCGGTTTTGTTTTGGTTTGCTCAATTGTGGTTTAGTTTTCGGTTTTCCGGTTTGGTTGGACCACAAATTGACCAAACCCAATGTAACGAAAAAAAAATTAATATACAAATAAGTAGTTGCGCCATGAATAGGTCAAGCCCATGTAAGAAAGGATATTAACTTGAATACAAGTGGATACAATTTTAAAGGATATTCATAAAGTAAGAAATTGATCATCACTACATTTAAAAAAATTAAAAATTAAAAATGCATATTGCAAGTGTTTCAGTCTAGTTTCGTTCGGTGTTTAAGATCATAAAACCAATATAGAACCCAACATTTTAAAGAGGAGTGCTATGGTCCCAGAATTGAAATCAAGAAACTGTCCCTGAATTCAAAATGAAAGGTCACGATTGACTTAGATTTGTGATCCCATAAATCTAAGTGAATTGTGACTGTTGATTTTGAATTCGAAAACAGTTTGTAACGAAAAAAATTGACCAAACCCAATGTAACGAAAAAAAAATTAATATACAAATAAGTAGTTGCGCCATGAATAGGTCAAGCCCATGTAAGAAAGGATATTAACTTGAATACAAGTGGATACAATTTTAAAGGATATTCATAAAGTAAGAAATTGATCATCACTACATTTAAAAAAATTAAAAATTAAAAATGCATATTGCAAGTGTTTCAGTCTAGTTTCGTTCGGTGTTTAAGATCATAAAACCAATATAGAACCCAACATTTTAAAGAGGAGTGCTATGGTCCCAGAATTGAAATCAAGAAACTGTCCCTGAATTCAAAATGAAAGGTCACGATTGACTTAGATTTGTGATCCCATAAATCTAAGTGAATTGTGACTGTTGATTTTGAATTCGAAAACAGTTTGTTAATTTCAATTCTAGGACCGTAGAATTTTCTTTTAAAAAAAAACCCAACCGGACTAGTTGAAAAACAAGATCAAATCGTCAGTCCGGTTCAATTTTTCACTTCGGTTCAAATTTTGATACCCATGCAGGACTGTTTTCAGAGTATTCGTGGTTTGTAGCGTGCCGCCGATAGTTGATTGAGACCGGGATAAAGGGTCCTATTGGACACATGGTAGGCGTCGAATACTTTATGAGCTGCAATTCCATGAAATCTCATGTGGGTTGTCTGTGGCTACTGCTATGTATATCTATAACAATTGCGACCCTGATATTAAGTACACACAAGAAAGGTCACCATTTAATTTTAGGTCCCTCTTGCTCATGTTTTTCCTTGTCTGTGGGGTATTATGCGACAATGCCTTATGAAGGGCACTTTCATCGGCTCCAGACCAACTGCATTGGATAAACCCCTTCATGCCATTTGTGGGTGTCATTTTAGGTTTCATGGAAACTTGTTCACAGAAAAGCACTTGGGGGCTTTAGAATCAGATAAAATTGTTCTGATCTTCAAACAATCTTTTTACAGAAAACTGAAACCGCAAACTTCTATACTAATCAAGAAAGGAGAAATATCTGTCTTATGGCTCAAATTGCTCACATTCCAAAGGAAACATGGGACCAAATATTGGATCTAACATTTGTAAGACAGATATTAGAAATTTGCAGAACTATAACACATAATCAATTAAGGGGGTACGAATGTAGGAAAAAAGAAAGCGAAAGCACAAATATTCGAGAATGCTAAATTTGGATGGTTTACCATTGTACGAGTTACGTCCACAGTTGATATAACCGGTTTTTGTAATGTTATGCAATAATAATAGATTCATTGGAGTTGTCCTATCTCTAATGTATATAGCTAGAATATTATCTCTACTTGTGATAATTTTATCTCCCTCTAAGGGGATAACTAGTCCTCATAATATTCGGGGTCCAAAGAAGTAAACAAACTCTGGATACGACAAATCCGGATATGGCTAGCAATGGACCGTTTTATGACCCCTAACAAACAGGCCCTTGTATCAAATGATAATAGTACAAATTGAACCATGTACATAGTTAGCAAAGCGGCAAAACAAAGCCAAATCAGGCTTCACAGCCCCCAGTACGTTTTATGTATTGATCTTTCTCAAGTCAACTTCTCATTTTCTTTCTTGATAAACTATTTTTAAAATGTATTTTTTTAATTCAAATGGAAATAAATGTCCCCAGCCTTGTGATAGTGATGCATATACATAAAGTCCCTAATGCCGGATACTTGCATGTGCTCCTAACATGGTAGGACCAGGATCATAATCGTCAAATCTCCTCCCTTTGTTTTCAATTAGCATATCAAAGTTCTACCTAATTGTTGAGTTAATTAGTTTGACAATCAACAATGATTTGATAACAATTCATTTGTTTTTCAAATTTAAAGAACTTGATTACAATCCTACTGCACGTGTACCTTATGATATCTATGATGATTTGGGCACAGAAACATGCTATGAAGAAAGAATACTGTGTGAAGATTATTAGCAAAGTCCGATTCGTATTATAACCTTAGCTGTTCATATCATATATAATCTTTTAGAATAAGATTACACCTGTTGTAGTTTGTATATACTATACTTTGAAAGATTATATATCTGATGCATGTTTAATCTGAACCATAAAAATTTCAACCAAACACCGGATGTAGATAGTATCCTTAGATATAACACAAACACACACACACATATCCTCAAGAACAGCTGGGAATAGACTTCCTAGCCCGGGTGGGCCCTCAGTCTGACATGTAAATTTCAAATACTCAATATTTTGTCATATTATTCAATCCTAGAAAGTAATGGTTCTTTACAGACTTAGGAGGCAACAAAGTTTTTTCAAAAGGGGAAGAGTTAGTAATAGATAAGGAAAAAGTTCTCACGGACAGTACTATCTAAAAGTGTAATTTTCAACGACTTGAACTCTGCCACAAATATGAAGCGAATCAACCGGCCCAACCTCCAAGTAACATATCCACTTACCCCGTTGATATGAACACTTGGAAAAACATATATAATAATTGAGTTGAATATACAAGGGAGAAAATTTCCACGTGACATAAAAAGTAGGAATTGAAAAAGAGGAAAGGGTGAGAAAATAAATGGGAAAAGAAGAGATAGAGAAATGCATGTGCTTGTGGGTCCTGTTAACAAGACAATTTGTTCAGTTGGAACATCTGCATGTGCCTACTTGATTCTTGTAACAAGACAATTTGTTCAGTTTTGTGGTAGTTTAGGCCTTCTCCTCAAACTTGGACATAGCTAAATTGTCACTGTCTACTATACAAAATTTTGCATATGCCATATCTAACCTTCTCCATTTTTCCTATATAAGTAAACCCCCATTCCCTCTTCTAAGTACCAAGCAGCTCTTACCACACAATTCTCTCTCTCTCTCTCTCTCTCTCTCTCTCTCTCTCTCTCTCTCTCTCTCTCTCTCGAAATGGCCAGTCCAACACTCTCCATTGTTTCTCTTCTACTCATCTTTTTCTTCAATTTAGGCCTCCATGGTACTTATGGTGAATATGGACATGCCACTTTCTATGGTGGGGGTGATGCGTCTGGTACAATGGGTAAGTTTATACATAAACTGCTTATTAGTTTATTTACTTAAAAGGGTTTAAATAATCATTTATTTAGAGTAATCAACGTATTACTCAAAAGGTGATTTTTTTATGAATCCTAACTTTGTTTTATTCGGGGCAATAGTGTGGGCTGCACTACAACGCCCTTAAAGATTTTAGGAAACTTATTCATCCTAAATAAATCTGCTAAAAAAAGGATGGGTTTTATTTTGGCAGGAGGTGCTTGTGGGTATGGAAACTTGTACAGCCAAGGCTATGGCACCAACACTGCAGCACTAAGCACCGCTTTGTTCAACAACGGCCTGAGCTGCGGTTCCTGCTATGAAATCAGGTGCAACGATGACCCGAGATGGTGCCTCCCGGGGACGATCACCGTCACGGCCACAAACTTCTGCCCACCAAACCCTGCTCAGTCCAATGACAATGGTGGGTGGTGCAACCCTCCCCTCCAACATTTTGATCTGGCTGAACCTGCTTTCTTGCAAATTGCTCAGTACAGAGCTGGAATTGTCCCTGTGTCTTTTCAAAGGTAGGGCCACACTTTTTTTTGTGGTTTTCAGCATTACCCAAATAAAATAAATTTACCGAGAAGTGCCGAGAATGTCGATGCCTCAGGGCCGTCCTGCCGATGCGACATTCTGACTTAATTTTGTAAAATTTGTATGGGGTTTGGAACTTTGGATTGTTTCATGAAATTAAAATATTTGAAACTTTTTCTTTTGGTTCTATCAAGATATTCAAAACTCTGTTAGACTGATCCTGTGGTTGGCCTTTTGACAGAGTGCCTTGTATGAAGAAGGGAGGAATAAGGTTCACAATCAATGGCCACTCTTACTTCAACCTGGTGTTGGTCAGCAACGTTGGGGGCGCCGGCGACGTCCATTCAGTGTCGATCAAGGGGTCGAAAACAGGTTGGCAACCCATGTCCAGAAACTGGGGCCAAAACTGGCAGAGCAACAACTACATGAATGGCCAAACCCTCTCCTTTCAGGTCACCACAAGTGATGGAAGAACCCTCACCAGCTACAATGTCGCCCCTGCTAATTGGCAGTTTGGCCAAACATTTGAAGGGTCTCAATTTTAATTGATTGAATTCGAGGGTAGGTAATTTGTTCTAGGGAAGTGGATCTCAGCTTGTTTAGCCGAATTGAGGGTAATGTTCAACCACTTGTCAAGCGAGTAAACAAGATCTGACTCGTTTGGGAGAGACTCGAGAAATTTAGAGTCTATTGCTGTGGTGGTTAACTAGCACCCGCTTAGGCCTATACATATATAGATACCTATGCATATATAAATATTCCCAAAATGTTTTTCTTTGTGGTTATAGAAAGGTTTGAGTTACAGTTGATTCAATTGTAAGCCTTAGATTGAAATCAAGGCTATTGAGTTTTAATTAGTAGCCTTTAGATTTGAAATCAAGGCCATATGAATGCCATTTGAAGTTTGCTGATTTGATCCACAAGTTGGGTAATATGAAATTAGTATTTATCCTTCAATATATGTTGCAATTACTGCGTTTACTTTTTGTTCGTATCAATCTGTTATCTGATAGTTTCTTTTACTAAAAGGTTATCATATTGGAGTATGTTTAGAAAACACTTTTTGTGTACAGATTTGAACACAGATGTGTTCGGAACCGTTAGGTGCATGTGGGGTCTTTTGAAACAATGTGGACTCTACGTGTATTCAATGGTTCCGAATACATTTTTGTCTGAATATGTGCACGAAATGGTGTATTTCTGGACTTTTTGATCGTATTAACATTAAGGAATTGTAGAGTCGTGAGGAGGTCTGCCGTGTAATCCCTTAGCATCTAGATTTATGTTTACATGGTTTTGTCTTGACTTTAATTAGTTCATACGTTATTAGATTGTAGGATTGATATCTCAGAGATTAATCAAGGTATGTGCAAATTCGTACAAACATCCTAAGTTAAGCTTTTTCAAATGTCAATTCCTTCCGGTTGAGGGCGTGGGGTTTTGGATAAGTAAATTGTTGCTTACTAATTAGATTATTCACTAGTTGAATAAGCAATTATCTCGCTATTAGCAACTGAGATTCGACTACCTCTTGATTAAGACTCCACGACTTGAAGTTTAAGAATTATTGTCCTTTGACACTCTGAAACTTGACACCTTTAATTGCGCACGTCTCATTAATCTTTTAATCCATTATCTGGAACTCGAACTCTTTCTCTCACTATAAGGGCAGCTTATAAAAATAAATTAGGCTCAATAAACACTCCCTCAACTTATTCATGAGTGTATAAATACTTCCCCTTTTAAATAAAAGGTTGAGATAATGGCAACCGTATTTGATTTTGTAGTTATGTCGTTATATTGATATTTCTTTAAAATTATGATTTATTTTTTTAATCTTTACGATTTATGAACTTGGGACTGAATTCAACTTGTGAACTAACAAAAACTTACATCTGGTTTTATTGGACCGTCCAAACACATCTTTAGTTGACACAAAGTTGAGCCAAAAAAAAAATAGTCAAGTACAAGTCATCTTTTGTGTCTCAAACTCCATCTACGAATACACCAGGGGATCCGGGCGAAAACCATTCTAAATCTTCACTCCAATTGTCATCAAGTGTCGTTTCGTTGTTCCTCTTGTCAGTAAATGGTTCACTCGAAAGCAATAGAAGTCCATCTTTTTTTCATAGTTTGAATGTGTTCTTTGCCTAAGTTGCAAAACACTAAACTATGCTAGTGTTGACTAGACGTGGATCGCATGAAAGACATTCTGGTGCTTAAGTTAGTTCCAAATGAGAAGAGAAAATCAACTGAAAAACGTGACTGAGTTTTCACATACTCGAGACTAGAGTGGTTCAGCGCTATTTATAGAGAACTGAGTGGTCTTCCAGGGTATGAAGTGCATGACGCCGAGAATATGGCATCATGGATGTACACCGCATACCACGGTCACGCATCCTACGTCCGTGCAAATTGGGTATCACCCTGCCATGTGTGGCAACCACAATGTCCCCCACAAAATTACTAGTAATTGCCCACATCATGAGCATCAAGTATTTCTCATACTGCATCGAGCCCCATGCCCACGGTAGCACAGCCGGAAGAAGGTCCTCGGAAAATCACGAAACTCATTTGCACGAATCATATGAAAAGGCTCAGTTCATACAATAGTCAACACTCAATCGAGATTAAGGCACGCCATGTGAACTCGTTAAACTTTTGATCCAATATTTATTGACCCGAGAATAAATCGATCCGGCCCATTTACAAGTTGGGTCGAGCCGAGTAGATGCCAATTGCCGTATGTTGACCCAGCCTATTAGAATTATCGTCTTTTCGGGGCAAGGATGTAAATACCATACCGTATCAGCCGGTATGTTTTGACACAAAAATAGTACCAAGTAACTCTAGTATCGTACCATTTTCAATACCGGCCGGGTACCAGCCAGTATCGAATTTTTTTTTAAAGAATTGAGAAAAAATTTAATTTTTTCGGGTTTTCTCTCTATAGTTTATATATATTGATAGTTGTGATAAATCCAATATGATACCCGATACATCACCAATACTAATACGTAGCGTATTAATAAAAAAAAAAATTAATACTCAAATCGATTCGATATTCAGAACTTTGTTTGATGGAATTAGAATTTGTTTTCTTCAACACATCCCACGTTGTTTGTCCGGTTTACCGGGGTCTGATAATTATGATCGATTTTTTCTAATTCACTCTCTCTCTCTCTCTCTCTCCAATGACTGGAGCAAATGAATATCGTTTCTGGTTCGCTCTCTAGACGTATTACGAGGTTTCCGTTTCCCAAATTTTCCAATCCTCTCTCCTACTCGAATCCTAGAAACTTCCGCAACGCACGGCTAGCTTTCAAAAACCATACCCAACACCGTCGTTTTCGAACCCTAATCAACCCCGTTTCGATCATTTCGAAAGTGGAGGGAACCTCTTTATCTAGTGGTGGACGATTGACCATTGCTAGGGTTTCGAAGATGTCGAACGCAGGCGAAGAAAGTCAGCAAGGAGTTCGCTTCCCGCTGTCTCCGTCGAGCACTCTCGTAATACAGAAGGGAGACATCACTCAGTGGTTTGTGGATGGCTCTTCCGACGCCATAGTAAGTTTTTATATATGGTTTTCAGTGAATATTATAGATACACAGTTATGCAGGTAGTCCCTGTGGTTATTGGAGAACTGAATAGTATAGTTACTAATGACATGCTCCTAGATAACTAAGGTCATCTCCAGCAATTTACTCGAATTTTGACGTAATTTGAGTGAAGCATTATTTAGAGACTTGATATTTATATGAAGAACATCAATGAGCAAACCCAGCTTTCAGCACAAGTTTGATGAAAACTTGACGAATGGCATTTTGGACTGAAATTTGGATTTGGGTAATGAGGGGAGATGCCCTAATTAATTCGAAATTATATGATTGAGTAAGGTCATAATTGGGGGTCTCTGGTTCACTTGGAAGAATGGACATCTCCTGTACAAGGATGGAAAATATAAGCTCGTAGTGGTGAAGTATTAAATGCTAGCTTTCATCTGGTCCTAGAACTGGATAATACCTCATTACTGAGTTGCTGAAGTGAGTATTTCCGCAATTTTATTTGAAAGCTTTAATTTAGATGAAGAACTTGTACCTCAAAATTTTGCAATTTGAAATGCAATTGAGCCACTTCTGTGGATTCACTTGCTTCACCCAAATAGATAATGCGAACCTATCTATGTTGTTTTTGAAACAACTATTCTAGAGATCAAATTTTATGGTTCATTGTTGGACTTAAGACACAGGGAAACTCTGAAAAGCCAGACCATATGACTGGGCTTAAGTTTTTGTTCTTCAAGTTTAACCAGCGTCCTTGTAGGTCAATCCAGCAAACGAGCGGATGCTTGGAGGTGGTGGTGCTGATGGAGGTAATTTTCTCACCATTTTTCTGGTGTGTATATATCTGTCTTGTGAATTCTGTTGATAAGTTAGTGTGTCTTCCCTTAGCCATACATCGAGCTGCTGGTTCAGAACTTCGAGTGGCATGCTATAAGGTTCCAGAGGTTCGACCTGGAGTTCGTTGTCCAACAGGAGAAGCGAGGATTACACCGTAGGTTTTCCTAGTCTAGCTTCTATGATACCAGTGGTGTCTTTTAATTTCAGGTTTATATAAACCACTGATTGTACTGCCATGCATATATGCAGAGGTTTTCGATTGCCTGCATCTCATGTAATTCACACAGTTGGGCCCATTTATGATGTCGATAGTAATCCTGAAGCATCATTAAGAAATGCATACAGGTATTTCTTGCCCGCAATTCATGTCTACATTAATCTGTTGATTTTTTCATTTGGTTTTGACAATATTAAGACTTATTTTTACCCCAATGTTTGCAGAAATAGTCTACGCATTGCCAAAGAGAACAACATTGAATATATTGCATTTCCTGCCATATCGTGTGGTGTCTATGGGTAAGTTGGTTGAAATTTAGAAGAAGATTAGTCTTTTTGAATTTTTTCACTAGCATTTCCCATAGGCTCTTTTTTCCCTGATAAGTGCGGAAAGTCCTCAAAATTAGATGGTGAAATTATATCGGTGTCAACTGGATGACATGAGGACCTCAAGTTGATTGAGATTTAGCTGCGATGTAGAATGCTATATTATCAACACAAGTGACATGGTCTCCTGTGTGAATTGTTAAGTTGTTGAAGTTCTTGTACTTTTGGAATAAATAAATGCATCGGGTGTCGTATACAAAACCATTTTTGGCTCACACACTAGGAATGACCCAAGCAATTTCTCCAGAACATTCTCTTTTTGGTGTACATTTGTTATGAAAACTACTCATCTCTAACTCATTTTGTATTTTCCAAATTCAGGTATCCTTTTGATGAAGCTGCCACTGTAGCCATATCTACAGTTAGAGAGTTTGCAAATAACTTCAAGGAGGTATGACATCCCTAAATTGCTTTACCTTACGGGAGACACTTTTCCGATTGAAATGCTGCCTGTCTTATTTCCCCTAATCTATTCTATGCTTCAACCTGTTGTGTGCTCATTTACGTGGTGAAAATCTTTCACTGATGAGTCAAAAGATGTATGATTCCTAAGCTGGAAGTTGAATTTTGATAGGTTCATCATTCAGAATCAAGTTATTTGTGAAAAAAATAACCAAAATTCTAAATGCATTCTTCTTTCTAGGGCATTCTGTATAAGAGCCGTAATCCGTAAGGTACTTTCTTCATGTCAGTCTGTGATATGTGAGCAGCTATTTTATGTGGTTTTGTTTGGTAATGTTATCTGACTCCATATTCGGCATGTGTATTCAAGTTTGGGCAGAAACATATAGAATTTTCAGCCCTACAAATAGTTTTTATCATAGGGCTTCTTGGTTGAAACTAAAGCTTGGCGAGACCACTTCCCTCTTGGACCTGTTTGTTAGGGGGTCATAGAAAATGTTCAATGCTATCACCCGGAATATTGCTATCCGGGTTTGCCATATTCGGTGTTGATTATCTTCTTTGCACCTCAAATATCATATGCGGACCTTCTCCAATCCATATCTTATCCTCTCCTATATCTCTTTTCTATTTACAAAAATACCGTTATTAATTACGAAAATGCAATTATCAATTACAAAAATACAATTATTTTGAAAAAAAAAACTGTTAACAAAAAGGGTAAATTCATTCAGCCTAACTTGATTTTTACCGTGGGTAAATTTTTTTGGCTCATTTAAGGAGCAAATGTGGAGTAATTTCCACCTTTGAAGCTTGTCGTCTGCAATTATTGCATGAGCCCAGGACTACAACGACAATGATGTCAAGACAACAAGGATTTTAAGAGTACAACTAACGAAAACAAGCTTTTTCAAGAAGAGGGTGACTTTCTAGCAGCGCCCGTGATCAAAACCCCTCGTGTTTTGATGATAGTTTAGTGATTTGAATGCATATTGCTTGGAGTGAAATAAGTTTTGAAGTCTCAGATGAAAAATTTCTGAAACACGATTTATCATGACAATTTTGACGCAAGTAACAGGGCACGGTTGTCATTTTTCAAAAAAATTAGATCAAAGTAGTACGTGAAGAGTTTGTTGATTAATCGTCATTGATGTGGCTACTCAACAAATGTAAACTTTTCATTCGACAAGAATAATTTTTTTAGCAGTGAATTTATATCAAATTTATGCTAATGCTGTTGTGCAGGCGCATTTTGTTCTATTCTCCGATGAAATATACAATGTTTGGTTGGACAAGGCAAATAAATTGCTCAAAGATCAGTAATTACGGCTGCCCCATCTGCAAGCCCTATCATCTGTTGAAGAAGCATAATGTGAAGGATAACCTCCTCCTATTTTGTATTGTTTTACGCGTTCACCACCGAGCATCAGCCTTTTCTTTTGAAGCCCCAGTAGTCGTAGCTGAGTAGGGTTTTCTTTCTATTGCTCCAGGTTGAGCTGTACCAAGAATCTAGTGGGATATCATATGTAAAATCAGCAGGTTGATGATGGAACATGGGTATTTTGGGTGAATGAAAATGCTACAATTCGGTGCTTTTCTTTTTTATACTTGTCTGGTTCCTGTTCGTCATCTGTGCAACATGAATTCATCTTCTACCTGCACTTCATAATCTTTTCATTTCTTTTTCATGAAAATTCAAAACCCAAAACAATATTAATCCATCTTCAAATTGGGGGCTCGGCCGTCTTTGCTATCATTCGACGCCCAATAAATGGAAGCTTTCAATGGCTACGTGTGCAGGAGCGCTTTTCAGCCATAGCTTGTTGATTGTTTCGGATTGATTTGTTCCTTGATATTGAATCCCATCTACACCAGGATTCAAGGAAGCTATTGTGCACTTCTCTGTAGGGCATGCGTAGCGGACAAAGCTACATAATTTTATCGACTTTGCCCTTGAAATTACATCATTTTGATTTCATGTATTTGATAAAAATTTGGGTGATAAGTTAAAACGATATAATTATGAGGGCAAAACGAACAAAATTATGTCATTTTGTCTATACTACACGCGTATTACAAAAAAATGCACTATTTATTCTCATCAATACCGAGAGCCCTCGAGTTTGGCTGTCTTTGCTAGATCAATAAAGTAGAACCCACACACAGGTATTAATGTCGAATAGAACTGAAATGCAGGTAGAAAAGATGATAATCTTCTAACTTAAAACAGTAATATTTTCTGATTTCCAGTATAATCAATTTCAGAACTTCTATTGGCTGAATAAACAATCATTGGTGTGCAAAAATAAAATTTCAAGGGGAAACTGAACCCTGCAAAGGAAATGGTAAATGGGAACAAAATACGTAACACGCAATTCACTAACAAATTTCACAAAACTCACAAGTAACAATTCTGAACTTTAACACAGCAAAGACTATCTATGCCTAAAAAGTTTGGCTTCAGTGTCGACAGAGCAAACTGGTATTATCGCTATCCAAACAGACAGTCTATTTACAGGAAAGATCATCATTTTCGAAAGAAGACCAGAACTCATGCGAAGAAACAAGCAAAACTCACCCCATTCAAGTTCAGTGAAAAGAAAAGTTACACAGTTAAATCTAATGAAGACATGGTATGCACTCGTGTAATGCAACTCTTGTGAGCTGCGCAGAGGGACGATCACGAATCTTTGTCTTTGGAGAAATTTGGTGGTAAGCGGTTAATTACATTCTCATCCACTATTTTATAGTGATGCGAGATTTGTTGGTGGATTAGACCAGCAAACCGATCAACGTATTCTTGATATCTGTTGTATAGAGCAGGAATCGTAATCGATAGAATGGTTCCTGTCACGGATTCAATTGAAAGTAAATGTCAGAAAACACAACGTATATATACACACACCCCACTCATCAGGAAACAGCATGAAAGCAAATGCACCCAAGTCTAAATAATTTGTTCAAAAATAAGTAAAAGAAAGGACAGTAGTTATGAATTATACGTGGAATTATTTGAGTCGGATACTCGGTTCCATTTCCATTATTTACTTTGCTTTACACACTCTGGAAGTTGTATCTGAATTATATAAGTCCCACATACAAGAATAACTACACTGAAGCAACGGAGATATTTTAAACCCCCAAAAGATAGTCTCCAAGTCCACTTTTGCTGAACCATATCATGCTCCCAGTGCTGACTAAAAGTATGATGACGGATTCAAGTTGGATATTGCTAACACTCCGAATCCCCAAATAGGAAAAAGTAATAGTGGAAGAACGAAGTTAGCTAATTTACGATGTGAATAATGAACTGCGTTCCTGTTGGAGTGAAAGGAAAAGATGGTACACTCCACTGGTTTACGAGGTCCCAATATCACGATGTGGGACAAGCTCCAACAGGAAAAAATGTTTGCTAATTTTTGGTTTCCTCTTCCTCACCCGGACACCCAAAATCTGACAAGCTCAGCACCTAAGAAATTGACACAATAGCCTATATTTTTATGCCCTGTCAATCTCGTTCGGAAAGATTACAAAACTGAGCACACAACATGAGCTTGTAATGAAACAGATGAGAATAAATGGATCATGAAATAAAATTAATAGAAAGTGAATAGACGACAAGTGCTCAACAACAACAATCAGATGAAACAGCAAGGATAACTATACATACCAATATATGCAATTGTATAGAAAGAGAGTATGCTGCCAATTACGGACAAGAACCATAGACAGATCACCACCTGTCAATTCAACAAAAGTTTGATAAGGAAAAGTTCACTAAATAAAAAAGTGAGACATAATACGCAAATATGAAAACACGTAGAGTACCAAGTAAACGGGACCTAAAATGTTATGCAGTGGACAAACAATCCATAAAGCATGTAGGGAAGGGTCAATTTGTCAATGACTTTATAAAGCAGGATCTACACTAAAACTAATATTGCCTTTTTTTAAGATTCACAATTCTAAACATTAGAAAGTCTAGGAGATTAGAGGTACAAATCTGCTTAGTTTTCATTTTACCATTAGATCCAAAGTTATTTTCTCCAAATCGGCAATGTGTTTTCAGCATGTATATGTGGACATGTGGATTCCTGAAGCGTCAGAAGGGGGGGTGGGTGGGTGTGTGTGTGTGTGTGCGTGTGTGTAGTTCTACATATATATATAGTTCTAACAAATTACAAAGAAGTCCTGTTTAGACACGTGTGACATGTATTGGATAGTGTTCGATACAGACTCAACAGCTTAAAAAAAGCTCACCCTTCTTAGACTGTCACTAACCTTGAAGAAAAGTTTGAAGTCTTTGCCAAGAGTTATATCATGAGCCATAAGCAGCACATAATTGATTTTGACACGGAATGATGCAGCAGCATTATTGACCATTTCTTCTGACAAGACAAGTTCACGCAACGTCTGTAGATGTCTGCACAAAGCAAAAACAGCCATGGTAAATGATTCCTTCATAAGATGAATGAGGAACTTGTAGTCCATATTTATAATGGATGGAATAGTCGTACTTATTTTTGAAAGCAGCGTAGTTGGCCCGAAGAAACAGCAGTACAACCAAGACTAACAAGACATCTGAACAAATTGACAACGAGGATAACCCTGACCGCTCGAAAATGAGCCATGCAACAGTAGCAACAACAATGATGCCAAATGAAACGTGCCGCCGCTTCCACAATATAACATCAGCAGCTAAGAACAAAGTGAAAAAAAGGATCAGTTAAACAACACCCATGAAACAAGCAGCATACATAATGAGGGAGTGCATGCTATACGATCAACTATGACACGTGTTATCAGAACAGCCAGACTCGTGCTTACTCCATCTCCAGAGAAGTTCACTTTGAGTTGAAAAGCAATCATTACCAATGGACATTTGTATAAAAAAATTCCCAATTTTGGTTGATACTGTTTACTAGGAAGAGAAAATGACTAATTCAGCCTATCAAAACTACGTTTTAATATTGGTTCATCATGTCCATTTCCACAGATCACTTTGCATCTTTCCATGTAAAAACATATCCATTCTCTTTTCTTTTTTCTTTTAAAGTCCCCCACTGAAGAGGAGAATTTTGACTCCAAAAATGAAAGACCAAGGTAGGTCTGGTGGTATCGTATACAAGATCATGGTTGCATTTAGGAGGGGCTTTCCCTGCTGGTGTTTCCCGTTTGTATTCATTCACTCTACAATCCCATACACCAAACATATGCCAAGAAAAATTCCACCCTTGAAATACGTATAAAATTAATAATTTCTAATCTCGAAGTTTCCAAAATTGCAATTTAGTGACCAAACAGAATTGCCGATGAACAAGCGAAAATTGATGGGCAATTCTGTAGTCGAACTAAACTAGATAAATCAAAACGAATTTCCTCAACAAGTGATTTCTGTAGTCCTATGTAGTCAAAACAAACTTCATTGAATAATTCACAACTGTGCACACTGCGTATAAGCGTATGTATAAACAGTAACTGCCTATACGTCAAACAACATAAGATACCTCTACCACCGCCCATCATCTGATGAACCGTCGTCTGTCGACCCAACAATCGGTACGACGAGCCATCCGATGTCGAAGGGCTTCTCTCTTCACCTCCCTCTTCATTACAGATATCGTGTACCGCATCATCCATCTAATTCCCTGCCAAAGCACAACACATATGATCACAAACCCACTAATTTTTCGAAGAATTTTGCAACAATTCAAACCCTAGATGTTGAACTAAAGTAGTGCTCCAACCTTGTTCAAGCGCACTGATCTGAACTCTTCGGCGAAGAGAAAGGAAAAAAAAGCAAATATATTTTCGCGGAAAAAGTGAGGATCGATCAGGAGTGTCAGAAAGTCATCATTGGCGCCGCTTGCTGATCTGTGAACTGAATAAAGAATTTGATTTCTTTTCGCCGGAAAGGATTAAGAAATCTGCGGGAAGTTTTCTCGGGGAATCTTTTTTTGGGTCTCAATTGGTTTTCTGTTGCAACAGAGGGTAGGTGTCTCAATTTTGACTTCTGCATTTTATCATCTTGAAAAAGTACACATACTAACAATATTAGGTATACTTTTTGTTTAGTTTATTTACAGTCCATTTGGTCTGTGGTTATTATTGGATTATTTACTGTTTAGTTTTTTGTCCTTATTTGAATTTTTTTTTTAATTTTTTATTTTTCATTAATTTTTTGATGATTGTTGGTTCGTCTCGACAAGAGCTTTCAGAAAAAGTTATCAATCATCGGTTAAATTTGGAAAAAGTTCAGAAAAGACAAAAAATAAGCAAAAAACAGCGTCCGTGTTGACTTATTTTCGTCTTTAGTGATTTTTTTTGAACTTTTGGACATAATTTTATACTTTTTAGATTCCTTTCGTCGATACGAACCAATAATCCACGAAAAAATGACATAAAAATAACAAATACAAAAAAAATTGAATAAAGACAAAAAACTAGCCAAAAAAAAAATTTTGGCCAAATAGATATGTAAAATGGTAGTAAGCCGGACTCACGAGATGCCAAACTTGTGGTGTTCTTGTACTCATTATTTTGGTCTACTTTTAGTGATGGGCCGAACGGAGTGATCATTTGTGACTCAGTCATCTTTTAGTTGTCGGGGCCAGTCCACTAACTATTTACGAATCTTGGGCTTGTTTAGTTTGCATAGCGTGCCACAAGTCCATTTAGGCACACTACCCGTGTGTGGGCTGAGCCTATTGCTGTGGTCAATGTATCTGGTTTCAGTTAAATAGTTTTTCAATGACGCACGCTCGGGCACTCCACTAGGAGCATAGTGCTTGGTGTGGTCAAATGAGACGTGAAACCTTGACACGGGTGGGTTATCAATTAGGTCATGGGGGATAAGTTGTTGCTGGGTGTGGGTTGTGGTGATCGTCATGCCCAAGCGTAGAGCACTTGACGTTCACACCGAATTGGCATGGCTAACAACATGAGATTCTTGAACATTGTGGTGTATGCATCTTGACAAGCCTCTATAAATAGTACGATAACACTCCATTCTAAAGTACGCACAAATCTATAGTCAAAATTTTTCCTAACCAACTTAAGCTTTGAAGTGCTATCGTAAGCCTGATCAATACTAATGAGTTGCAGCTCAAGGAAAGAAGTCAATCAGGTTCAATTGAGAGGATAGGTGTGTGTGGTAAAAATAAAATAATGCATATTTATGATTTAGTTACAAATTTTGTGGTTAGTATGTTATGCATATTTTATGATCCGACTTGTGACACATCCTTTGAATTTATCTATTTGCGGCTATTTATGATGTTTGTTACATATGATTTTGGTGTAGTTACGAATAGGTATATCAAAATAATAAATATACATATAGACATAAAATGAGATATTATTATGCTTAGTTGATTTTCTTAACGAGGTTTAAAAACAAATAAAAAGTCTCACACATATTTTTGTGCATAGACATAGATATATCTAAAATTTTTCAATACACGTGAAATTTATATTATTTAAAAAAGTTCCATGTACATTTGACGATTTTAGACACATTTATATCTAAATCAAAATATGTGTTCCTAGACCTATTAAAAAAATAAATAATCTTTATAATAGAAGTGAGGCAAATAAAAAGCATAAGAAGGCCCCCCTCATATGGTGATGTCGTTTTGACATACAAAATATTGCCTAAATGGTTGAGCAGTGTTCGAATAATTTTTAGACAGTATTTTGGCCTAACTCGATTATAAATAATCGAGTTTTATCTCTATTCACTTTTTTTATTTGTTGTTTTTGCCTTAATTTTTTGTGGATTATTAGTCCGTTTTGATGAAACGAATCTAACAAGTATAAAATTATGTCTAAACGTAAAAAACGTCACTAAAGATGAGAATAAGCAAAAAAAAATCTTGTTTTTAAATTATTTTTGTCTTTTTTAAATTTTTTTAAAATTTGGTCCATGATTTATAATTTTTCTGAAATCTCTCGTCGAGACGAACCAATAATCAACAAAAAATTGACGAAAATAAAAAAATACAAAAAAAATTCAAATAAAGACGAAACAATAATTAAATATTCAAGTCAGGTCAAACTGAGCATTTGTGTACTAAAACGCACTCTTTCGTGTAAAACCAACTAGATGCCACGTGGAAGTACAGGAGGTATATGTGTCAGTTCTCTGCGGTCGCGTAACCGCACACCGCTTCGATTCACCAAAACCCAACTCACTCTATCTGCACACCTCTCTCCCTCCCCATAAAATGAACACCATCTTCTTCTTCCTCCTCACATTACTCTTTCTCCTCTCTCCTATTCGAGAATTTATTCAGAACATCCAGGGCATGCAGACTTTCTCGCATTCGCTTCCGGATCTCCCGTACGACTATGGAGATCTCGAGCCGTATATCAGTGCAGAGATCATGAAGCTTCATCACCAGAAGCACCACCTGGCTTACGTCACCAACTACAACAAGGCCCTCGAGCAGCTCAGTAGCGTCATGGACAAGGGTGACGCACCGACCATCGTCAGGTTGCAGCGCGCCATCAAGTTCAACGGCGGAGGTTCCACTCTCTCAATCGCTCTCCATATATGTATTTTTTATATATATCTCAGAATGTTGCATTTTTTTTGGTTATTTTTTATCCATTGATATTAAGTTTGCGTAAATAATTTTGAATTAATTCTTTGTTTGTGCAAAAACTTTAGGATAAATTATTTGTCTTTGAGAAAGATATCTAGAGAGTAAAAGTAAATGAGCAAAAGACTTACAAATTTTATTAAAAGACGAGAAAAGTATGAACAATACTATTTTTTATATTTTTGGTGTCTTTTTTGTTAATTTTTTAATTTTGGTCATACTTTTATACTTATTTTTTATTCTTATCGTCAACATGAATGGGAAAACAAAAAAAAAATGACTGAAAAATTACACGGATGATTGCGAAATATAAAATATAGCTAGTAAAAATAATTTAGTCCAAATTCAGCATAATTCAATTGTGGAAAAGCAGGTGCGGATGTTCTTAGGATGGAGCCAGGAAATTCACTACGCCAGGAAATTCACTACGCAGGGCGAATATGTATTCACTATTATTTTAATTTTTTTCAAAATATTTTGCAAGGGCGGGCCTATATACTTTATAAATTTTTTTTCTTTTTTCTTTTTTCTATATAATAATAGAAATAGAAATTTTTTCCTTTCTTGCAGGGGCGATCGCCCCTCCTTGGCTCCATCCCTAGATGTTCTACTGTATGTTTGCAATTGATTGATCGGTAAATGTATCACAGTTAAGTGAATTGATAAGCTTTCGGTGGATTCTCGGATAGTAGATTGGCATTTAGGTATTTATTTTGAAAGAAAATTGCCTAAAACTACTTACATGTAGTAAGGGCAGGGAAGGAACCATATGGAGACCTTGGGGGTGTCCGGGCCCCCAAAAAGTTTCAAAAAAATTGAAGACCTAGGTATAAATTTTGAAAATTATAAAAAAAATTTACATTTTGGCCTCCCCAAACATGAATATTTGGCCCCCTTCATTTCCCCCCAAAAAAAATTCGGCCCCCAAATGTCGAATCAGGGTCGAGTTATTGATGTGACTGGATCCAGACAAAAAGGGATTCTAGTTCTGAATTCGTGAAATAAAAGTAAGCCAAAGTAGCTGGAAGGCATGGAAATAAAGGTATCATTTCCAAAATTTTGCGTAGACAAGATATGCCCTATTTGCAAGATGGTAGGCTTGTATGCATGCTATTGGGACCCTCTAATACTTCGATGAAGGCCGGGATTCAAACAAGGAAAGAACGGAGATTAAAAATGTGGAGACCAGGATTTGGTTATAAGCAAATGCTTTGCTGATCTCAAGCTCAGAGCTCTACATGTGTTCAACTTGATCATGTTATTACTTACAATTCATTTGTGGAGTCAGAACTGAAATGAAATTGTTCTGAGGCTTTCTGGAACTTTTTCGAGAGATCCTAGGACGTATGAAGATTATGCACTGTTGAGCGGTGTGCACATTTTATGTCAATGCTATCTTTCGGAGAATCACACAAACCCCCCCTCCTCTCTTATTTTTCCTGCTGCCTGCTGTGCCTTGGCATTTTTTCCCCTTACCATCTCACTGATTCTGTGAATCTTGATATAGTTATCAGGCATATGATGATCTATGCTTACATGGATTGCCCCACGAAAAGCAGTGAAACATCTGTCTTCAATTTTTGTCATCGTAGTAGTATTGCAATCATGATTTGTGTACAGTCGCTACACTTATATTGATGTTCAATGAAATTTTATCGATGTTCTTGAGCAGGTCATATCAACCACTCAATTTTCTGGAAGAATCTTGCTCCTGTTCGTGTACGTATGATTAGATCTTAAGCCTTCTTGAAAGTGTCTATTACGCTATTCTTTTGACTTGTGAAGAATGCCGAATTCTTTCTGCAGGAAGGAGGTGGTGAGCCTCCAAAGGGTTCTTTAGGTTTGGCTATTGACACACATTTCGGTTCTTTGGATTCACTGATAGAGAAGATGAATGCTGAAGGTGCGGCTTTACAAGGTTCTGGATGGGTGGTAAGTGCTGTAGTTGGGACTTCTGCAATATGTTTTTATTTGTTGCACATCTTGTCATTTGCTACAACTTTTCATTTTTCCTCTGTGTTCCTCTTCTACTCAAATTGGTGTGTTTTGACAGTGGCTTGGCTTGGACAAAGAGTTTAGGAGGCTTGTGGTTGAGACCACCGAAAATCAGGTAACAAATTGCCAATATGGCAATCAAGTCTGTCAACGTACCTTGTACCCTAGCACTTGATATTGTCTTGTAACTCTCTGTGCACCATCCCTCGTTTGCCGGAGATGGGTAAAATTGACATGAATTGGTGGTAATATTTTGATTGCTCTGCCTCTTAATGTGTCGCGGGATATTTGGACCATTTGCTTGGATTATTATTATTTTAGAGAACTTCATTTATTGTTTTTTTCCCCTCGCGACTCAGCTTTTGTGGAGTTTCTAGGATCTGCTGAATTTCTTGTCTCTTTAGTTTTCATGCTTTTATGTTTTAATTACCATATTTTATTATCATCTCACTGTAGTTATATTTTGTTCAACTTTCCTCTACAGGACCCACTAGTTACTAAAGGAGCAAATTTAGTTCCTCTGCTTGGCATAGACGTTTGGGAGCATGCATACTACTTGCAGGTAATTCTTTATCATTCGAGTTTTCCATACCCTTCTTTCATTCTGTTAGGGACATATCTACTTGCACTTTCTTTTTTGTGATGAACTAAAAATTGCCACATATGAAGCGGTTGCTAGGTGCTTTGGTTCTTCATTATGTTGAATCTGCCTGTATGAGTAGTGAAGAACTGCAAAGAATTTTTGTTGGTTGTTGACGTTGGGAGAAATCTCGATAATTGAACAATGAAGCTTGGAAATAGGACTGGAAAGGAAAGACAGACTCAAGACTGAAAGGATCAAGGGATGGCTATTCCTGTTCTGACTGGCCTAATGGACAGGGGCTCAAACTTAAGGACCTGTTCTAAGAAACGAAAGACGCATAAAGAAAGGCATTAGTGCGCCCGCCCCGCCGCGTACCACAGTGGAAGGCATTAGGAAACAGAATGAGCAGTGAAGAATCTTAGTATATGGCCAACCACCACGGGGCAATTCCTCTTTGTGCCTATATTGGATACTGCTCCTCAGCTACACTGATGGCACAAGATTCTTGCTTATTTATACCATATTTGATGTGACAAACCACGTAACATCATCTTCAATCTTCTCAGGGCTAGATTGATCTCGACAATTCGGGCGTGCATTAGCTCAAGCAAGACTGAAAGAACTTTTGCATTTGTCACGGTTAACTGTCTTTTCATTGTGCTGAATACTTTTCCTTCTTGTTATTGTGATGCGCAGTACAAGAATGCAAAACCAGATTACTTGAAGAACATATGGAATGTGATGAACTGGAGATACGCCAGTGAAGTGTATGAAACAGAATGTCATTGAACGGCCTCGCCAACCGACTTCTGGAGATGTTGTAGATACTTCTGTTAGGTTTCAAGTGTTGGAAGATGAGCTTGATTGGGGGAAGGTATAAGGTGCACGCGCTATGGAGTTGGGGAACAAGATTAAAGATTAATGCATTTTGGGTCCCAAACCAGCAAGTAAACTGAGTGAAGGTGAAGGCTGGTGGTTTGGTTTATGAGTTAGGTTTATGAATTAGTTGAGTCAGTGATTTGTAATGTATAAATCCGAGTCAGTGATTTGTAATGTGTGTGAATCTGAGTGTGTGTATTTTCCGTGGGAATCCAGTTAGAAGATAAGGGAGAGAACCAGAGTGAGAGTTCAGTGTATAATTTGTATGTTTTGTAATTTTAAATAAATGTTTAGTGTGTTTGTTGTGTGATATCTCTGTGTTGTCATTGTATGATTTTCACCCAACAGCGGTGCCAGAGCGAGCTGAGGGTTAAAGCCGTCGAATCCATACGTATTGGGGAAATGTCACGCGTTGGATCATACGTATTGGGAAAATGTCACGCGTGCCATGTCCAGATGTTGTCACAGACCGCCGAGTGAGATTCACTTGCGGCCATGCACTTGTGAGTGCACTTCAACCTTTAGGCGAGATTTTTATAAGAGAGATTGTTCCGGTAAATTGACGATAGAAAGTCCTAAAGGCGAGATTTTTAGAGGAGAGTGAATGAGTTGTTCCGGTAAGTAGACGATAGAAAGTTGAGTCACGAGATGAATTATATATTACGCTTTTAAGCCGATCAATGCGATATTAATCGATATTATTGGTTGTCGCGCGAGATTTGAACAAGATAAATGAGATCACACGATTCATATGCCGGATATTGACTTGGTGCAATATATTGACTATTGAAACGATATTAAATTTCACAAAATATCATTTTAAAATCAAATGAGATTTAGTGTGTTTGATGCGAGATATTATATTTTCGCACGAAATTTATATGAGATATTCATTTTTAGCATGTCATATGCTGAAATTCGCTCTTATGTAATATTTTGGAAGATACGGTGACACGTCTTTTTTTCATATTTTGTTATAAATGTAATATTTTGTTAAGTATTAAACTATTACAATATACTATACCTATAACTCATTTACAATGCAAATAAAATAAAATAAAAATTGATATTAATTAACTTTATATATATATATATATATATATATATATTATAAATTATGTATTCAGTTGTGTCTATGTGAATGCGAATGTGAAGGATATTTTAATCACAATAAATATTTTTAAGGACGCACATGAACTTTAATATTAAAAGGGGTAGGTTGTAACTAAAAAAAATAAATGAAATAACATGAAAAAAATTATAATTAGAAGAGGTAAAGTGTAATTAAACCATAAAATTACGCGTTTTGTCCACGTAGACGCGCACTACAAAGTACAAAGTGCACGACGAAGAGCCCCACCCAATCCGGAACTAATAAGGGGGGCAAAAGTTGTAAAACCAAGTGCAGGCCATCTGAAAGCGCCGAGTTCTCTGTGGTCGCGCAGCCGCACACCGATTGGACTCACCAAAACCCCCCCAACTCAACTCTACCTCCTTCCATATAAAATGAACACCATCTTCTTCTTCCTCACAAGCCTACTCTCTCTCCTCTCTCCTTCCTCCTGTTCGAGAATTTATTACCGTATTCGTAGAGGATTCCATTTATGGCACTTCGAGCTCTCGTGGCCAGAAAAGCCTTAACAGGCGGTGTAGGACTAGGGTTTCAGATCATCCGGGGAATGCAGACCGTCTCGCATTCGCTCCCGGATCTTCCGTACGACTATGGAGCTCTTGAGCCTGTCATTAGTGCAGAGATCATGAAGCTTCATCACCAGAAGCACCACGGGGCTTACGTCACCAACTACAACCAGGCCCTCGAGCAGCTTCTTAGCGTCAAGGACAAGGGCGACGCACCGACCATCGTCGGGTTGCAGAACGCCATCAAGTTCAACGGCGGAGGTTCCACTCTCTCTCCCCCCCTCTCTCAATCGCTCTTGCTTTTTTATTTTTTTTGGTCTCTATTAATTTTTTTTCCCTATTTTTTTTTAAAAGTCAAAACTGGTGTTGTCTTGGCGCTGTCTTTCCACTTTCCCACCTTCCATCCTGCTGATGCGTTCACCCCATCATCTCCTTCGCCTCACTAGACCCACCAACAATCACACTGGTGCACCGCCACCCCACATACACAAGCACCAAAACTGACCTCTCCTACACCTCCCTTTTCTCCTCACTGGTAAACCCCAAAACCGTACCTCGCCTTTCAACCTTCTACTGTTTTCCCCCATCACCTCCTTCTCCACACCTCCGATTCAATCACCCGCCCCTACCACCGGACCCCCATCAAACAACCCACACCGCTGTTTACTGCAAACAATAGGGGTTCGCCCAAACAATAGAAATCCACCAAATTAAAAAAAAAAAAAACAAAAAATGAACATCCACCCAAATCACACAGAGATCCATCCAAAAAAGACAACACAGATCAACCCAAATCGGAAAAACTAAAAAATAAACCTACTTCTCCTCCGCCACCATATGTTCTTCATCTCCGCCGTTGCCTCACCATCCACCGCGTCCGTGACCCTTCAATCATCGCGTCGTTGATGGTCCGCCTCCACCGTGGAGTGCCCTTCTCGCCCCCACAATACCATCGTGACATAGATAACTTAATACGACAAAATCGTGGTCGTCATCGGCTGGGGTGATGAATCTGACACCCAAACTTGTTGAATCAATTCAGATTTGAGGAAAAACGAATTAAGAAAAATTGAAGAAGAGGTTTGAAATCGGACAGAAAAGAAGGGAGGGATGACTATGGAAGAGATAGAGAGAGAAAAGAAAAGAAGAGAGGAAGAGGAAGAGGAGGAGGAAGAACGCGGGGAGGTGGCTGCTTCCCCCCAGAGAGTGAAAACTCAAAAAATTGAGGAAAAACTATACAAATACACAAAATATAAAATAATTTAGTTCAAACTCAGCACAATTCTGTTGTGGAAAAGCATGTGTGGATGTTTTTTTTGTATCTTTGCAATTGATTGATTTGTAACTATATTGCATATAAGTGAATTGATACGCTTTTGGTTGATTCTCTAAGAACGGAGATTAATTAAAATTGTGGAGACCAGGATTTGGCTAGCAAATGCTTTTCTGATCTTAAGCTCAGAGCTCTACGTGTGTTCAAGTTGATCATGTAATTATTACAATTCGTAAGTGGAGTTACAACTGAAATGAAATTGTTCGAAGGCTATGTGAAACTCTAGTACAGATTTTATTTTTCCAAAGATCCTAGGGCGTATGAAGATTATGCCCTGTTGACTGGGGTGCACATTTTAACAGAGTGAAGTCAGTTGTGTGAAATTAGTAGACTGTTATTCAGTTTTGTGTTGCCATATGAGCATGGTCACAGTGACTTGCAGACAGAAATAGCATTGTCATTTTGACGAAATCCAGTTCCTACTTTTCCTTTACGAAGTGTCGCATGAAAACGTGTGGTTCTGTAATACCTACAAGCTATTGATGCATTGGGGATATTACATGGAAGTTGAATTGATAGATTGCTTTTCCATATGTGGTTTGATGTTTTTATCCAACCATGAAGAACTGGGCTCTGTGGAAACTGATTATAACATCTGAACTGTCCATTTCCGTATTATTCTAGAACTATGTCCATGGCATTGGCCTTGATGGCCTATTGTGGTAGCTTTATTTTTTGCCTCATCTCCCATCATAAATATGTGCCATCAGATGCTACATACATTCAACTTCTTTGATAACTCAAGGGTGACATGGCTACTTTATGTGCATCTCGACTAACTTTTTGAGGTACCAATGCCATTGTCCACTTGGGCCAATTAAAGCCATTGTAAAAGCTCGTTTAGACTGATCCCACAAGAGTGAGTTAGTACCTCAGAAGTATCAAATTTGAGACGTAGGAGAGAGCAAATTCTTATGTTTTAGGCCTTGACCACCATGTCAACACTTGGGTTGCATAGCAAAAAAACTCATCTATATCAAACTCTTTGTCAGATCAAATGTCCAATATTTGCTTTTAGATGTTTCAGTACAAGAGTTGGGACCCTTTTAAAATTCAGTTTTGAGAAGGACGATTGGTAGAAAGATATTAGGAGAAGCTATTGCTATGGTTCATTTGGACAAAGGTTGCGTATATGTACTACAAAGGAAAGCATGGAACTTGATACTCTCAAACAGTGACTCCCTTCAGCTGGTAACAGCAATTATGTTTTCAGAGGTGGATATACTTTGGGGATCTTATCATTGCTTGTATTGAGAAAATGTTTTCATATTGCTACCGAAGTACTGGTTTATATATTCCTACGCATTTTCCCCCCTTTTTCCTGCTGCCTGCTTTGCCTCGTTGATTTGCATTTGCTCCCTTTGCCATCTCAATATTCTATGAATCTTGGTATAGTTATCAGGCATATGATTTATGATTACATGGATCACTAACGAAAAACATCAATACAGCCTTCTTCAATGTTTCTCATCTTAGTATTCCAATCATGATTTGTGTATAGTTGTTGGCTGTTGCGCTTTGTTGATGTTCAATCTAACTTCATTGATGTTCTTGAGCAGGTCATATCAACCACTCAATTTTCTGGAAGAATCTTGCTCCTGTTCGTGTATGTATGATTAGATCTTAAGCCTTATTGAACGTGTCTATTAGACTATCGACTTGTCTCTGAAGATGCCGAATTCTTTCTGCAGGAAGGAGGTGGTGAGCCTCCAAAGGGTTCTTTAGGTTGGGCTATTGACACACATTTTGGTTCTTTGAATTCACTGATTCTAAAGATGAATGCTGAAGGTGCAGCTCTACAAGGTTCTGGATGGGTGGTAAGTGCTGTAGTTGGTTATTGTTCTGACTTCTGCAATATATTTTCGTGGGCTGGATGTCTTCAAAATATGACTTTCGATTTTTTCCATTTTTTCTCTTTTACTAAAAAATTGGTGTATCTTTGCAGTGGCTTGGCTTGGACAAAGATTTTAACAGGCTTGTGGTTGAGACCACCGAAAATCAGGTAACAAAATACCAATATGTCAATTAAGTCTGTCAACCTACCTTGTCCCCTAGCACTTGATATTGTCTTGTAACTCTCTGTGTACCATCCCTCTTTCGCCGGAGATAGGTAAAATTGATATCAATTGGAGGTGATTTTCGATTGCTCGTGTCCCCTTTTTGTGTCGCAACTCAGCTTCTGTTTACTTAGCAAAAAGAAAAAAAACTCAGCTTATGTGGAGTTTCTCGGATCTGCTGAATTTCTCGTCTATATGGTTTGTTGCTTTTTATGTTTTAAGTTATATTGTGTTCAACTTTCTACTACAGGACCCACTAGTTAGTAAAGGAGCAAATTTAGTTCCTCTACTTGGCATAGATGTTTGGGAGCATGCTTACTACTTACAGGTAATTCTTTAACATTCAAGTTTTCCATAACCCTCTCGTGTTTCATTCTGTTTTGTGTCCCTAGGAACGAAACCCAGTGCTCAAAACGAATTTTTTCGCAATTTGAAATCTGGGCAGAATCAAAATGGAGTTTCAAAGCTCTGTTTTTTCTGTTTCGGGTATTCCGGGCTCCCTGAGCACCTTTGTTGACCTAAAAATTGCCATAGATAAAGTGGTGCACAAGGTGCTTATGTTCTTCATTATGTTGAATCTGTGGAAAACGTCACGGTGAACTGTCTTTTCAGTATGCTGAATAAGTTTGTTTGTTGATATTGTGATTTGCGCAGTACAAGAACAAAAGAACGGATTACTTGAAGAACATATGGAATGTGATGAACTGGAAATACGCCAATGAAGTGTATGAAACAGAAAGTCATTGAAGAGAGATGGAGAATAGCGAGTGCAAGAGAGAGAGAGACAGAGAGAGAAAGTATAATTTGTATGTTATTGTAATTTTGAATAAAAAATTCAGTGAGAGGGTTGTGTGACATCGATCGCTGTGTTGTTGTAATTGTATGATTTTCACCCGACAGTGGCATAATTAGTAACTTTTGTAGCCCGTTGAAATCTCCAGTAAAGTTAATAAAAATTAATTTTATTGCTTATCTTGTTTGATTTTAAATTTTGTTGTGCTTACGATAAAGTCTTAAAATAAAACATTGAATTATACATACATTTTTCAACAAATCATATTACAACACTCATCATTTTTATTGTTGTCTTAAAATTCCTCCCCTGTAAATTTGAGTTAATGGACAATATTAGCATAATATTTTGGAGAGAAGAAGCAACGGATAGTCGTGAAACGTAGCATTTCTTATTTTAAGAGTAATATTATTAACACATCACGTTGTACATTATATTATACATTATTTTTACGTGACATCTATTAATTTGAACATATCAAAATTCATGTGATTCGTTTTTATATTTTATATTTAAAATAACATGTCACGACGTGATTTATTATTTAATGTACAACTTGATGTGTTAATAACTCATTCTTATTTTAAAGGACCCGTATGTATCAGAAATTTTTTAAATAAATGCTAGGTGTAGGGGGGATCGGAGCAACAAGAAACGTCTAGATGCTGTTGTTATTCTTGGGTTGCAATAAGTAGACCGAGAGATCGTTTTGTTCCTTGTTCCCGAATATGAATAATAAATTTGCGTACAATGTTGCTCAAATTTGATTTAGCTGTGAACAATCAATTCGCAACAAAAAAATAAGCCAACAAGCGAGCTAATAAAAATGGTCGGGAAAGCCTAGGTACGAAGAAAAATTATCCCGAAACTCTTTTGAATTCAAAAATCAATGGTTGAATTGGAAAGAATTTTGAAGTAACTTCATTTGGCCAAAATTAACCCAGGCTAGATTATCTGGCTTATTTTTTATCTTTATTCAAATTTTTTTTTGTATTTATTATTTTTATGGTATTTTTTCGTGGATTATTGGTTCGTATCGACGAAAGAAATCTAAAAAGTATAAAATTATGTCCAAAAGTTAAAAAAAGTCACTAAAGACGAAAATAAGCCAACACGGACGCTGTTTTTTGCTTATTTTTTATCTTTTCTGAACTTTTTTAAATTTTTAACATAATTTTATACTTTTCTGAAATCTCTTGTCGAGACGAACCAATAATCATCAAAAAATTGATAAAATAAATAAATAAATAAATATTTTAAATAAGGACAAAAAATTAAATAGTGAATAATTTAATAATTCAGTCAGGCCAAATAGACCATTTCTTAGCTTGTACACTTCTCTTGTTAGCTTACGTGTGTAGGGGTGGAGAGACCGGATGAGAAAGTAAAGCAGAAATGCCAGAAAAGTGGACATCATAGTTGGAAAACCAAGTGGAGGCCACGTGGAAGCGCCGGAGGTAAATGTGTCAGTTCTCTGGGGTGGCGTCGCCGCACACCGATTCGACTCACCAAAACCCAACTCCCTCTACCGCACACCTCTCTTCTTCCTAATGAATTGAACACCGTCTTCTTCTTCTTCTTCCTCACATCGCAACTCTCTCTCTCCTCTCTCCTGTTGGAGAATTTTGTGATCGTAGACGATTCCATTTATGGCACTTCGAGCTCTCGTGACCAGAAAAGCCTTAACAAGCGGCATAGGACTAGGGTTTCAGAGGATCCGGGACATGCAGACCTTCTCGCATTCGCTCCCGGATCTTCCGTACGACTATGTAGCTCTCGAGCCGGTCATTAGTGCCGAGATCATGAAGCTTCATCACCAGAAGCACCACCAGGCTTACGTCACCAACTACAACAAGGCACTCGACCAGCTCCTTAGCGTCACGGACAAAGGAGACGCACCGACCATCGTCAGGTTGCAGAGCGCGATCAAGTTCAACGGCGGAGGTTACGCACCTAGCTTCAAGCTTCTTTCGCAAGCGCCTTTAGCCAAAATTATTCTGTATTACACGAAACAATTTTTTTGGTTTTTTTCCCTCAATTTTTATCAAATTGCTTTAGAACTTTTGAATTAATTATTTATCTTGAGAAAGAAATTTAAAAGGTCAAAATACATGGGCAAAAGACTGATGTTAAAGACGAGACTATTTTTTTAATATCTTTAGCCTTAGAGCCCCTTTGGATGGGGCAAAGGAGAGGATAATCTTCAATCAAAGGAGAGGATAATTTTTGAAGAGGACAAAAATTATAGGGATAATTATCCCTTAAAAAATAATATGGGTATTATTTTTGGGGACTTTCTTTCGGCTCAAAAGTTATCGCGGGTATTAGTAAAAAATGATACACTCTTTTTCTTATTACAACTATAAACAATTTTATGATAATCCTTCGTGCAGTCGGCCCCTTTTAAGTTTTTCTTTCAATTCAATCATGTTGTTATATTTTTCTGATTGAGGCAAATGAAAAAATTAGAAAAATTAATAAAAAATTATACAAAAAATTAAACTCTATGAGGACTTCCTTTAGTAAAAAAATAGTCCAAACTGAACATAATTTTCTATGTTTGCAATTCATTGATCGGTAACTGTATCACATTTAAGTGAATTGATATACATACCGTTAATGATTGGCATTCAGGTATTTATTTCAAAAAATTTGCCTAAAACTGTAGTGGTAGGGGTTTGAGTTATTGATTTGAGCTGGATCCAAAAGGGATTCTTGTTCTAATTTAGAAACGATTCGTGTATATATTTCATAGAGACGTGAATTCAAGGTAGGTGCTACTTATGGAAGTGATGGAAATAAAAGTATTATTTCCAAAAAATTACTAAGACAAGATATGCCCTATTGGAAGGCTTGTATGCTGCTGGCAGCTCTAATACGTCTATTGAAATTATCTCTGAATGCCTTAAATTGAAGCGTTAGGTTCAAACAAGGAAAGAACAGAGATTGATAATGTGGAGACCAGGATTTGGTTAAGCAAAATGCTTTGCTATAGCTTAAGCTCAGAGCTCTACATTTGTTCGAGTTGATCATGTAATTACTCACACTTCATATGTGGAGTTGCAACTGGCAACTGAAATGTAATTGTTTGAAGGCTTGTTGAAACTCTTGTAGGGATTTTCTTTTTCTAGGATCTTAGGAAGTATGAAGATTACGCACTGTTGACCGGTGTGCCATTTGAACTGAGCGAAATCAATTCTATGAAATTAATTGACTGTTATTAGGTTTTACCTATATTTTTGTGTTGCTATGTGACATTGACTCGCAGACAGAAATAGCATTGACATTTTGACGAAATCCAGTTCCAACTTTGCCTTTTGGGAATTACGCGTACATTTGGAATGTCGCATGAAAACATATGGTTGTGTAAACTACCTAGCAAGCTATTGATGCATTGGGAATATGGCATGGGAGTTGAATTGATCGGTTGCTTGTCCATATGCAATTTGATGTTCTTATCTAACCATGAAGAACTGGCTTTTTGTGGAAACTGATTGTAACTCTGAACTGTTTTCATATTGTTCTAGAACTATGTCCATGGCATTGGCTGTGATGGCCTGTTGCGGAAGCTTCATTTTTTGCCTCATCTTCCATCATAATCCCTCCTTGATAACTCAAGGGTGACCTGGCCATTTATGGCATCTCGACCAACTTTTTGAGGTACCAATGCCACCATCCGCCTGACCGCCGGTGTAAAAAGCTCCCATATGGACTGTTCGATTTAGATAGTACCTCAGAAGTCTCAGAAGTTTCGAATCTGAGACTTAGGATTTGTCAGATCAAATCTCCAATATTTACTTTTACATGTTTTAGTACAAGAGTCGGGGGACCTTTTAAAATTCAGTTTTGAGAAGGACGATTGGTAGAAAGATATTAGGAGAAGCTGTCACTATGATTCTGTTGGACAAAGGTCGTATATGTACTACAAAGGACGGCTTGCAACTTGATACTGGCAAAAAGTGACTCCCTTTTGCTGCTAACATCAATTATGTTTTCGGAGATGGATATCCTTTGGGGATCTTATCATTACTTTTATTTAGAAAATGTGAGTTGACATCTCATATTGCTACCAAAGTATAGGGTTATACATTGCTACGCAGTTTTTCCCCCTTTTTCCTGCTGCCTGCTTTGCCTCAATTGCTTTGTGTTTGCCCTTACCACCTCACTGATTCTATGAATCTTGGATAGTTATCAGGCATCTGATCTATGATTACATGAATCACTCACGAAAAACAGTGATACATCTGTCTTCAGTGGTGGTCATCTTAGTATTCCAATCACGATTTGTTTACAGTCGCTGCACTTTATTGACGTTCAATGGAACTTTATCGATGTTCTTGAGCAGGTCATATCAACCACTCAATTTTCTGGAAGAATCTTGCTCCTGTTCGTGTATGTATGATCAGATCTTAAGCCTTATTGGAAGTGTCTATTACGCTACTATTTCGACTTGTCTCTGAAGAATGCCGAATCGTTTCTGCAGGAAGGAGGTGGTGAGCCTCCAAAGGGTTCCTTAGGTTTGGCTATCGACGCACATTTTGGTTCTTTGGATTCACTGGTACTAAAGATGAATGTTGAAGGTGCAGCTTTACAAGGTTCTGGATGGGTGGTAAGTGCTGTAGTTGCTTGTTGTTCTGACTTCTGGAATATGTCTCTATTTGTTGCACGTCTTGTCATTGGCTGGATGTCTCCAAGATACAACTTTCTATTTTTTCCCCGTGTTTCTCTTCTACTCACTTTGGTGTATTTTGACAGTGGCTTGGCTTGGACAAAGAGTTTAGCAAGCTTGTGGTTGAGACCACCGAAAATCAGGTAACAAACTGCCAGTATGGCAATTAAGTCTGTCAGCCTACCTTGTCCCCTAGCACTTGATATTCTCTTGTAACTCTCTGTGCACCATCCCTTGTTTGCTGGAGATGGGTAAAATTCACATCAACTGGTGGTAATGTTTCGATTGCTCTTCTTGTGTCGTGGGTTGTTTGCACCATCTGCTTGGATTATTATTATTTTAGAGAACTTCATTTATTGCTTTTTTTTGGTTGCAACTCGGCTTCTGTGGAGCTTCTCGGATTTGCCGAATTTCTTGTCTATGTAGTTTCGATGGGAGCAATAGTTATACTGTGTTCAATTTCCCACTGCAGGACCCACTAGTTACTAAAGGAGCAAATTTAGTTCCTCTGCTTGGCATAGATGTTTGGGAGCATGCATACTACTTACAGGTAATTCATTATCATTCGAGTTTTCCATGCCTTTGCTTGTTTGATTCTGTTAGAGACAATAACTACCTAAAAATTGCCATATATAAAGCGGTATACTAGGTGAGGCACTTTCCCCGGCATACTGGAAAAAATCCAGCATGACGGCTTTAAAAAAGGAGGTGGAAGGGGTGGGGAGAGGGAGGCTCTCGAAACCAAATGAGAAAAGAATGAAGATGGACAATGAGTGCTTTTGTCTTGAAGAGCCAACAGAGGGGCAGCCCTCTCTCTCTTTGTATGTTGTCCGGAAAACGGAATCTGTGGAAATCGTCACGGCTAACTGTCTTCTCATTGTGCTGAATACTTTTGTTTGCTGTTATTGTGATGCAGTACAAGAACGTAAAACCAGATTACTTGAAGAACATTTGGAATGTGATGAACTGGAAATACGCCAGTGAAGTGTATGAAACAGAATGTCCTTGAAGGAAACGCAACGGCCGCACCAACCGGCTTCTTGAGTTGTTGTAGATACTTTTGTTAGGTTTCAAGAGGGAATAAAATGATGAGATGTAGAGACGAGGGGTCTCTAGTTTCAAATGCGGTATTTGCTTCCTGGTGTTTTTTCTTCCTGTGTGAAAGTGTATAAAATGTTATAAGGAGGAGATGGAAAAGCTTGTGCTCCAAACCACCCAGAGTTGTTGACACGATGGTTCGCTTTCGCACAATCTACTTGATTTTCACCCCTTAGAGTTGGCTCATTAGTCACTTGGCTAGTTGGGAGTACGCCGCCATTCAGTTTTTCCTAGCCTCGTATTCCCCTTCCATTTGCCCGACGACTAGTTTTCTATCGCAATAGATGGTGATTGTTCATGCCTTCAAAATTGTGGCATGATCGAGTCCCATTATGAGAATCTGATTTTGGCCTCATTGTTGGAGGCTCGGAATCCCAAGGTGATTGATTGCTCAACCATGGTCCCTTCGAGCAAGGTGAGAACTATGCTGCTGCCAGCTGTTTGAGCGTTTGACGATTCATCGTAATACAAGCTCCATTCACCGTTTATTTCCTCTCTTCTTCTGTCTCTTCTGGGGCTATCAAATGTTGTTCGCCCAAAAAATTACCCAGTTACAGTTTGTCTGATGGTAGTCCCAATACGCATCCAGAAAGCTTATGCGCTTGTGCTTGGCTGCGGAGTCCACAGTTATATTATCAGCCCATCATCATTGTGCTCTCTCAATTTTAGTTGGGATCCAATCTGCACTAAGGCCGTGTTAGGATTTTAAAGTAGAACTTCTGTTTTATGATTTTTTTAAAGAACAGTAATAGGATACGTGAAAAGATTTGCTGATGTATTTTTTTCTTGATGTTCATCGCAAAAAAGAAAAGTCTGTGTATGCAGATCTTTTGGACACACGTGTGTCTAAAAATGTTGGATGCACGTGGGATCTTTGAATTGTTAAGGGTCTTACGTACATCTATCGGTTGTGGGCACATTTGTTTTCGGATGTGTTTGGATGATCTGTCTCTAGCATTACTTTTGCAAAAATGCTTCTAGATCCCAATACACTTAAATGTCATTGCTGCCAAGAAGCACTAGTCAAAAAAGACAATCCATGCCCTAGCAATCCATTGTCTCATGGAGGAGAGAAGCTAAAAAAAAAAAGCAACCTTGCTTAGCAAATGTAAGCTTGTGCTCGAAAGCAAGAAGCAACAGGTTGAGTTATGCGAAAACGGATGCGTTAACATGCAGCGGTTTTCAAGTTTGTTGGAGTTATGAAACATTTTAAATTTTGATCGAAAGTAATAGAATTCACCAAGAAAATACGTGTCTTAGCAATTTCTTGTGTTCGAAATAAGAGAAGCTTAAAAAAAAGCTTAGGCTTTGGCTGAAAGCAAGAAGTAAAGGATTAAGCTGCGTGAGGATTGATGCGCTAACGCGCAATGACTTTCGTGTTTGTTGGGGGAAGCATTTAAAATTTTAGTCGGAACATGTAATGTAATTTGTCTTGAGAAAAATAAAAAATACATACCGAACTTTTATTTTTTTAGAAAAGATAGAAATTATTCAAAAACTATATATTTTTAAATTTAAATAGTTCAGTCTTTAGTATATTTTTCTATCATATAATTATTTGTATTTTTTCTCATCAAAAAAATGTAAAAAGATCTAAAATTTTCTGTTAAATAAAAGAAAGGAAAAATAATAATCTTTCGGCAAGGTTCTGAATACCAGATCGACTTGAGTACCAATTTTCTTATTGATACGGTATGTATCGGGTACCGTATCGTATTTACTGCAACTATCAATATATATATAAATCATAGAAATAAAGCCTAAAAAAATTAATTTTGTTTTGCAACTCTTAAAAGAAAAAAAATCTGATAACCGGCCTGCATTGAGAACGTACAGTACCAGAGGTACTTGGGACCGTTATTATGTCAAAACGGTACGTATCGGCCGGTGTGGTACTGTATTCCCTGCTTTCGGCTGTGGAGCTGCCCTAGCAATCAACCGAATAAAGTCAAAACAGCACGTATCGGCCGGTATGGTACGGTATTCCAACCATTCTTTCGGCTGTGGAGCTGCTCTAGCAATCAACCGGCGTAATTTGACGGTGATAACCGATGATCACCATCTCTGTAGAATGTGGCAAGGACTAGGGACTAGGGTTCTCTCGCTCCTCTCAGTTTCTCTCTCTAGAGATGTTGTCTTACACTGTAACGAGTCCATTGGTACCAGAAAGGTTGAAGAACGCGTTGACAGAGAGAAGAAGAAAGCATTGGAGGAGAAGGAAGAATCAGTTTATCCACTCAATGGGTTTGGGCTATTTGAGCCAGTTGTGATTATTTCAGTCCTTTTGCAATTGAAAAATTCGAAGTGTAATCAAATGGCGCATATATATGACTTGGATGAACTGGTAAATTTTGAATAATTTCTTCAATTTACTTTGCATATACATTTTTCTGACTTAAATGATTCTGGTTTGCAGTTTAGTACCTACGATCTGCATTGCAAATGGCCCCTGTTTGATTGGTGGGACTCTTAATGAGACGTCTGATTTCAACGATTCCCGTTCCAAGGTATTGTATATCTCATGTGTTTGTGGTCACAAATTGTTGCATTCAAATGTTGTGTCGTAGATAACTGAGTTCGCCCAATGTTCGGGAGTTCCTCTATTTGATCCTTCTCTTCTTTATTCTTGTTGCTGGGCCTACGGACAGCGGGACAGAGACTACTTCTCTACCGATAGAGAAGTGCACTAACTGAAATGTAAACTTTCCTCTACCGATAAAAAAGTCTTCTGATTTCTTGGGCTTCATTACTCTTTTGATCCTTTAAATTTGTAATAAAACTTTAGCATTTTGCTCCGATACTCCTATAATTATAAACAATTTACAAAACGACCCACGTACCCATTTTCGTACCATCTACTTCTTACATCTATTTACATGGGTTCTTGGGCCCTTAGTGCGTTACATATAGAGTTCAAAAAGGTCAAAGATTTGATGTAATCCATTTCGATGTCCGGTATCCATTATGTGTGAGACTTATTGTGGACATTTTCTTCTATTTCAGTCCGAATTAACCGTCTTCACAAAAGTAGAGAGATTTGCATATCTCGTTCTTACGCCTATTTACATGGGTTCTTGGGCCCCTAGTGCGTTACATATAGAGTTTGAAAAAGTCAAAGATTCGATGTAATCCATTTCGATGTCAATATTCGTTGTGTGAGAGGCTCATTGTGGATCTTTTCTCCTAAATCAATCTAAATTAACTGTCTTCACAAAAGTAGGGAGATTTCGTTCTTACACCTATTTACATGAGTTACTGGGCACTTAGTGCGTTACATATAGAGTTCGAGAAGGTCAAAGATTTGATGTAATCTGTTTTCATGTCAGTATCCATTATAAGAGGCTTATTGTGGATATCTTTTTAAATTCAATCTGGATTAACTGTCTTCACAAAAGTCGAGAGATTTGCATATCTCGTTCTTACACCTATTTACATGGGTTCTTGGAGTTCAAGAAGGTCAAAGGTTTGATGTAATCCGTTTTCATGTCAGTATCCATTATAAGAGGCTTATTGTGGATATTTTCTTCTAATTCAATCTGGATGAACTGTCTTCACAAAAGTAGAGAGATTTGCATATCTCGTTCTTACACCTCTTTACATGGGTTCTTGGGCCCCTAGTGCGTTACATATAGAGTTCGAAATAGTCAAAGATTCGATGTAATCCATTTCGATGTCAGTATCTATTGTGTGAGAGGCTCATTGTGAATCTTTTCTTCTAAATCAATCCGAATTAACTGTCTTCACAAGAGTAGAGAGATTTGCATATCTCGTTCGTTCTTACACCTATTTACATGAGTTACTGGGCACCTAGTGCGTTACATATAGAGTTCGAGAAGGTCAAAGATTTGATGTAATCCGTTTTCATGTCAGTATCTATTATAAGAGGAGTAGTGTGGATATTTTCTTTCAATTCAACAAGAATTAACTGTCTTCACAAAAGTAGACAGATTTCTGAATTAATTGTTCACAAAAGTAGAGAGATTTACATATCTTGTTCTTATACTTGGGTTCCTGGGCCCCTGGTCCGTTACATATGGAGTTCAAAATGGTCAAAGATTTGATGTAATCTGTTTTCATGTTAGTATCCATTATGTGAGAACTTATTGTAGATTACGTCTGTTCAATCTTCAGTCTTGAGCAAAAAAGGGAAGCCTTTAAACTGGTCAATGTTTGGCAACTTTACAAGACTAGTGGCTTAGCTTGAGATTGGTCTGAAATCAATTCATTTAGCCATTATTAGCAGGAAAGATGTCATGGAATTGGCGATGAGAATGAGATTATAGTAATCTTCAGATGTGACATAACTACAAATTATTTTCATGAGGCAACAAATCAGAAAGTATCAGTATGCATCAATTGTCATTAAATCCAGCCAGGCTACATAGGAACATTTAAAGAAACAAACTTTTGCTTCCCCATTGTAATGCTGCCAGTAGTAGTAACCACATACCTTTTTTCCACAGATGTTATAGTTTTCTACCTTGTTTGGTGGTCAATCGGTGGTCAATCTCAATATTAGGCCTTGACTCTACTCTAGTTCAAATCTGTTCTTAGACTACATGAATCTGCACTTTCCCGTTTCTCTCTATAAATAATACGTTTCCCTGAAAACCTCGAATCAATCTCATTACAGGTCTTTCTTAAGCGGGATACTAAGATTTTTTTCTTCTCTTTCTTGTTGATCTTCTGTCTTTATATTTCTCTGATTTTGCGGTGAGAGCATGCCTTCCATTTTTTTGTACCTGGAGGAGAAGACCACCAGCCCTTTTGTCTTCCTTCTCTCTAAGGAACCTTAAAGCCCCTAGTTTCTTACCACTGAGCTTTGATTCCATAAGATGAGGTTTCCACTAGATGGAATTGTCTTGCAGCTATTTTAGATTGGAATATCTACTGGTTATCTACTCAATTCCTCCAAACTCCTATCTGATCAACAAAAGATTGAAGAACAATCACTCAACAAAATTTGTTGGAAAAGGTTTGTTATTTCTGTTCCAAAACAATTTCTAATTAGACTTTGAAGGCCTTTAATAACTTCATTCCTCTTGGTATCGGAAACCATAGTTGGTTGTATGGTGTACAATATCCCCTCGACCCTTTGATCAGCTACCAGCCAACTGTGAGCACCAATTGACATCTTCAGGCGTGTTGTGTGTGTAAAACAAAAAGGAGGGAGAAGTGAATGGTGATGATACAAACGCTTTCTTAATTCCCTTAAAGACCCTAACTCTTCATCGTCTTTGTTTAATGCATGGAGCTTTGCCCAAACATGTCAATTAGGTGCTCCCAGTTTGCCGGCTGGCATCTGAGCAAATTGCCCAATGGATATTGTTTACTATACAACCAACGATGGTTTTCAAGAAGAGGACGAGTGAAGTTATTGATTGCCTTCAGAGTGTATGCAGAAACTGTTCTGAAACAGAGGTGATAAATATCTTTTCCACCACTTTTGTGGATTTACTCTAGCTATGACATTCAGTGTGTAGGTAAGGCTTTCATTGTGATTTCAGTCTTTCTTTTGCATATATCTGAAAATGTACATAATTGTATGAGTACGCAAAACTTGATCTTGTGTATTTTTTGCTTCCCTTGGTCTTATCAGTTATGTTTCTTAGAGCAACAACCAATTAGTGCTATACGGATGATATCAGCCGGAAGCCACTCCGATGTTTAAGTTAATCCTTGAAGGAGGGGGATTCTAACTAAAAGCACTTAGAGAGTAATAGTTCTTAGAGTATACCTTGCATAGGGCTTTTTAGTTACCTAATATAGTGGATTTTACTTGGGCTCCAGCCTTCTCTAGCAGAAGCTGTAGAACCATCGATGCCAGTTCTCCCAACTTTGCCTACGCTTCCATATAGTTTGACCCCGAAACCCCACCAAAACCAAACCAAACTGAGCCTTATGCCCCAATCAACTGGGATCGGCTAAACAAATGCGTTTTCTCTATGAGCTCTATTGAGAATATCATGTCCTGTTTTATGTTGTCGTCCACTACCTAACTCCAGAAGAACTCTTTCTTTTTCTTGCCCTACCCCTCTATATCTCCCTCTTTATTTATTTATTTATTTTTTTCAATCATTATGCCCTTTGTGAGCTAGTACCACCTAAACTCGAGCCATCCACAAATGGGGAACTGGAGAGGTTGAGTCCTTAAAATGGGAGTTTAGGTGAAGAGTTCACTGTTTCTGGGTCACATATTGTCGAGTTGTTTGATTTGCTTGAAACTCCAAATTTGATGCCTTCATGCTTGTTCTTTTATCACATGTTGTCTTCCTCAATTATCCAGGGATTCTGTTTTTTTCTTTTCCCAAGATCAAGAAGTATAACTGGAAATTGGATTTGCTTGCTTGAATTTGGTTTTGTGGCTTCCAATATTTGAAGAACAGGATTAGAAGGTTGAAACTTTTTTACATGCTTTTGGTTTATCGTGGGAAGTTCTTGTAAGTAGTTATTATCCACTTGTTTAATTTAAGAGAACCTTCATTCCTTGTGTCATTCTTCTGAAATATGCTCTACATATCCCATGCAATGTTATTGTAATTCTACTTGTGTATTGATTTACATTCTTGTCTCTTAGAAAGGGCCGCTAAACAATCAGACCAGATAGGCGCAGCAGGTAGCTTGACCGCCGTACCCGTCCTTGAAACACAAGGTGAAGCCATATCGGCCTACATTCTCATTTCCCTTTTTGCATTCATCAATTTTAAATGGAAAAAAAAAAAAAAAACCATGTTTTGCTCTAATAGTAGGAATTAAGGGTGTTGACTTGAGTGCTGAGCTTATTAGTTAAACGAAGTATTTTCAGAAAGCTATCTACTCTGTACAATACCTAAATACCTTGAATATTCTCCTCAGGTCCTCCCATTTGATTTGGAGCCACTGAAAACCTATCTTCCTGACAGAGATATCAACTTGACTATTGTCTGCATAAAAATACCGACGAGGCTTTTGGCCATAGAAATATGCAATTTGCTTACATGTGAAGAGCTAGAGGACACTGAGTCTGTTATCGAAAATATTGAATATGTTCGTGCACATGTTTTTGTCGTTCAACTTTACTTTCCTTTTTTTGTTCAATTCGGACAATAAGCTTAATTTACCAAAACAAAGGTGTTAATTTGTAGCTTAAGTTTATATTTCTATCACAAGTTTTTCGTAGCTTATACGATTCATATTGTCCTATTTTTCTCGTGTTATCATATTTATTTGTGTTTTGGTTGTGTTTACCTTGTCCTTTGGCACAATGTGGAAAGAGTGTCGAAATGGTAAAATGACTATCTAACTGTGAAAATTATGTGTTGGCTTTGAATCGTTGTCAACTTCTGATTTTCAACCTGAAAGCTACCCCAAGCAACATCTCAGTTTTTAAGAATGATCAATCATTCTGACAACATGTTGATCCTGTTGGCAAAGGAGAAAGAGACGATCTCTAGAGGTAGGCGGAAGCAGCTTCGGTACTAAAACGCAACAGCAAGTTTCAGGACGCAGACATAGTGACAAGTAAGACCAGGCGCTCCCCAAGAGGTTTTGAGAGCCTCCCTCGAGAAGCCAACTTCATAAACTGAAGACGAGGTTGAAGTAGCTAGGTTTTTCCCGTAGTATGGTTCCTGCACTCGTGCTAGTTCAAGTGACTTTATTTGGCTAAAGGTTTTGCTCCTCTTCGGGTATTTCATGATGATATGAAACTTGTCGCTCTTTATTGTTCAACGCAACGTGTGTAAGAACTCACGATTCCCTTATGTCTCTGCTGCCACACACAATCTCCCTGGCATTCTACCGTTCCTTTGAAATAGTACATTTCTTTCATTCTTTGAGGTTTTATGACTATAAATCTTCTAATGCCAAAAGTACTTCGCATGCAGAAGTTCAAATTTTCCCAATATGTTGTTTGTTTATGATGCTCTAGAGAACCACTCATTCAACCCAGAAGCAGTTGAAGAGGAGAGGAAGGAAACCATAGAGGTTGCAACCCAGAACCACGCACAATCTCCTTGTCTGTAGTAGGTGTGATAGGGCACATAATTGAAGCTGGACACAGTTCTGGTTAAGACCAAAAATTTGAAGATGGGGAGAGAGAGAACATGGTTTCAAATGATTATCTTTATTTGGTCCCTTAGAACTTGGAATGACATAATCTGGCAAATGTTACAACAATGACTGAAAGGCTAACTGCAAGGACACTTGGAAATGGCCTTTTGCATAAAAGTACTTTTCACTAACAAAGAAGGGGGATCATTTGAGCCAGGCGATGGATGAGGCCAGACATAGTATACACTTAAATCTCAGAGGAAGAAACCGTATGGGGAGTGAAAATATACATCTCGCAGCCGTGAGCCTCAACTTGGGCACTAAATGATGCCACCGCATCTCCTGGAACATCTTGATGCTGCAACCAGTAAGAATATCATGAGTAGTACCATCTCTGGCAATTGAGAGGCCAAAAACTTATCAACGAAATTAGCCAAAAAATATGTACTTGAAACTCGCTCAAGTACTAGAAAAAAGATGACGCATATGGTTGGAAGTCAAAAATCAGGCAATGGAATGGCAAGAGCTCGTCTTGCTAGCAAACAGTTACGAGTTTCTGCTAGTATAAAAAGAGGTATGCTGAAGGGAGAGCTGGCTATATACTATGAAAAGAGCCATGTGTTAATTGATCGAACGCCATGAAAGGTAAGGAATGAATAGGAGTCTCTGGTTAGGAGTAGTTAGTCTCACTTTGTCTTTTCCTATGCCACGGAGTATAGATGTCTAGTTTGCCACCAGAATCAGACACGATCAATGGGAATCCAGCATTCTTGGCGATGAAGTTGATTTGAGCAGAGCCAAATCCCCTATAAGTTGCCTTTCTTTTGCACCGACACTGCGAGTTTATCCAATGATAAACTTTATCTATGCAGTAGAAACAAGTTTCCTTCGAGCCCCACTACTTTTTCATTCAGCTTCTTTATATCTAGCAAAGTGATGTGTTCTCGATATCCAAATGCTGAACAGAAACAAGAAGTTCAACCACTGTAGTTGAGAATAGCATGAACAAGTTCTTTCCAGGCTCACTATGGGACTATAGCAAGACTAGGTTAAAGTAGCCAAATTCTTAGTTGGCTATACCACTAATGAAATGAAACTAATGATGAACACCAGAAATTCTAAAAGCTACCGTTGATTATTGGAGAATTCTGAATTTTTGGAAAACATATTTGCGGGTGTTCAAAGAGCAGTATTCCTTCTGCAATAAGATGCTAAACAGCCATATATTAGCCTAGGCTTAAACCTTGCAAAGTTGCACCTTCCACTTTGTGAGTAATAAAAAGAGTCCACTCAAAAACCAACAGTTGGTGGAGATTCAAAAGGAACTTGCAAGCATCGAAGCAGAGGATTTAAGAAAGTGCTTGAAGAAGTGTGAGTTTTATCGAGAAGTGTCGATGACTTCCATCTCCTCCTGGAATGGGCGTTATGGCAAAAGAACAAGACGAAAACAAAAGAAATTAGTCCAGGGTTCAATGTGACTATTGTCACTTTGGCCAACACACAAGATATGACTTTACTATTGTGGAGCGGCTTTTTGCAAAAAGATGAGGGGAAAACTCAGTATGATGTCGGAGAAGCAAAATATACAAGATCACAAACGTAAATTGCCCGCAGCTCGACTCTCTCGGTAAGAACCACTTCTTCTATCCCTTGGACTTTCCCACTTGTTTTGCTTAGTATAGAGACTGAAAGGTGGTCTAAAAGTGTTCAATATATGTGATGGTGATGAGGTAGCCACGCCACTGCAAGTGAAACGTTACCAGTTGCCATGTCATTTGAGCTGAATTTCTGCCCAAACAGCAGTGCTGTTGATGATGATGCATCATTAACATGTCCTACACACCATTCAATATTCCTAGTCTAGATGTCTATAGAGGTCAATGTTCTTACCTTCCACAAATCTCTCACGGAGACACTGATAGAGGATTCAAGTCCGAGTGTACCCCATGCAGCTGTAATAGTCGCAGCTTTTGAACATCGATTCCAAAGAGCAACAGCCAGACGATGTTTGGTCAGAGGACCTGCCCATACCTGAAAGAATCATGCACGGTTTTGAATGATAGATAGAAATGAGGAATCCTCCTTTCGACTCCGATTCTCCCACTCTTACTTCGAAAGTAGCTGACGACCTAAGACACAGTACTGTTTTGCTCTATTTTCTTTGGTTAAAGAAGAAAGGGAGAAGGAGAAAGGTAAGAGCAAAAACCAACGCAAATAGTGCAAATTGAAAAGGGGTGATAAAAAATAAATACTTTCCTCCATTTCCATGTTCAATATCCAATCAGACAATTAAGAAAATGTTAGTAAAAGGAGATCTTGACCAATTTGTTACCATAAGGAGATCTATACCTTTATATTTTCCCTTTTTCCGGTACATACATCTTCAAGTAAAAGAAAACACCACCGCATTGTGATAGCAACAATTAACGATTTCAAAATGGACATATTTTCTCAAACACAAATGAAAAACTGCATCTAGTAATAAAACAGTTTGTGTGATTGTTACAATTCTCAATACCATACTTGGAAATTATTTGAATTTGGTACTACGGAAAACATATTGCTATCTGGGATCCAATTCAAATGATATAAAAAGGTTCAAGAAGGAAAGACCTGATGGCAATCATCTGTTCCAGCAACATGCACTTTCCTGCCTTGAACACCCAGAGAGTCTGCAAAGGAAATGAAAATGTATATTTGAACTAGAAAATGAAACAAAGATCTGACGCCTCAAAATTTGACCATTTTCACCTCTCCAGATAGGAATGTAGTCTACCTTGGTTGACAGCAATGACCTCCTCATTGCTTAGTATTTCAAATGTTTCTGCAGTCATGTTTCTTACGTCGCACCCAATCAAAAGAGGAGCCTGCATATTCAATCAATGTAATTATCAGTTGTTACAGCCAAAAAAAGATCCAAACATACATGGTAAAGAACAGCAGGAGATTGAAACCAACACAATCATTTTATTGTTTTACGCTCTCCCTAATAGACTGAACCAGCAGTTAGGTTGCTGTTCCTTCACATGTGGTACTAAAAATGACTGCCATGACCAATCATCTTTGAAAATATACACAGTAATGAGTTACATAACATACAAGTTGTATGTTGAGTTTATGTAGACACCACACTCTGTGACAGGAAGAAAAACTAAAGTAGAAATAGCAAAACAATAATCTCTGAGGAAAAGAAGACGAAATGTAAAACTTCCAATCTGATGTATTCTACCGATGAGATAATAAAATTATAACGCTTCTTGGTCCGCTGCTTGTTTAATAGAAAACGGAAACAGCAAGAAGTGAATAAAAACCGACAAAGTTTGCAAACTGCACCTTCATCAAAGCCCAAATGCTAAAATGTGCTCGGTATTCATGGAAAGTCATGCCGCCATTTCCAACTTCTAACATGTCTGGATCTGAGAGAATGGTATATATCCAAAATGAAATAAAGATTCATGCATACAAATTGATACTTGTAGCCTCACCCACACTCAAACAGCTTTGTCAACATCACATTCTCACCATTCCATCCACCAGGACCAGCATAGGGAGCCCACTTGTCATTAAGATCAGCGATGGTAGTCATGCTAAACAGAAAACAGAGAAGAAATAAGATTCAACTATTAATGGTAATATGTGGAAGTGCATGTGAGTGAAATTAAAATGGTCAACACAAACCACAATTAGTCTTTTAAAAATCTAAATTTTCCTAATTATTGGCCAACAATCCTTCTTGCAAATTGGAGTGGAGAAAGCTCATCAATTGTTCTTACAAGCAAATGATGAAATTCAGGAGGAAAACTAGATGAGAAGAAAACTAGCTATCTTACATTCTTTGGAAATGAGGGAAATTTCATATGGATAATCCAGTTGGTTAGATGTTCATTAAACTGGAAGCAGCAAAATTTCGGTTGAGATTTTAGGGGGCAAATTCCAGTGTATATTATATATGTCTGATAGTGATCTGCAATGAAATTTCAAGGCTGACTTCAACTTGACAGCCTACGCAAAAGTAAAGATCTTGGTGCCGGAATTATAAGCTAGAAACACTAAAGCTGAATATTGTGACTGGCCATAAGGCCCATAACCAACCTATGCTACAATATTAGTCACTGAAGGTGCTATCATATTATTAACATTATGACATTTATTATTTTCAATGCCTTGCACCCGGACTTTATCTTAGGAACACGGTACTCAGATAGCAAGTTCTTTTTTTCCATCTCTTACAATTCATACGAAACTTCAAAGATTTGTCATGGTGTAGTATTTCTGGCTAAAATGTGATTTCTAAAACACAACACAAACAACTTTTGCTTGTTATAACCCAATGGTTTAGTCCAGAAATTAGAACCTTGCCCAAGTATCATTGATGTCTTCAGTTGTTCGCCAGCTATTTCCAACCTTCGAAGCCCATAAGGCAGGATCATCAACACCCCTGCCAAACGCCAAAACAAGAGACAAATAGTGTTCAGAAGGTGCAGTGCATGAACTCAGAAGCTCCACAACAAACCAAGAACACAGGTTTACCATTCACAAAGAGAATAGAAAATTGGACGTCCAGTTGCATTTAGAGCATCACGCATAGGTGGGTATCTGGCATTACAGAACCATGCTAAAATCAATTTTGTAGATGCAGTATCGAGGTGGGAAATTCAACAACACAGAAATGGGCCAAACCTTTCTTGCGGTTTGATTCCAAGATTGAAACAGTTGTCATATTTCAAATAATCCACACCCTGAATTACACAAAACCAAATGAAAACCCCTGGAGAGAGAAAACGGAAAACTAGAATACAAATTGTAGGAAATCCTTAGTCTAGCAAAGTAGTCTTGTACTTTCATGTGACCTAGATTGAAGACAACTACACAACTTTGGATAATCAAATTTCTGCAGATTTTGCTTAAGTAATACCAAAGGTGAGACACCAAGAAATATTAATGGTGAGGTTCCCGGAAAACCTAACTGATGTTCGAAGTGTGGCTCTTTTTTGTTTAAATTCCAGCAAACCGTAATGAGATTACTCCAGAATTTAGATAATACATATTCTTTTATTTCCAATGCTGGCGGTGACTCAACATTTTGAAGTAACTATGTAGGAAAGGATATCCAAAGCACTTCTGAAAGTTACATAATGAACTCAATCCTAGCAATAGTTATCATATATGTAACAAGACACATAGCAAGTTACCCAAGAGGCAAAGAGCTTCGCATCATCATATTCATGGTAAAGTGATCCAGGTCGGACTTGGCATGTGAAGATCCTACAAACTCAGTTGAATCAGTTAGAAGAAAGAGAGAGGATTGCAAAAGCAGCCTGCAACATTTCATATAGAAAAAAAGTAAAAGTTCCATCATGAGTTTAATTTCTAATCTTCTGACCCGCTATTAGGGAATTCATCCTACCCAGCATCAGAATAAATTCCGAGCTTGAGGTCTTTCTCATGTACATAGTCAGCAAGAGCTGCAATTCCTGATGGAAAAGTTTTTGGATCTGGAACTAGTTGACCCTGCATAACCAAAGTACAAGGAATAGAGGACAAGCAAGTTGAGACTATATACTATATGGCGTTTACAGTTCGTTTCGTACAATTTCCAACATAATCATATCTTCTATCAAAGTAAAAGTGTGCACCCTAGACGATGATTTTAGATGCCTACATGGAAAAAGCTGTCAAGGATGAAATGGGTGTAAATACAAAGTGGCCTTGAGATATAAAGCAACCATTACAATGTCCTAAAGGAGAAAGAAGGTGTCTTTGCAACAGACCACGAGGTATACCATTGTCAACTCTTTGTGGCCCAATGCCTATGGGCTACCCGTTGAGAAGGTGGCTCCCCGGTCCATTACCTCCATCACCAAATTGTGACAAATTCAAACCAATTTTTCAGAGTTTCTAGTAGCACTACCAGGAAAATTTACCAGCTAAGCTAGTAGAAACAACCGCCACAATACATATGTGTAAGGGGATTCAGATTGACCTTTGAATTACGTTTCGCAGCCGACCAGCAATCATCTGCATTTGATGGAATTTACTTAGTGCGCTATAGAACTAAGTTGTGAAGTGGAACCAAAGAGATAAATCATGTAGAAAAATACCTATGTTTACATAAGTATATCCTAAATCTGCCAAACCAGTTGAGATAAGTGCATCCGCTGCAAAGAGAAAATCAGGAAATTTATGTTTGGACCCTAGCATTTGAAAAACAGTATAACCTGAATAGCATTCCTGTGTGGAAGTTTTTTTATTTTTCTCTTTTTCTTTTGAGGGTTGGGTGTATATCTATACATGCATTCAAAAGAGGCAATTGCAAGTTTAAGTGCATGTAACAACCATTTTGCATGTATAGGCATCAACACCATAGACTGGTAAACATTTGATAGGAATAACAGTGAATAAAAGAACAAAAGTAAGTGCAAACTTGGCTTCATCTTATACATTTTAAATCCGCATGGGTTCAGAATGGCGCCCAAAGAAAATGGATATCCAGCTAAATAACCGTTCCATTGGCTCTATAATATGCTCTGCCTCCTTGGGATCAACTCCGATAGGAGCTGGAGAATCCCAACAACGATACTTAGGATTAGCTTGCAAATTTGTAGCACCATACTAGAATCATTACCAATGGCAAGGTGTGCGCCTAAGTGTGAAAAGACAGTGCTAGCTTTGTTATGCCGAAACCTAATGACACGAGTAATTTAACCACCTTCCTTGGAAAGGCCTTCCTTTCACCAGGGAAATAAAGCGCCTCACTTGCCTGCATGTTGGTGTTTATGGTGAATGACAAATCTTCATTTCTTCTTTCTTTGAGAAAGATTTTGGGGTCCTGTTTTTATGAGAATATTGGCTTGATTTGCATCAATTTGTTCAAAAGCTGTTGTGTCCACTAACAAATCAGCGGTTGGCATTGGGTACTCGTCTCAAAGTCTTCACATAGTTTTATTCATTTGCTAATTTTAATCAGTTCCAACAAGGGGCCAGAAATACCTGTTTCCTTGATAAGTGTTTCAGTGATGTTGCATGCAAAGAAATTCCAGCTATTCCATCTGCTCCACACAGACAATCAAATCTAAAGTAACATATCATCTCTAGAATGTGCGGTACTAAAACATTAACATTTTCCATATTGTACATGACAATACCCTTTCCCTATAACTCACCTATACAAAAATGGTACAAGCATACAAGAATAGATAGTAAAGAGGACACCCACTACCCGAAAAGGGAATGTTTCCTACTATTCAAACTCAATTTCAATGATTTAGTTAATGTCAACAATAATCCTAAACTCCCAAGATGTACAATAAACTGATGATTCAGCAAAACCCTTATCAAACAACTAGCGTATATATACAATCCGAGATACATGCGTAAAACAATATACAGTTAAAAGTACTCTCCTTCACAAAAAATGGACTTTATTGTACCATCCAAACCCAATTTCTGTAATTTAGTTAATGCCAAACAATGACCATAAACTCCCAAAATATACAATAAACTCGTAATAAACAAGAAATTTTCTTGGAATTAAATAAGAGGAGAATACCCCATCTGAGGAGTTAGGCCCAATCCATTGTTCAGATTAAGAATGCCATAATCGGAAACATCAGAGCTGTTGTTGGATCTGGGTTTCTCCTGATTCTGCAATAAATGCTGCACCGGCGCCACACGCGCTTCGATTGCAAAAGAGATCGTCGATAGATACACTGTCACTATGTATAATAATATAGAAGACTCTACGACATTCATCTTGCCCATTAATCTTCTCTCTGGGTTGTCACTTCTTCAAGAATGAAGACAAATGAAGAAGAAGATGAAGAAGAAAACTCGGATACGTTTCTTGATTGTCACTGATACATTACATTTCCATACAAAAGAGTAATGTGATTTATCGTGTAGCTTAGATGAGGGATTATGCCCACACACATTTTCCCCGTTTTTTCAATAAAAAATTCATGCGATTTCAATCCCTTTTCTCGTTTTTGTTGAAAAACAATTTGCATTATTATTGGCGATGATATGAAAAACCGAGCAGCCATCATCAAAGTTTTTTTTATTCCTGTACACAAGTTCAAGGAAAAGTGATATTAATTTTGAATTCGGTGAAATTTTTTGTTCAATTTTGGGGATTGTAGCATTGCCCCGAGCCAAGAACACTCTGACGATTAAATTAAAATTTTAAGTAAATTTAATGGTCTCTTTTGTGAGATAAACTAAATTTAATGGTCTCTTTTGTAGGATAAACGGTGACTGATATTATAGCCAAATGGTCGTCGATTATTGTATTTATTTCTTTTTGAGGAGTAGTAGTCCATTTATTGGAACTTCGTCTCCAAAATTTGAAACATTTCTGGGCTTCATTTACAAGATCTTATCGAACGAATTTTGTATCTGAGTTCTTTTCGCCGGGTGACATGTGATTCGGATGCTCTACTATGCAAAATGAAAACCTATAAAGAATCTAGAAAGGTATTTTAGAAGACCGAGTATCAATTGACAATTTAAAATATATAGTCGAATGCCTGAAATTGAGCAATCACATGTTGGGCAATCAAATCCAAAGCCGTGTATTAACAGACCGAGTGTTGAGTCAATTGGAACTCATCAATTGGGATTTTCTGGTTTTCAAGTTTACTATCATATATGATCTATGTCAAGTGTTCATTGTTTTCGCACTTATAATCTCCAAACAAAAATGTAAAATAAGCAATGTCCAAAGTGTTACAAAAATAGAGAAAACAAATATTTTATTCTATTGTACCTTGTAAAAAAAATAATGTCCAATAAATTATCGTACCTCCATTAATTCTAAAACTTTGAAATGTAACAATAGAATAAAAATATTAAGAAATTATAATGCCTATTTTTGTCGTAAGTAACTTGCTATTGGTTGTTCTAGTATTTGAAAACTACGGTTAATTACTTGAGAAAAGATCACTTTAAGTCAAACTCAATAGAAGTACGATTAAACTTTTTGTCTTAGATAACTCCATCAAGAAATCTATATGCCTAGATTCAATCTCTTGCCAATATTTGAGACGAAAAAGCAATATTACCTTTATAATTAAGACTCGTATATATCTAAATAATCTTATAGTTATTTATTTTGCGATACTGATTGATCATAAAAATCACATAGAAGATAAACTTCTTGCTGCCATTGAAAAATCGCAATCTTAGAATATTGTTTTAGGCCTCCTAAAATATTGAGACGGCCATGTATTCAACCAATCTCTTGGTGTCTCCTTTATACTTCTGTTATTAAGGAAGCATGGATTCACCGGCAGGTATCTATGGAGCCTTGGATGTTGCTTCACTTGGGTTAGGGAACTTAACCTTGCATTTCGTCTCTTGAATTCCTAACAGAACTAAGTGACTTCGGCTCCTTTTGTATCTATCCTTGGAAGTAGGGCGAGCGAAGGGCGAAGACAAGTTGTAGGAGACTATGCCGAAAAACCCATTTCCTTGTCAAGCTCGGCTATTACTTACTGTGGTAGGCTAAAATATACAATAGTGGGCCGTCAGCCGACGATCGCCTTTGGCCTGTTCCTTTTTGGGCCAAAAATAAGCTCGGCCCAAAAGCCGAAAGCTTGTCTTTGGCTAACGGACCCAACTGTCTTGAATGACTTTTAGCATCATCGTTCGACCAAGGATTCCAACACTGCACCTCTTGTCTTCGGCCAGGACGCCTAACGTTTCACACTCGGCCATGGCACGCGAGAACGTGCTTTTTTCTTTTTGAGGGGATGTGTAGGTGCTTGATCCGTACGGATGTGGGACACGTCACGGCACCTCTGTGGCTCCCGAACCATGACGCTACATTCTCGACCAAGATCCATGGCAATCAATTGGTCCTCTATACTATAAATATTCCAACAGCTCTACTACTACAGGTACATGCACGCTTACGCTAGAATTACTTTCAAGTTACTTTCGCTTTTACTAGAGACTAACTTGATTGTCGAAGTACCCACCGAAGATTCAACCCTAGTCTGCACTAATGTAGTGCTGAGTGTTTTGCGAATACAGAGAAATGATCTTTGAGGTTCTTCCAAGAAGTCTAATTCAGATTCCAGACTCCACAATTACTTTGGATTTTTACAACCGAAAACCGAAGGCATAAGCACAGCATTCAGTAGCAGCGAGTGTGGTCTAAGAATAGACCGAACCGATCAATTTAAGAATAGACCGAACCGATTGATTCATTGTGTACTTTGCTTCGCAAGCCCTTAACCGATCGATTTAAGAGTTACATGTCTCAAAATAGACCGAACCCAAACCATTTCACCTCTAAAGTGCAGTAAACAGCTTACATACATAAGAATATTATTGAGCTGATTTCCTAGCTTAAAATCAATTGTGCCATGGTAAGGTGGCACATAATAATCTCCTTAGAAGATTAAAGGGCTTATACCCAAGGGATTGGTTCAACGGAATAAGGTATGGTGATTAGAGGGGCTTGTCCTTCTAATGTTATGAGGTCAAACCTAACCAGAACCAATCACCAGTGGTCACTGGAGGCTTATTCAGTTATTAACTTAAAGATCCCGCAGACTAGTATAATGTGGTCACTAGTCGACATTAAGTTAAGAGTTATAATGTCAAAGTATAATCTCAAAACCGACTAATACCTCAACTATAAAAAGAAAAAAGAAAAATTAAGAAGAACCAAATACTTGAACCCTTATGAGTCGACAGAATATTGTCTGACTACTTGAAGGCTGAAAGCATATTATTATCACAATTTCTCACCTTTGGTGATACTGAAACAGTCAATCACACCACATAGAACTGATCATAATCAAATGGTGTGAACTCTGTGACAACATTACAGCAATCTTTTTATTAATTCAGGTATAATCATTCAAAGGGGTGTGTCCTCTAGATGACCAATGACAGTAGAGAATGATATTCAATGCCATGAATCATTAAATAGGGTTCATTCACCTAACAAATTTGGACCTTTATGTTTGGTTCACTGTTTTGGTCAAGACAATTGCTTCTCTTTTCTTTTCTTGAGGTTTCTAACAAATACTTTGAACTCTCCTATAATTTGACCAATTACTATTTTTGAAACCATATATTATGTGGTTATCTCTTTTATTGTTAAAATCAGTCAAACGTGTACCTTTATTAAATCTATTAAAACTTCAAGTTCAAGTTTTTTTCTTTTACAAAAAGAATTGTAACATAATTTCTATAACGCTCAAAATAGCCTATCTTAAAAGTAGAAGTCATTTTGTCAAAGAAATTATATTGCAATTAATTTTGTCAAAGAGAAATCTCGATCTTGAAGTTTCAATAGCTTAACTAATGGGCATTTGACAGATTTTAACAGTTTGAAAGATAACTACATAATAATTTCAAAGGCAAGAAAAAGTAGAAGTCATTTCTTAAACTACAGGGGTTAGTATATTTGTTAGAAACCCCAAGAAAGGCCAATGTAATTTGCCCTATTCTTCTATAATTCAGAATAACCGAGTCAGTTTATGTGTACCTCGATTAATACACGAGTAATTAATTTTATCGTACCAATTTAAGTTGAGATAAAATTATTTTTAAACTGACTTAGTAAAAGTTAATAGCACTTGGGAGATTTTAAACATAAAGGCCCTGTTTGTTAACTTGCTAAGGGACTTGGGATGGACTAAATAACCTCATGGGCTTAGGTATCACGTGTTTGGTTTGTGGGCTTGGACCGAATTGGTGAGGTGGAGGGACTGTTAGTCCCCTCACTAGGTGTATTAGGAATTCCATGTTAGACATGGTATTGGAAAGCCGGTTGTTCTTTAGTAGTGAAAAGTTACTCTTTGGCCCTTCACTATTCTTTAGTCGACTTTTTTTTTAGCAATTTCATTCAAACATTTACCTTTACAAGCAAGAAAAGATCTAGTATCAACTAAATGAGTTATATAATAACTTTTTATATTTATATTATCTGCCCTAAGTTAATAAAACTTATTCTTAAGTTGAATTTTGTTGATTTGTTTACTAAATCAACTCCAACTAAAACTTATTCATTTTCCATTTTGATTTGTTTCCAATGAGATAAATAGATAAATAAAATAAAGAGATTGCTCATTTTTTGTTTTGTCGGCCATGGACTTCATTTTTCGTTTCTTTTGAAATGACCAAGAAAAAAAATCAAGGTAAAAACAAATTTGAAAAATATGTATTTTAATCGCGTCCTTCATTTTACAAACAAACACCAACTATACATTATTAATTTCATCTCAAATGCAAACAAGCATATAACACTGATTTTAATAATTTTTTTGCATTACGAATTTCATCATAATCCCATCAACTTACGAATATCAAGCTACGAAGAAATTTAACAAACGGGTCCAAATTATTGAGTATGGCCATTGGTTATTGTCAAAGGAGAAGTGTAGACTAATTGGATAAAAGGGCTTTTTGTGAGTACTATTTGACTTTTGAAGTAGAGTAATTGGATGGATTGCCATTGTGGACTTCTATCCTTTAAATTAATACACATAATATTCCTTATGAATCTCATGATGACCCAATTTGATAGCTTTCAGTCATACATACATCCATCACTTGTCATAGACTAACGATTAGTAATAACAAGTCAATTATTTTGTTACGGATTTGACAAAACCCTCACACGTGATCTCGTAGGTAGAATCAAGAAAAATAAAGAAGAAAAATGCTAACCACCACTCGTGGTGGATAATATATAAAAAATATATCGATATTTGTAAATTGTGTATTGATATTCATGAATATATATATATATATATATTGCTATTCGTAAAATATATATTGATATTCGTGTTTATTTGGTATTATGTCTAGTTGTCCATCGCCTAATGAACGGTGGTTAGCAAGACCCAATAAAAAATTTGAGAATGCAAAAATACAGAGTTCCAAATTTATGAAATCTAGCCAACGCGAGTCATGTTCACAATTGTTGTGGAGTCTTTAATTCGGTAGATATTTCTTTGATTTGTTTGCACAAAATTTCTCTTACTTGAATTGCAAAAGGAATAATTAGTTAGTATCAATCGATCTCATGTGGAGGACGCTCTGATGATTACGTAATTAGTTCATGAAAGGAAAGGTTTTAGCTGAAAAATATTTGAGAGTGAGAAAAAAGCGTATATTGTGCTAGGTTCTTCAGTTACCGTACATAGAGGGTCGAGCGTGCACACTACGATGTCCGAGATCACCGTGTCGTGCACTACGTTGCTTGGACCAAATGCCTAGCACCTTGGACACCTGTCTTGTGCACTACAACGTTAGAAACAAGTACATCTGCATCTGACTTCAAGCATAACGCATTGAGTCCCGGGTCATTTTACACGCGGTCATGCTAAGCCACTTGTCGGTTATATATTAAGTTAATTACGAAGTTGTTGAACCATGGTCATGCTAAATACTTTTCGTTCGGCCCGACCTGTACGTTGGTCATGCATTTAAAGACAGGCTAGTTTGTACGGTGTACTGGTTGTTTAGAGCCTTCAATTCAACCCAACACTAGAGTGAACTAGGCCAAAAACTCATCACGAAAAGACCAAGTCTACAGTCATCTGACATTTGCTGAATCCAATCCGGACTCGCAGATGTCATAACCCGACGTCTCCTGAGTTTGGCCTACTACATCCATCTTGATTACTCTTATAATATGCTGTTAGGATTAAGTCTCTGAAAAATACAAAAAGAATCCTCAAGCAAGACACATGTAATATACCACAATTTCAGGCTCCAGACTCCATAACAGAATTATCATAAATTATCCCATAAATTTAACAGAATCACAACATATTCCAATTTATGAATAATTACCTGATCTCTCTATAAAATCAAGTGATTTCAAACACTTTTTAACCTCTTATACTATATTTACAACTCAAAAAAAAAAAAAAAACTGTAACGAAAGAAGCCTAAAAGAATCAACAAATGTGATTATGTAAAAGAAAAATTCTTTGGTTCCGAACAGAATGGTTTAAATTCACTCAAGTATGTAATACCCGTAGTTCAAGTGAATCAAATCCATTAATTCTGAATTCTGAAATATTTTGGCGAGAGTTTTTGTGGACCAATCTATATAAAAACCTATAGATATATCACCAAAAAAAACTTGAATAACTGTGGTGTTCCTAATTGTTGTTGCCATTGGTTCTTTGACTGGGACCAGATGGTGCCGCCATCACCCCCTTGGGAAGCATATTCAGAACCAGGGGTCCGTATCTTCCTTCAATCCTCTTGTATGAACCCATTTGATAATTAGTCCGGTAAAGATGCTGAAACGATTCTTTCTCCAACTGGGTCGCCGGAAAATCGCCGGCGGCGGTGTCTCCGGGTGTGGCGAGATTCAATCTATTCAGTGGTCTAGCTGAGAGAGACTGGCATAAGATGAGGACAATGAAAATGGTTGCTGTCAAACAGGGGAGATTATTGGGTTTGGCCATTGGAGATCTGAAAATTGAAGCTTTTTGATGGTTGTAGAGAGAGAGAGAGGAATTGGGTTTTGAAAAATGGGGTTGTGGGAGATTATATATATGGGGTTGATTGTGGCGTGTGAAGGGGGTGCAAGAAACTGCAGTTTTTTTGAAATAGTCAACGGTTATAGTCGGTGTTATACCAATCACAATATTTTGATAATCAATGACGCGTTTGGTTTTTTTTCCTTGTTTTTCAGGAAAATATTATGTGTGTAAATCTTAAACATTTTTTTCAGAGCCCGCCCTTTAGTCCGTGTAACATTTTTTTCTCTTTTGAACCATTTGTTCCGAGCCCCACGTATCTAGGTTCTGCAACTATAGCTAACAGTTAGTGTCCCACGGGTTGGAGTTTGATCGGGAAGCATTCAGATGTCTAAGTTAGTATTCGGAGAAGAAGAAGAAAAGAAAATATTGAATTAGGGTTGAAAGATTATATACCGTACTTCCTTAGGCATTGTGTCAAACCATGATAGGCACGTGCGGAGCACACACTCCGATAACAGTGACCAGTGACAGGATTCAGTTATGACATCACCTGATGACGTACCGTGGCCCAGCTCTGGATGTCACGTGCTGTAGCAGACACACATGTCAGCCGAGTGGACTTTAGTTTGCTATATGTCACACAGGTTGGTCTGTTAAGCCCGGATTCAGTGCAGTCCAAACGATGTGCGCCCCAAAGACCAGACAAGCTGCACGATGTGTCGTGAGCATATGCTTGTCTAAATCGTGTGCATCTTTGTAGAGCCCGTTAGTCGTTTTCTTCCTTTTGTACCATTTGTTCCAAGCTCTACGTATCTAGGTTCTGCAACTATAGCTAACAGTTAGTACCCCATTGGTCGGAGTTTGATCGGGAAGCATTTCGATGCCTAAGTTAGTACTCGGAGAAAAAGAAAAAAATAAAGTACTGAATTAGGGTTGAAAGATTATATATCATACTTCCTTAGCCGTTGTACCATGCCATGATAGGCACATGCGGAACACTCTCCTATAACAATAACTCGTAACAAACTCCAGTTATGATGTCACTTGATGATGTACCGTGATCCACCTTGGATGGCACATGCCGTAGCCGCCATGTGGGCTTTAGTCTGCTATATGTCACACATGTTGGTCTGTTAAGCTTAGACTCACTTCGGCCAAAACGATGATTCGCCCCAAATACTAGACAAGTTGCACGATGTGTCGTGATTCTAGTCAGTGTTCAATCCATCCTACTAAGATAAGTTACTAATGGGCTCGTTCGGACTTCTAATCCAATTCTCGAATTATTCAGCCCAGAAATCCTTGCCGATTCGACCCACTACAATCTTTTGAAGATTTTTACTGAAAAAGTTTATTATGTGAATCCTATCATGCATGAATCTGTTTGTTGTATTTATTCATTTAAGGTGGGGTGGTGTGTTTTTTCATCGATTGTCAAAGAATTTCATTTAATGCAATCCAACATTATTATCAATTGTCAAATAATTTCATTTAATGCAACACAACATCATTTTACCAATTCTGGACCAACATTGTTTCACTTTCCCACTTATTGTGGCACTTTTTGAAGTGTTAAAGAGATTCACCATACAATGTGTATATGATCACTTTGTGGGTTCAAGGTTAAGGCATGTCATTGCCAGTTAGGCACCTTATCTTGACTTTCAAATCATCCTCCATTGATGGTTCAGTCTATGAAAAATAACCCACTTGGAGCTCTCAATTTTGCGACATGACTCAATAGACTCACTTCGTTTTACCTATTTAACGTTTGAAAATAGGCCGAGCGCACTGTGCCCCTGATGCATTTAATCATTGGCTAAAAACCCAATAGAACTCACACACGAGCTCTAGCCATATTCCCTATAATTCCTAAGGGAGACTTCGGAGAGAACCAGCTACCAGATATTTTGGTTAGTCGTACTTAAGTCAGATGTGATAATATCAATTTTTTAAACGTCTATAGTTCGTAAAATTGACGGGTGAAAAATATTAGGGCAAATTTAGACTGAGATTCCTAAGGTTTTTGACAACTATGACGCCCTCTTGAGATTTCTAAAATTACTCTGACATTTCTTATTTTTCAAAGTATTATGAATGCAATTATTTTTCATATCTTTCAAATCAGTCAAGTGTCATTAGTTAAGCTATTAAAACTGTAAGTCTGAGATTTGCTTTGACAATAAACTGTAACATAATTCATATCATGATCGAAACAGTCAATATTGATTTTTTGACATTTTTCTAAAGCCAAAATTCAGACAAATTTCTAAGCTCTATTCGAATTTTGACTTTAGAAAAAACCCAGAAATTCAACATAAACTATTTCAGACGTGATAGAAATTATGTTACAGTTCGCTTGTTAAAAAAACTAAATTTTAAAACTATAATAGCTTAACTAACAATATTTAACTGATTTTAACGACAAGAGATATAACTGCATAATAATTTAAAAAAGTAACAGAGTTTAGAGTAATTTCAGAAACCTCTGGAGGATATCGTATTTGTCAAAAATCTCAGGCGAGATCAATGTAATTCACCCTATATTACTTTGGGGTGTTCAAAGGGTTATAAATGCTAAATATGAAGCTGTGCTCTGTTTTCTTCATTTACTATAAAAGCTTCTCCAGACCTTTTCCTATAGTTCGCAAATTGAGAATGAAATCTCAGTTTCTTTATGAAAAAAATCTAACAACACATATGTTTCAAATACATCTGGACACAGATATGTTCACAATCGTCGAATACACGTAGGGTTCATAAATTACTAAGAAATACACGTACATCTAACAGTTCCGAACACATCTATGTTCTCATGGGAAAGTGCTAAATTTGGATCAAATTTGGCCTCTAAGCATTTCTCATCATTTAAATTGATGTAAAACCCACATGGGAAAGTGCTAAATTTGGATCAAATGTAAAACCCACATGGGAAAATGCTAAATTTGGATCAAATGTAAAACCCACATGGGAAAATGCTAAATTTGGATCAAATTTTGCCTCTAAGCATTTCTCATCATTTAAATTGATGTAAAACCCACATGGGAAAATGCTAAATTTGGATCAAATTTTGGCTGAGGGGGTTGGTGCAGAGCAGCTTTCAGGAAAATTTGAGGTTCAATTGCGACGAGGATGAGGGATGGCATGTGGGAAAGAAAGGGTGGAGGACTGCAGCCGAAGTTCCGCGAGGAGAGAGAGAGAGAGAGAGAGAGAGAGAGGAGAGAGAGTTTTTCTTGTGGTAGAAGTCAGTGATATTGACTATGAAATTTTGCCAGCAAAAGGTCCATTTGGAATCTACCAACTCTCTGACCAAATTTTGAGTCGGTGACCGGTGAGTAAAAATAGGAAAAACTATTGGGCGAGCACGTAATGTCTCAATATTTATTCTCGAGGACGACACGTAATGCTTTAATATTTCTTCTAAATAAAAATTTACATGTGCCAAATTCTAATCCTAATTATTAAGCGGCCTGTAATGCCTCAATATTTCATCCCAAGGGCGACTCTTAACTGCACACATAATGCTTCAAATATTCTTCCTAATAAGAAATTATATGAACCAAATTCTAAGCGTAATTTATGGGCCGGGCAGAACGTAATGCCTCAATATTTCTTCCATAGGACGGCACATAATGTTTCAGTATGACCAAATTCTACGCGTAAATTATGGGACAATACATAATGCATCGTATTTCTTCCTAAGGGGGCACATAATGCTTCAATATTTCTTCCTAATAAAAATTTATATGGACCAAATTCTAAGCGTAAATTATTGGGCAGCACATAATGTCTCGGTATATTTTTCTAATAGCGTCACCTAATGCCTCAATATTTCTTCCTGATGGTGGCACATAATGCTTCAATATTTCTTCCTAACCTCAATATTTCTTCACAAGGCTGGCTTCAATATTTCTTTATAAGGCCGGCACAGAATGCTTCAATATTTCTTCCTAATAAAAATTCATATGGGCCAAATTTTAAGCTATGAATCCCTTACGATTTTTTTTTGTAAGAAGGGTGCTATAGCGTCGTGCGGTATTCCAAAATCACTGATTAATTTTTGCAAAAATAAATGTATTCACTTCGTAATATTACAAATTATCTAGTATTTTTTGGCGACCCATCACGTATGCGCAGACATATTCCTTCTAGTTCCTTGTTATGTAAAAACAAGAAGTTCTTGTCAATATCTACGATCCTCGTGATGAAGAAAATTTTCCATTCCGCCACCAATTTTGTCTCCATACAAGTACGCGCAAAAGAGAAGAAAAAAGTATAAGGAAAAACTCGGAAGAAAATAGATCTAATAAAAGTCTAAATCCAGATAATCTTTCAACATTACACGGTTATGCGGAACTCGCAACTAAATATTTATATTATATACAAAACACGTGTATTTTATTATTCTATTTCTTTCTGCTGATTTATATTGCAAAAAAAAAGGTGGAATACAATGCTTGTTAATTAAGACCTTTTTGTGGGGGCAGGTGTACCCTTCATAAATTGACTTTTTGGGGCTTCTTTGGATTGTTTCGTACTAGTTAGATGTTCTTACTTCTTTTGGCTGGAAATCCTTGACCTTCAAGTAAAGTTGTTTCACAAACATTGAGGTAGCTCATTGATTTTTATTTTTATTTTTTATAATTAATATATCTGATCGGCTTTGAGATTACCCACAACCTAATGACGATCAACTAGTCCTTGGGACCATAAAATTAACGACCCGACTAACCGACTAACCTCTAGTAATTAGTTATAGTCAAATTCGATCTCGTGATTTAAAAATAACTTACTTTTTTGTGACAGTAAACTCAACCGTTGCAAAAAGTGAGCAACGGCATCATAGGCGGTCGCAAACAATAATACTTTTTGCGATGGGTAAAGAACGTAGTCGCAAGTAGTAGTTTTTTTTACAATGGGAAAATAAGCCGTCGCAAAAAGTGCTATTTTTGCAACTGCAAATTAGCCGTCGCAAAAAAAGTACTTTTTGCGACGGGAAACACTGCCTTCGCAAAAACGTTGACGCAAAAAGCATATTTTCTAGTAGATCTAGTAGTCTCTAGTAATTAGTTCTGGTGAAATTTGATCTTGTGACCTAGTAATTGGTTTCGGAGAGAGTTGAGCTTGTTTTTTTTTAAGTTCCTCCATTTAATCATATTGAGTGTTTAATTCTTGCCAACTCTTCTCATACTCATTGACTATTTGGCATAAAAATATGATCTTATAACAAAAAATGAGTTGTTTCACCGTCATTTTTCTTTCTTTTTATTCTTCTTCTTTTTTTTTTTTTTTTGGGGGGGGGGGGGGGAGGTTTGTTTAATCTCTTTTTCGTTAGCGCCCTTTCTTCATCTAGCTCCATCCTATGTAATTGGTATGCTAATTGATCATGCAAATTTCAGACCACCCTTTGTCGATCCCAAATGCCGCCTCAACTAAAGAGACCAACTTCCGCCTTTGAACCATTTGTGATGATAAAGTTTACCCTCCATCTAATGTAACAGTTGCCTCTAAGCCTTAGGTGTAATAGGACTCCCAGTTACTGTGCACAATCATATACTGAGGTGCTCTCCGCCAATTGTTGAAACAACACGAGCCAAACTGGGACTCGATTAAGAAAGATGAAGGACCCTCTGTGTCAATTTCGTAGAGAACTCTAGATTTCCAGTTTCTAATTCTCGAGTCAATGCACTTGTTCACTACAAGGTTTTTATTCTAGGATTTCTCTTTCTTGAACAGAGACGCGGGACGATATGATCAAACTCATCGCCTCCTTCATTCTTAGCGGAGGATAATTGGACAATTTATCTGTCTTGGACTTTGATTCCATTAAAGAGCTTTGATCTGGTCTAAGTCATTAACCTAATTCTTAAATAGAAGCCCTAGTTTGTGGGCCTCATTAGGTGTCCTTGTGGTGGACTAATTGAGTTGGGAGTTACTTTTTCAAGCCCAACAAATATTCAAAATAAATATTCTAATTTTTGGGCCTTATAAGTCTCTTTACATTGACATAATTCACTTAGAATTGCAATTACAAGCCCAACAAAAATTTCACAAAAAGTACCCATTTCAAAAGGGATTTGACAGTATTCATGTGTGTTTACAAGTATTTGTACGTAATTATTTTATTTTTAGCTCACCCTCGAGTTTTACCCGTTCGCGCTGCAACTTTTCTTTCTTATACTTGTTTTCGTGTGTGTGTGACGATAAAAAATGATAAAGAAACAAATATTCTCTCGTGTCTAGAATACGTAGATGATCATAAATGCAAAATGGGTAAAAATACCCACACATTACATCGTTCCGTATGTCTGTGACTCTGTATTCGTGCACGTGTGTATAAGTGTTTATACGTAATTATTTTATTTTTAGCTCACCTTCGAGTTTTACCCATTCGCGCTGCAACTTTTCTTTCTTATATCCTGTTTCGTATGTATTTCATAATGAGGAATGATGATGATGAAACAAATATTCTCTTGTGTCTGTATTATGAACCGGGTGATAGATACAAAATAAATAATGCGAGAATTATATTAACCAAATTTGTTTCCCCAAAAAACAAATGAGATTTAGTGAAAACAAATTACTTGGTCGATATACTCTTAAAAAATATCAGGATTCTTCGTCAAAATATCAATATACATATCTATTACTATATATGAAATTGTCAATTAGTATATATATATCTCCAACGTATAAAAATAAAAAGAGTAAAATTTAAATTTTAGGCCGTGGCTTCTCTGTCGTTGAGAAGCCAATTGCACCGCTGTAGTTTGTAATTATTCACGCTCATGCCCTTTTCATTTATAATAGAAATAATAACGAAAGCTATCTCCACAACGATAGAGGCAATCAACGACAATAAGATAAACAAAAGAAGTACGTATGATAGAAGTTAATTCTTCAAACATGAAAGCGATTGGAAAAAAAAAACGTATCGCGTGTTCTAAATATAAACAAAAAAAGTACATCAAATAAGATAGAATTTAATAACGATAGAGAAAAAATTAACAACACGTATGATGGAAGTTAATAACGATATGGAGAAAGTTGACAAGATGCCAAAGAACGTAGTGCGATTAAAATATGTGAAATTATGTGATAATACAGAATTTAAAAATTAGAAGGAGGCAATTAGAATTGACAGTTGAAAAAACTGACCATATCAATGGGGATTGGATGCTATAAGAGGATATGTATTTTAAAAAAATGGTCTCTTTATCTTTATTTATTTTAGTTGTCAATAATGCAGGCGACCAATAGAAATAGAGCCGAAGATATCGGCGATTATATTTAAATAATGATTGCATTTTTTGTTTGTTTGTTTGTAGTATAAATAAAGTCAAAATCTATTCCTAATTTTATAATCAGTCTTAGGTGTAACATAATCCTTCCTAATTTTAATTGGCAGCGATATAAATTTATTTTAAATATTTTATGTATTTAAATATAAAAGTATAGAATGTTTGGCATTTAGCATTTATGAAAATAGTTGCCCTAAGCTGGTACTTCATCTATTAAAAAACAATTCTATTTCAAATAATTGTGTCATTGTTCGCGTCAAAAAATAAAGCTCTTCCGTGCATAATTTTTACATTATTTTCACACTTATCTCAATTATTTCCTCAAATCGGAAAGGACAAAGTCTGGAACTTACGCGCAAAAGAACTTTATTTTCGTAATTAAAAATAGAATATAAATTTCCGTTGGAGACTATTATTTGGGAACAAAAGAAATATGTATTATCTTACTATATACTATAAATGAGCAAGTCGTGTGTCAAAATCTCGCATTCTTCTGAAAAAATAGAAAAAAAAAAAAACAAAATAACACATCTCCTTTCTCTCTTGTTTTTATTCATTAACTGCATCAATTTATTTCTCTTTATTATATAAATAGCCGTGTTAATCTCGCATTCTTCGGACAGTATTTGTATAGTCTTTCGGTGTTCAGAACGGTATTATTTACGAGTAACACGCTATCTCTAGAGGAAATTTATATAAATCATTTTTTTTTTCAAGTGACGATAGATGTATCTATATCCATCCATTCACATGCATCCAATTCAAAAGGGGCGGTTGATATGTTCTTGAAAAATTTTATTTCACACTTAACTCGATATAACGCAATTGCTGATTAACTAGACTCAATGACACTGCCTGATTTATCTGACCGAATCAAAGTAATAGAAAATTATTTCCCCTTGATTTGGATATCTAGAATTATTTTGAACTCTAGAAATATGCTTAGCCTAAGTTTATAGACAGTTGATTTCATATAATATTCTGTATTTTTTTTTTTTTTATAGTTTTTCAAAATAAACTTAAGTGGGAACAATGAATTGGCTTATGTTTATACGTACAACCACTTAAACATTCTCACTTGAGTGCGAGCGTGCTAAAAAAATTAGTAATTTATTCTTTTATAAAATAAATATTTTGATAATTTACAATTAACAATTACTAGACGTTCAAGGTGTTGATATGTGGTTAATCAAACCAAAAAAAATAATAAAATCATAATATGAAGAGTCCAAAGATGAAGGTGAATTTTTTTTTTATAATAGTAAAAATCTTATGATTAGGGGTGAAATTAGTTCGGGGTCGGTCGGTTCGGTCCAATATTTAATATGATAACACCTAAAAAAAAGTTTAAAAAGTTTTCGCATATTAAATGATATTAAACTCGTATATGCATTACGTCTATTCTGGCCTCTAATATATTATTAAGTGGGATTTGCCTCTATTTGGCTAGACTTATCTAAATTAAGTATTTTTTTGTCTTTATTAAAAAAATTATACTTGTTATTTTTGCATCAATTTTTTTATAGTTTATTAGTTTGTCTCAATTAAAAAAATCTAAAAATTATAAAATTATGTTCAAAAATTAAAAAATTATTAAAAACAAAAAATAAGTCAATATATGTTTTGAATTTATTTTTTATCTTTTCTATTTTTTATAATTTTTTAAATATAATTTTATATTTTTAAAAAATTTCTTATCAAGACGAAATCAAAAAATTGATGTAAAATAAAAAATTATCAAATTTTTTTAAATAAAAATAAAATGTAATGAATTTGCCCCGGATTAGTAAAATCTAGTACAAGTATTTCTCTGTTCATCTACTTGATGGCGTATACACACACACACATATACACACACACACACATATATCTTAGGCCTATATATGTACAACCACTTCGACATCATCTTTGTATCTGTGTGTGAGAGAGATACATAGACGCTAGAGCACTGAATACACACACACACATACGTAAATATACATTTTCCGAGAGAGGGTGGGCTGAAACTGTAGATTGCGGGCTCAAAGCCGCCTTTATTCCCGTGGGCTCATCTTTGTTGTGATTGAATTGACGACTTCACTGTCGTCGGGACCTGGGATTGCGGTGTGTCTTTCATTGAGATTAGATTTTCAAAATTCTCCTGTTGTTTTCTTACTGTTCCTCCAGTGAAAATTTCAGTTGCTAAATTCCCCTTAGGGGCAAGGGTGAGTTATCAGTTTCTTTGATCCTCATCACTCTGCAGAAGAAAACCCAGAAGGATGTAGATAAAAGAAGAAAATAAACCCACATTCTTGAGCATCTGGGAACTTTCTTCATCTGAATAATCCTTACTTGAAGGTTTATTGCTTTCTTGAATTTTCTCACAAATGTCAGACTTCTAAAAAGTTTAATGAGAGTGATAAAGGTCTGGATATCATGTGCCTTTTTGTTGAAATGGGTGTGAAAGTGTGTTCAGTGTCGGTCCTGAGATATCGGGGCATGAAGCGAACCATTCAATTGTGTCCTTGGACCTATTTTATATAAAGCAAACTTGAAATCAAAAAGGGATTTTTTTAGGGGCCCAGAGCGGTGGCTTACTGGACTTCCTTCTGAGTGTGTTGCCTTCATCTCCTTTAAATGATGTTGTGAAATAGAGATATGGGTCGCTCTCTTAAGTTTTCCTTTTCCCCAGAATATTCCTCTGTGTGTAGAGTTTTGTTATCTCAGTATATATATAAACATCAACATTTCCATTTCTCATACAGCAAGGATCTGCATCTTGCTTTTCTCCACCAACTAAAGCACAGTGTTAAGATTGGAGCCTAAGAGGCATGGATGTTAAATACTTAAAGAGTTGGAGCACTTCCAAGGTTTGTTCACAACATTGGTCCCATTTACGGATATTTGAGTTTTCCAACTTTTGTTCAGTTAGGAGTTTCTTCTAATTCAGCTGACATCGTTAAATCTACAAGATTTTAGGCAGTGTTGTGCTTTGGTTGCTTCGCTGGAATGATTTTTGGAAAGGAATGGGATGTTCACCCCCCCAACCTCCCAATATAGCCATCATTCACCTACATTGGTGAATTATGACTATTTGTAATGTATATAATTTTTTCATGTTTTAGCGAACCATGCCAGAATAAGTATTCCAAACTAATAACCATTCTATTACCATTGAGGTGGTAGTCGAGTTGGCCAAGTAGTTAAGGCTTGCGACTTAGGGTTTTGCTCCCACCCAAGGTTTCAGGTTTGAAAACTCTAAGTTGTTATCAATTTTTATGGGGCCATACCCTACCTGGTTTTTCCCTGGCTTTAATTATGTTGCCCACTAGTAGAGGGTAGGATTGGTCCCTGTATTTTAGTCGAGGTACGCGTAAGCTGGTCCAGACACGCGGAGATTTAAAAAAAAAGGGTGCAGGGTGAAACCACTCTCTCTCTCCACACGCTCGCGAGTTCAAACCTCGTTTGCGGTATTAGTCCTCGTGACCAGATGAATTGTGTGAGGGCTCAAGGGTGCCGTTCGCACCTCAGTGGGGGCTGTGGTGAAGGCTGTTGCACTCAGAGCATTGGCTACCTCGCGAGAGCATCACGCAGCCGATCATTCCACAGCGGGTAGGAACCCCTATGGTCACACCCAAGAGGGTTCACTAGGCTGGTGCCCCTTCCTAATCTTTTTACCCAAGAAAAAAAGAAAAAAAAGAATGCCCATTCTATTTCAGCCTTCACTCCAGTGATCCATACACTGCCGTAGTTTCTTGCTCACCTCTTGGGGATTCTAGTAAGCTCGCTTGATTGAATAGTTCTCATAGATTTTCTTGCTGAATTGCATTTCACTATTTCAGAAGGATTCCTGGAACAATATTCTCCTCTTAGCTTATCAAAGCCTTGGTGTTGTGTATGGGGACCTGAGCATTTCCCCTCTTTATGTATTTAAAAGCACATTTGCAGCAGACATTCATCACTCGGAGACGAATGAAGAGATTTATGGCGTTCTTTCGTTTGTTTTCTGGACTCTTACTCTAGTTCCTTTATGCAAGTACATCTTTATAGTCCTTCGAGCTGATGACAATGGCGAGGGTGAGTACTACAATAGAATGTCAAATCAAATCATTTGATCATAAAACTAAGTTTTTTTGGGGCTGTTTTTGCAGGTGGTACTTTTGCCCTGTATTCCCTAATATGCAGGCATGCTAAAGTGAGCCTTCTTCCTAACCGACAAAAGGCCGATGAGGCATTGTCCACCTATAAACTGGAGGACCCTCCGGAGAAGAAAAAAAGCTCAAGTTTAAAATTGTTGCTTGAGAAACATAAATCAATGCATACTGCTTTGCTAATCTTGGTTCTCCTTGGCACTTGTATGGTAATTGGAGATGGAGTTCTCACTCCAGCCATTTCAGGTGCTCGTCTTTTCTGTTAGTTTTTAGTTTGCTAATCACATTCATTGCGAATCTATTGACAGAGTGTTACTTGTGCAGTTTTCTCTGCAGTTTCTGGCCTCAAGTTATCAACGTGTAAGCTTTCTAGCATAGAGACAAAAGTACTAATAATATCTTCTGTTCATTATATTTTCCTTGCTAGTAGTGAATTTCAGTTTGTGTTTACTTCTTGTATGGAAATTTAGTTTGGCGCCCTCTTGCAACTGGGCTAGGGGGGGGATACAAAATTTGTTTCCTATTTCTTACAAAGAATGTTTCATATGACTGTTTGCTTATTGTTCAATTTGTAAACCTGTGGTTTACAAATTCTAAAACTCTGATGAAAACAAATGCCTTTCAATTTTGAGAAAATTGCATGCATATAATTTGTAGGAGACGAGGCGTGGCATATGCTTTGCACAGTTGGATACTTGGAAATGATATAGGAGAACAGGACCCATTTGCTTATTTTCACCCATTTAGTGCACAGAGACTTTTTGGCCCAAGTGCAGGGTGATTATTCGAGTTGACCAAGTTGCCTGTCCTGTCCTTTCCGGTCCGGTCTTATCCCTTTTGCTTCTTTTATGTGGGGGCACAATTTGCTATATGTTTGCTTAACTAATGTGTGTTCCTCTTTTTCACAAGTGATGTGTGAATAATAATGGATCCGTAAATAGATGACTAAAAAACTTTCACCTGAGGTTCCACACGCATGTAGTGGTCATAAAAGTACGCAGTAACACTAAGGTTGAAAGTTCTTGACAACAAAATTTTGTCCCGATGAAATTAGATTACTCCATTGCAGTTCTTTCAAGTTGAAATAAGTCCGTGTGTTGATAAGAGTAAAATGTTTACTTCATCCCTAAACTATGTCCAAAACTTTTAAGTGTCTCTAAACTATCAATTTCATTTACTTAGTCCCTAAACTATCAATTCGAATTTTATTTAGTCCCATTACTAACATTTGTTTAAAATCCGTTAGGAGGGAGTTTATTACTATTTTAATCCATTAGAAGGGCTTAAGTGCAATTTAGTTATTACCTAAACTAAATCCCTACCCCTGTTTGCTATTCTGAATTCTGAAGAGGGTTTGGTGTTCCTTTTGCCGAAGGTTAATTTATTGTTGATTCGGGCCGAATAGGGTTTGTTGGTCTCTCTCTCTCTCTCTCTCTCTATCTCTCTCTCCAATTCCAACCATCAAAATAGTTAAATAGGATCCCATTGGTTCGTTCTGATAAAAAAGATTGGGTGATTTGACAATGACTTGGGCGTTGAGATCTGATAAACCTGCCCCAAAGTGTAAGTTTTTATTGTAACTCTGTAAGTTAATGCTTCTGATTCCTAGTGTAATACACAAACAACTGTTTTTCTCCTACTTAAAGATATTTGGCATTTGGCGTTATATTTTGTTAAGCTGAATTGATCTTTTAGCCATTTGTAAAACAGTCAAATTGTATATTTTGTTTTGTTTCGAATGATGATTTTGGAGAATTGTTTGAGTTATATTCTTAATGCTATGAATGTTTTAGTTGCTATGTTGAGTTTTTGTTGAGTTTCCTGTGGTAATTATTGTCTGATTGTTTTTTTTTATTTGAATTTTTTTAATAATTTTTATTTTATTATGGTTGTTTGTTCATATCGACAAGAGATTAAAAAAAGTATGAAATTATGTACCAACACTAAAAAATGTTCAGAAAAGATGAAAAATCAACCCAAAATGATGATGTGTTGACTTATTTTTCGTCTTTAGCGAAATTTTTTTAGCTTTTGAACAAAATTTTATATTTTTTAAATTCCTTTCGTTGAGACGAACCAATAATCAACAAAAAATAAAATAAAATAACAACTATAATTTTTTATTAAAGATAAAACATAATTAATTTCAATAAGGTAAACCAAAAAGAGTCGGACTCAAAAAAGTGGACTGATTTTCTGAGGTTTTTTTAATTTTCCAAAATATTAGCGATGTTTTTTACAAGATATTAGCGATTTTATTTTTTATTTTTCAAGATATTACCAAACCCTCTTCGGAATAGCAAACGTGGGTAGGGGTTTAGTTTAGGTAATAACTAAATTGCACTTAAGTCCTTCTAACGGATTAAAATAGTAATTAAACCTCCCACCTAACGGATGTTAGTAATTGGACTAAACATAGTTCAGGGACTAAGTAAATGAAATTGATAGTTTAGGGATATTTTAAAAGTTTTGGGCATAGTTCAGAGATAAAATAAACATTTTACTCTGTTAATAACTCTCACTAATGGTTCATAAATTTGTGCACTCAAGTTTATTCTCGAACAAGGATTCTATCCAGAGAAAATAAATCTTTTGAAGTTAATTTAGCACAGTAGTTCTAAATCCTCATTTCCTTGAAACAAGTAACTCATTTGGTTGACTTGATTTGCTGGGCTGAACTCCTCTCAAATGTTATTTTGTGTCAAGTCTTGCTGCCTATTCACGTATCTTTTGCTATACGATTTTGTCAAGGTAAAAATCAATATTAGGAACACATTGGTTGAATTCCCTATATGATTAACCTGATAATGTCATTATTCTCTTGCAGCAAGTATATGGGATTTAATTCATCAAGTAGTTCATGTTTTGAATTTCTTTTCTAGTTTTCATAGAGAATTTTACGCTTCAGAGTTAAATTGCACACTTTTGCTTCTTACAAATCTCGAGTGTCATTTATTTTGGCTTGTACCCAGATTACTTCACCCTTTATGCTCCTTATGTCCATATCCACCATTCCAATTGCAGATGAGTTGATTATGATTGCCTGCTTCATTATAGTATGTCTATTCGCATTGCAACATTACGGCACACATCGAGTTGGCTTCCTTTTCGCGCCAGTGGTGTTGACTTGGCTACTATGCATCAGTTCGCTTGGCTTGTACAACATATTCTATTGGAATCCACATATTTGTAAAGCACTTTCGCCCTATTACATGTTCAAGTTCTTAAAGAAGGCGGGAAAAGGTGGATGGATGTCATTAGGTGGAATCTTATTGTGCATAACCGGTAAGATTGGAAATCAGATGTACAAGGCAAACTCTCATGCTTTCCAGTTTCTAGGTATTCAGGTATGATGAATGTTCAAGGTGGATTGTCCCATTGTTGGACTGGTCATAAATAGGTAATTCATTTGGATGGGCACTCCAGTACTCATCCAAAGCAAATTTTAAATGACAAGAATACCCTTTTATGTAACTTTTTCCAGGAGGCACAAAACAAGAACATATACTTATTAGTTTTCTTAATATGGTAGTGTTGATCATTGTTCATGTACCAGTAGTTTTGTTTATAAGAAATAAGAATAACCATGGTTAATCTTGTGTGTGGACCCACAGTATTGTCGAAACTAAGTGCTCAACAAAAAATGAGCCAACACATTTAATGCCTGTACCTGCAGGTTCAGAGGCAATGTTTGCTGATCTTGGCCACTGCTCATATAATGCAATTCAGGTACATCTAGTCACCATTTTTAGGTTATCTGATTGCATGTCATGTGCTGGCACCATCTTTTCTATAACTTGATAGAAACAGCTCTTACTCTATTTTCAATTGCAGATTGCTTTCACTTTTTTGGTTTATCCAGCACTTATAGTGCAATACATGGGTCAAGCTGCCTACTGGTCAGTGCATCACAACACCAGTTTCCAGGTCAATTTTTATAACACAGTCCCAGGTATTCCTTTTGGCCTTCTCTATAATTTGGTATCTGTCCAAATAGTTGTAGCATCTCCGGCATGAGTTTTCAAAAAGGCCTACTAGGCAAAATAGGCAGCCATGAGCTGTTTTCACGACTCCATTTGCACTCTCAATGTAGCTAGGTAAAAAGCCTCTGGCCCTCTTCATCGGCTAAAAGCCAATCATGGGAGGATTGGCAAATTTAGTCAGCCTGTGGAGGAATGCCACATCCCCACGTCATTCGCCACGTTATCAATTTAAGTTAGTTTGGATGGATTGTTTAAATAGATAGCAGTACTAGAGTATAGCAGTGAGACAGTGGCTAGGCAACCTAAATATCCTAACTTTGTGTGTACTATTGCCTGGGGAAATTTCTAATGGTGTTGGAGATGCTCTCAGCTAGCTGTTACACAGTCTTGGGCAGAAATCAACCCCGAAAGCCATTTATTGAAATGAGGTGCCCTCAAGGTTATATACTTCACATTATTTTGATACCCACACCTTCCCTCATGTGCAGCGTGCTCAGTCAACAGCGCCTGCCACGTGGAGGCCAGAGACAGGCACAAGACTTATCGCTAGTACCTAGCTTTGATATCATGTTACACGGTCTTGTGTAGAACTCAACCACGAGAGCTACTCGTTGTAGTGAGCGAGCCTTTGTTTTTACAGACTTCATAGTACTTTGATACCCAACGGAGCTGGGACTTTGCTTCGAACTCTGCCCACCTCAAATGGCTCAAAGAGATCACCTTGGTCATATCCAAGTCTACTTGATAAGAATTGAACTTGAAATACCACGGTTTAAAGGACATTTAATTGTACAAGAAACTGTTGAATAGATCTGTATAATAGTTGCCTTCTGTTCAAGTTATCTGTTTATGTACTCTTTTGCTTGCAGAATTGGTAAGGTGGCCAGTGCTTATAATAGCAATCCTGTCTTCTGGAGTGGGAAGTCAAGCAATCATAAGCGGAACATTCTCCATCATCAACCAGAGTCAATCACTCGGTTGTTTTCCAAGAGTCAAGGTTGTTCACACCTCTGAGAAGATACACGGTCAAATTTATATCCCGGAGATCAACTGGATGCTGATGATACTCTGCATTGCTGTGACCATTGTATTGGGAGATATAAAGCAGTTGGGAAATGCATCAGGTAGTTTATGCTTTAAATCTGTTCCGAGTTGGATATGATTAAAACATTTAGAGATGGGAAAACTAATAAGGAAAAAAGCCTACTCTTAAGCCTTCATTTTTCTAAAACTATTATTGTTGAATTGCACCTGTCATGACAATGGTCTCTTTATTCTCAGATCTTCAAAATTGGTTACAAAAGGTGATGGTACAATTTTTTCTTGACTTCTGGGCAGTGTTTGGTTCACTGGAATGAAGCTTTCATGGAATGGTTGCCATGGGATGCTTATTCTGGCTGGGTGGTGAAAAATTGACAGAATGCACGTTGCAATGGGAACCATCATTCACCAGTTTAGGTGAATGGTAATTTGTTGGTTCCCAAAATTATTCCAGGAAACCAAACACTCTCATAAAGGAAAGGACTTGGTAATTTACCATGTATAGAAGACTGGTCAACTTGTATTCTATTAAGAATCCAACTATTGCTCTCTTTTGCTTGTTACCTCTTGAGGGACCTTTATTTTCAACTAACACACGCGATGTTATTTATTTCAGGATTAGCAGTGATGGCAGTGATGCTCGTAACGACTTGCCTCACTTCCTTGGTCATTATCCTCTGTTGGCACAAACCCCCCATAATAGCTCTTTCATTCCTCCTCTTCTTCGGCTCAATTGAATTACTATATTTCTCAGCTTCACTCGTTAAATTCCGTGAAGGTGCTTGGCTCCCAATCCTCCTAGCACTATTTCTTGTCACCATCATGTTTGTTTGGCACTACACAACCATCAAAAAAAGTGAATACGACCTCCAAAACATGGTCTCTTTAGAATGGCTACTAGCCTTGGGTCCCAGCTTAGGCGTGTCACGGGTTCCAGGTGTCGGTATTGTGTTCACCGGTCTCACCTCTGGAATTCCTCAAAGTTTCTCCCGCTTTGTCACCAACCTACCCGCTTACCACCATATCCTTGTATTTGTGTGTATAAAATGGGTTCCAGTCCCTTATGTGCCTCTGGCTGAACGATACCTTGTTGGCCGTGTGGGCCCTGCATCCCACCGTTCTTACAGGTGCATCATCCGATACGGGTACCGTGATGTTCATCAGGACGTTGATTCTTTTGAAACCAAACTTGTTGATAAGCTGGAGGATTTTATCCGCTACAACTGGTCCCAGAGCCATGGAATTACTGATCTGGTGAACGAGGAAGGTGGGTCCCAATCGAGCGAGGGTAGTCTGACTGTGATTGGGGCGGTTGAGCTAAATTTTGACGTAGGGGAAAGCATGCGACCGGAGAGCGTGTCCATCAGTTTTCCAACCATGGAAAGTGTGTCAGATGTTATTGAGATGGAGAATGTTGGTCTTGTGGAGAAGAGAGTGAGGTTTGCGATGGATGAGTCCGAGTCTGAGTCTGATGCAAGACTTGCAGTGGATGTGCAGTTGCAAGAGGAGTTGCGAGAGTTGTTTGAGGCCAAAGAAGCTGGGACTGCATTTATCATTGGGAATTCGTACGTGAAGGCAAACCAAGGATCGTCGATTCTGAAGAGGTTGGCAATCAATTTCGGGTATAATTTCCTACGTAGGAATTGCCGGGGACCAGATGTAGCACTTAACGTGCCTCCGGCCTCTCTTCTTAATGTTGGAATGGTTTATGTTGTATAGTTCAGGAAAAAAAAGGTTGGTTGGGTTCTGTGTTTTTTGCTTATAATGTGGGAGAATCTCCAATCCCAAGTAGGTTGCAGGAAAGAAATTGTGCAGGTCAACTCAAATGTGAAGGTTAGAAACCTTTGCCAAGTTCAGAAATGGAAAAGTAAAATTTCTTGATCTTTAGAGGTTTTCCCTTGTGCCATTTTTGTGTTATATTTAGTTCTTGGTTTTCTGGTTTCATATCTCTGTAGTTTATATGGGGAAAAGTCTAGGCTCCCAGAAACTTCTCTCGAATTTAAAATCAGTGGTCATGATTTACTTGTATTTGCGGTCCCACGAATCCAAATAAATCATGACTTTTGATTTTAAATTAGGGGAAAGTTTCTCAGTTTCTTTTCTTGAATTGTAGCACTCCTCTTTATATGGTGGTCAACCTATCCCCGTGCTCTCAGCTATGTTAAGTAAACAATCCAGTGAACCTAACAAACCAGTAATTTCAGTAGTTCAAGAGGTGTTCATGCAGGTTCAGTTGGTTCTGCAATGCCTAGTACAGGTTATCTGGTTCAAGAAATGTTCATGGTCCTGAGTTACATATTGATCAGCAAAGTTTTCAAGAGCACAAAAAATAAGAATGCTGAATTACCTGGTGCAGCATTATCTTGTGTTGAATTCTCTTTATTGAGTCCTTTAATCTGTGTATTGCTTTCGCTTCCTTGAACCGGATACTCTGAGACCTCTCGGCTGTACTCTTCAAGAGCCATCCTAGCCTCATTTTTCAACGATGGTTTGGCCCATTAGTCTTTGTCGATTCCTCCCACTACAGTCTGGTGTAGGCTTTACCTGGTGCACCAAGTTGTCAAGAGCTTAACAAGTGTTCAAGGCTTAGTTAGTTAAGAGTTAGTTAGGCCAATGCGAGTTGGCATCCAGTTGGTATGAGTACGCATTGTAATTTCCCCACGTGTCTAGATTTTGATTTGGCTTAGTTTTATACGTAGAGACTCTGATTAAGTCGCTTGGGTGAAAATGGATACAAAAACCATAAACTTGGTCTATGGCTTGTAATTTTTCATATTGTTAAACATAGAGTTATGAATTCTTCCTCTTCTTTCCATGTGTAACCTTTGATAACCAACCTAGCCTTGTATTTATGTATTGATCCATATACCTCCCAACAATTTACAACCCGTAGAAAGATTCATCAGTTTTCAAGTATAATTTTACAATAGGAAATCAATCTCGCTCTTTATAACCTCTTTCTACATAGGTCTTTCAAGAGAATTTACACCAACCCTGAAGCTCCAAGGCTCACTCTCTAACAGATATGTTAGCAAGTCAGGACTAATGGAAGTTTATGTTCTGGTCCTTTTGCTAAGTCTAAGCTCGTCTATAACATCTTTCTCTTGGTCTTGATTGTTTTTTCCTACAACTTCCAAAGTCTGTTTCACCGAATTGGACTCTCCATTGGATTTACACTAAAATACATGTTCAAAACGTTGCATTCCTATATTACGTTGTCGTATTCTTGTGTATATCTAATATCTCATAGTCATGCACAATAAAGCGATTTGCACTGTTATTATGTGCATTACCAAAGAACACACGGTCAATAATTTTCGGACATAACTTCACCTTCTTAGATGTAGGTACTATCACTTTTTTGCAAGACACCCCACATTCAAGAGTATTTATAAGAAGGCTTTCAACCCTTTCAAAGTTCATAAAAGGTTTTGTCAGGCTTCTTCCGTCATAGTGTTCAAGAAATAATTTACAGAGAAAATTGCTTCCTCCTACATATTGTATGGTAATCCAAAACCGACCAATTGAGTTGGGAGTTGCCATTTCAAACCCAACAAATATTCAAGATAAATGGTCTATTTTTTGGGCCTTTACAAGTCAGTCTCTTTACATGGACATCTTTCACTTAAAAAATAACACGATTGTTCGTCAAAATATCAATATACGTTTCTATTACTACACATAAAATCGCAAGACATGACATATCTCGTTGAATTAGTATTTTCACCACATCATGTACAATGGGTATCGAACCCCCTCTGTTGTAGGCGGGCAGATGGTGAATGTCCAACTTCGATCGATCAATTTGTTAGGATGGAATTTTGCATATGAGTGCACGCGGCAACAGATCCAAGGTGTATTTAGCCCGAGTCTAGATTAGAGCAGTCGACGTGTGTTTGGCATTGATTCCCAAGAAGAAGTGAAGGGTCACCAATAAATGCTCGTTAGTATACAAATGATAGGCTAATTACGTACGCTGTCTTCGAGTTTTTTTTAATTCCTTCTCATTCAGGGGTAGGCGGATAAACTAATCTAATAAGTGAAGTAATTGCCGTTTGACCAAGAGACTTGACAACCAGACTGCAAGCACATATATCTTCAAGATGTGAGAAGCCAACTGCATCATTGTAGTTTGCAATTTGCTTTTCTTGAGCTAAAATATTTGAACTTAGTTTGTAATGCTGACTTCAGTATTGGAGTAGCAATATCTCATTTGATAAACCCTAACAAATATAGGTAATAAACGATAAAAATACTGATAAAAGCTATCCCGACGATGATAAAGGCAATCAACGATAATATGAGATTGAAATAAAATTATATACACGTCACGTGTTCTAAACATAAACAAAAGAAGTACAATAGAATGATAGAAATTAATAACGATGTGAAAAAGATTAGTGAAAAAGATTAACAACAAGTGCTAACGAACTTAGTGTAATTAAAATATGTGGAATAATGCAATTAGAAAATATTTAAATTGCCAGTTAAAAATTCTGACCATATCAATATTGCGATTGGAGGTTACAAAAGCATATCTTTTTTTAAAAAAAAATACATAATCTTTATTTCTCTTTATCTTAGTTGTCAACAATGAAAGTGACCAATAAAGATAGTAGAAAGATACATATAAATAATGATTGATATTTTTGTGTAAAAGTATATATTTTAATTGGCAGTGTATATACATTTGTTTTAAAAGTTTTTAAATATTCAAATAATTAAAAGCATAGAATGACCGGCATTTAAAACGTATGAAAATAGTTGTTTGTACTTCATCTGTTCCTAAATAATAGCCCATTTTGAAAAACTGTCATTGTTTGCGTCACAAAGTAAAGCTCTTCCGCACATAACTTTTATATTTTTTCACAAAACTGTCATTAATTAGTTCTTTAAATCTGAGAGAAAAAACTGTCGTTGTCTTGCACCATAGAGAGGAAGAAGTTTAATTTATTAACCAAATTATGAATTCAGTATAATTAATATTTTTTTTCAATTTAAATTCCTAAAATTGTTGCCACCGTCTAATTTGAAAGTGTTGCATATATATGGAAATTTCAATTGTGCAATTTCATTTAGCAAGCAAATGGATAAAACGGGGGTGTGAATATCAATTCCCTAAATAAAAGGGTAATTTTGGTATATAACACAAACTAATTGATTACAACAACATCTATAGTTAAGAAATTAACGAAAGTCAAAGAAAGGAGGGATCTATTGAATCGTTTGTAAAGTACGGAAGATTAATTATTTGTCAAAACTTTAATTGAAGTCTTTGCATTTATAAGAAACTTTAGAGAAAATCAGTACAATTTATTACCCTTTAATTTTTATTATTTGATGCCATTAAAAAAATTAATTTGTGGTTCCCTAAATACTTTGATTAAAGAGTAATTATTCAATAGTCTTGGAATTCCACATAGTGCCCCAGTGGGTAGCAATAACCTCTCCCGGTGCAATTTATCCTTTTAATTTTTATTATTTGATTCCACTTAAAAAATATTAATTAGCCCAACTACATGGTTGGGCTAAGAAATTCATAAGCGTCCTCTGAAAACTTCGATCAATGAGTAATTATTTAATGCTCTTAAGAGTGTAGCATGGTGCCCCATCCAATACCCACGTTACCGAAAGTCCACGTAAATGTATAGTATTGGGGAACGACTTGACAGAATATCAGAATCACCCAATAATTTTCCATGTCGAGAGCAAGAATCAGGTGCCTCCAAATATCGTAAACCACGTTTTCTTCTCGACGCACATCGATTGGCGATGAACATGACAAATGGTGTCGCACATTGAGCAATATCACAATGATAGTTTGATTGCATATATTAAGAAAAATATTCTTAATAGCATTACAAATGAAATCGTTGTGCATTATTTAAAAAATATGAAAAGTCATCGGAAACAAGCGTAAAGCAACGTTTCATTCGTATTTAATAGCTTCACAAATGAACTTATCATACATTATTCAAAAAAAATGAGAAGTTTTCTTTACTAAATTTAAAATTTACGCTTTGTTTGGAACTTGTGGAAAGGAAAAGAAAAGAAGGGAAAGTAATTGAGGGAAAATTTGTGAAGAAAATTAATTACTTTACATTGTTTGATTTCAAAAGTAAATAAGAGAAAGTATGAGAGAAAAATATTTTCCTTTGTTTGGTTTCAAGAAGAAAATGGAGAAGAAAGAAAATAAAATAAACTAAATGCTAGAGAATTTTAAGAAGATTTCTTTTGTATTCTCTCTCCCACTTTCTCTTGTCATTTTTAGGGAATTCCTTTTGTTTTTCTCTTGTATTTTTTGTTTCTCTTTTGCATTGAAAACCAAATAAGAAGGAGGGAAAATTTCTTATTTTCCTTTCTTTTCTCTTTCTTTCCCTAAATTCCAAACGAAGGGTTAATATATAATTTAATATTTTTACCTTTTCTGAAATGCACTTATGGACTATAAGCCCTTTTTGTTTTGCGTCAATTCTTCTTAGATTATTGGTTCTTCTCCAGAAACGGAGTTAGAAATTTCACTACGTAAGGGTAAGCTTATTATTTGAATTTTTTTTTCTAAATATTTAGTAGAGGCGAATCTATATACTTAAAAAAAACGTTTTTCTCTTATATAATAATAAAAAAAATTTTTTTCTTGCAGGGACAACCGCCCCAACCAGCCCCTAACGAAGGTCTTATAGTCCATAAGTGCATTTCCTTGGTCCAGTCACAAAATACGGGGAAAAGTAGTTTGTTCCGGTTAAGGTTTTCTTTGGCCAAAGTTAAGTAGCATTAATGTCACTAATTTTTTTATTTTTTTTCCAAATTCCTTAGTGTTACATTAATTTTTTATAATTAATTATCCATTTTGATGAATGAAATATAGAAAGTAAGAATATATGAGCAAAAATCTTAAAAAGTTGACTAAAGACCCAAAAAATAATGTTTAATTTTCATGATTTTTACGACCCATTTATTAACGGTCAAAATTTTAGAATGAATATGGTAAATATAATAAGAAAGAGATAGTAGAAAGAGGTTTATTATTGATAGATGAATAATTATAAATGATTTATTTGAGTTTTTTTTTAGGAAGGTGGATCATTGATATGAATAGATGGATGACATTTTTGTAATCAATCATTTTATTTTCGTAATTAATAATGATATTTACGTAAATAGACAACATCAATAATGTCATTCTCGTAATTAATAATAATATTTATGTAACTAGAATGCGACATACAAGTGTGATAAGATACAAAATCTATAGAACATAGAAAAGCAAGTTGTCCATAACGTGTACGTATCTGATGAACCAGATTTTCATTGAATTTTATTTTCCATTATCAAATGATTAATAACGACCAAAATCTGTATCACTTTTTTTATATTCAAAATGGACGAATTCTTGCAAATCGATTTGACATTGAATAAAGAATTTCGACTGGGATCGTATTCTCTAGTTATGATTTTACAATATATGTTTTTTGTATTTGAAAATAGATTTTACAGTAGAGACGCTAATGACCTCCCCCGCTGTTCCCTGGGAGAGAGGGAGAGGGAGATAGAATTTTATACTTGCTCAACCAAACATAGTCAAGATTTTTTTTTATATTATTTTCCCTTCGTTCCACAACTTCCAAACAGACTGTTAGTCTTCAAAGCTGCTCCAGTGGCCGGAAGCCAAATCGCGTATCACCTATGTACAAAAAAGTCTAGGACCACAAATTATTCGTACACACTCCGATACGGACATGTTCAGAATCTTCAGATGCACATGAGATCCTCCATCATCACGTGACCTCGCGTGCATCCGACAATTCTAAAAACATCTGTGTCCGGATGTAGTAGGCCGGAATAATCATTAATGGGCCCCCGGCCCATGATCAGCTGCACCATATTCAGGGGCTCCACGAAACCCAAACTCGCCTGGGTTGGGCCGAACACCCTACCGGCCGGAGCCTTTGCTCGGCCGTTCCGAACAGGTTTGGATCTCGGCCCTGCCGAACAGTGGGATCGCAATCCGCACCGATCTTCTGCCAGAATCCCCTTTGGCGGCTTCTTGGCCAGGTCATCTCAAAGACATCCGGTAATTCGGTTTCCAAAGCACGAACACACGTTCTCCGCTTTCTAAGGGACGTGCGGGCACGCTGTTCCAACCCCCTCGGGCGTGGGACGCGTGGCAGATCACATCCTTCCGATCCGCATGGGAGTGGGACACGTGCCAACGTTCCCACACTCTTCGGACCACGTCCTACATGGTGGGCCGGACGTTCCGGAGACAGTTGGACTCCTACTCTATAAATACTCCGGCGGCACTCCAATCCAAGGTACATGCACACTCGCGCTTAGAACCTACTTTCAAGTTACTTTCGTTCTCTCTAGAAGACTAACTTGATCGTCGGAGTGCCCACCGGAGATCCAACCCCCCCGGTGTGCACTAATTTAGTGTTGAGTGTTTTGCAGATCGTTCAAGAAGATCCGATTCATCAACCCGAGAAGTCTAGAGTGGATTCCAGACTCCACAATTTGGCGACCACAGTGGGAGTTCCTTCTGACTTCTCATCCTCAAATCCTCACCTTAAAGCTTCACCAGAATCAACAATGGTAGTCACCGGAACAGAACCTTCAGTCCTACCAGCTATTCCACCCCCACCCCCTGCTGACTTGAGAGATAGAGCGTATGTCGAGCGCCTGGAGGCTCGACTGGCAGAACGAGACCAGCTGCTCCACCTGGTCAGGGACGAGATTGCGCAACTCAAAGTTGCCATCAAACCTAAACAGAATGGCGAAACATCGCAGGCACGGCGACGAAGGCGCCGCAGGACACGCTCTCCGGAGCGAAGAGAAAGGAATAAGCGTCCGGCCCTCGAACGGCTGGGAGCCGAAACCGAGGTCGACGCGATCAACGAAACGCGGGGCCAGGGCCGAACCCGAACCGCACCATCTGCAAATTGTTCGGACTCCGAACGAGGAGCTCGGAGGGTCTCGGTTCACAGAAGGTTGGGAGCTCAACCAGTTAGTAGCACCCAGTCGTACTCTCCTCCGACAACACCTTCGGACGACACCCCGACCCATGAGACTCAAATGGATCGGAGGTATGCCGGCCGAAGGGATCAATCCCCATCTAGACGTCAAAACTATCGAGGGCGTTCCCCTCGGTATCGCGGTGGGCAGAACCTCAGACCACAACTGGTGGCTAGACGAGGGGGAAGAGCCGAACAGGAGGTTCGGCCAGCACGCTCACAGTGCGACATTATCCACGACCAACTCATCTCTTCTCCCTTCACCAGGGAGATAGAGGGGGTGCGTCCACCACGTGGCTTCAACCCCCCGAAATTCAGTAAGTATGACCCCAAGACAGATGCCTACCTGCACCTGGTGCACTTTCGGCAGATGATGTCTCTCTACAGCGCCGACGACGCCCTGATGTGCAAACTGTTCCCTTCCAGCTTGGGGGAACTGGGGCTCCTCTGGTTCGACAAACTGCCGAAGGGTTCCATCCCATCTTTCAAGGACTTATCCCTCGCCTTCCTGGCTCGGTTCGTCACCAGCAGCAGGCAGAAGAAAGGAGTCGACTCCCTCCTTGCACTGCGGAAGTCGGCAAATGAGTCTCTCAGGCAGTACGCTGCTAGGTACTGGGAACTCTTCAATGAGATTCAAGGCTGCGACCCTGCCATTGCTGTGACTTCATTCAAGCTTGGGCTGGATCACCGAAGCAGGTTGTTCGAAGACCTCATGTTATCCAATCCTACCGACATGGATGACCTCATGTCCCGGATCGACAACCACTGCCGGTTGGAGGAGGCACGCAGCGAGCGGCGTCTGGCCGAACAAAACCATCCCCGCCAGGGGGATGGGAACAAGCATACGCCACACGGCTCGCGTCGGAGTGTGAACGTGGTATCCTCTGGGAAGAATAAAGGACCTCGGGCGTTCGAGTTTGCTGCGGAGAAGACGATCTTCAAGATCCCGACGTACGAGATCCTCAAGAAGATACAGAATGAGCCGTACTTTGAGTGGCCGAGGCGGCCAATGGGAGAACAGCGAAAGACGCCAGACTCTCCGTACCGTTGTTCGTACCACAGGGAGAAGGGTCATTTGACCACACGCTGCCGAGCGTGGAAGGATTTCCTGGAACGGTTGGTGTCTCAGGGACTCCTCAAGGAATTCATCAACGAGGAGAAAACACAAGCCGGGCCACAGCCAGAACCGGAGAAAGAGAACAGTGGGGAAGTCCGGGTGATCGATGTCATCCACGGTATGGTGGATGCGGCAGCCGAGGAAACTCTTCGGGCAGAGATCAGGCGTGCGGCATGCGGCAAGCAGGTCATGTCCGTAAGCGCAGGAGCCAAACGTCCGCATCTCGACAGCCAGTATGAGGGCGGCCTATCATTCTCTGATCAAGATCTTCAACGCCTCCAGATGCCACATAATGACGCGTTAGTCGTCTCTCTCACCCTCGGTAATTCGCTGGTCCGCCGCATATTGGTCGACCAGGGAAGTTCGGCCGAGGTCATGTATTACCCCCTGTTCAGGGCGTTGCACTTACAGGAGACAGACCTCACACCCACCGAGGTGCCGCTGGTAGGGTTCAACTCGGCTCCTGTTTGGCCCCTTGGTAAGATCACACTCCCTATCCGTACGGGCACAAGGACCGTAGAAGTCGAGTTCGTGGTCGTCGATGTGCCGAGTCCTTACAACGCCATCGTCGGCCGGGTCTGGTTACACAAGCTTGGGGCCGTAGCCTCGACTTATCATCAAGTCCTTCGCTTCAACGGAACATGGGGACCTGAAGAAGTGTTGGGTGATCAACTAGCCGCCAAGAAGTGCTACGTGGCGGCAATCAAGAGCAAGGTCTGCCCCGAACAGGTCCAGTGGGTGGAGGCGCCGGACGCTCCCCTCCTGGACGACGTCGGCACACCGGCTGCCGAAAAAGCAGTTGAAGAGCTGATCACAGTGCCGGCCGACGACATCAATACCGACAGGACTTTTCTGTTAGGATCAACCCTATCACCGGCCGAACGGGAAGCCATGACCTGCTTCCTGAAGAAGAACATTGAAGTGTTCGCGTGGACACCATATGAGATGCCGGGCATCGATCCAGACTTTATTTGTCACCACCTCAACGTGGACAAAACTCGCCGACCCGTCATTCAAAAACCGCGACGGTCGGCCACAATCCATACCGACGCGGTTATCAAGGAGGTTGACCGACTACTGGAGGCTGGGGCAATCAAGGAAGTACAGTACCCCACCTGGTTGGCAAATACCGTCGTTGTGAAAAAGAAAAATGGTAAGTGGCGTGTCTGCGTCGACTATACAAATTTGAACGATGCTTGCCCCAAGGATTGCTTCCCTGTACTGAGGATCGACCGCCTCGTCGACGCTACATCTGGGCACGCTCGGTTCAGTTTCATGGATGCCTACCGGGGATACCATCAGATTGCTATGCACGGTCCGGATATGGAAAAGACAGCCTTCATCAGTCCCCGTGGTTTATACTGTTATAGGGTCATGCCCTTCGGTCTCAAAAACGCGGGGGCCACATACCAACGGATGGTCACGAAAATGTTTGCCAAACAGATCGGAGATACGATGGAGGCCTATATCGACGACATGGTAGTGAAAAGCAAATTTGAAGCCGAGCACCTCAAGCACCTGCAAGAGGTGTTCGACATTCTGAAAGAGCACAAGCTCCGTCTCAACGCCGACAAATGTGCCTTCGGCGTCGGTTCCGGGAAATTTCTTGGGTACCTTGTCACCAGAAGAGGCATCGAGGCCGATCCGAACCAAATCACTGCCGTCAACAACTTAGCCGCACCGTACAGTATCAAAGGGGTTCAGAAGTTAACAGGGATGGCGGCCGCATTGAACAGGTTCATCAGCCGATCTTCGGACAAGTGTCGTCCATTTTTCGCACTCCTGAAAAAGTGCAGCCGAAGGAGCTTTGAATGGACCCCAGAATGTGATCAGGCGCTCCTGGATCTGAAGGCCTACTTGTCTTCGGCACCACTACTCTCGACGCCGAAGGACAAGGAACCACTTTTCATCTATCTGGCCGTGTCTCCGCACGCGGTCAGTTCTGTTCTTGTTCGGCAGGATGACCGAGCTCATCTACCTATCTACTATACCAGCAAAACACTGGTCAGTGCCGAGACCAGATATCTGCCCTTGGAGAAACTAGCACTAGCACTGGTCTCCGCTTCCAGAAAGCTTGCGCCGTATTTCCAAGCGCACCCCATCACGGTTTTGACTTCACAACCTCTAAAAAGCCTGTTCCGTAAGGCTGATCTGTCTAACCGAATCTCGAAATGGGCCGTGGAATTGGCCAACTTTGACATACAATACCAGCCGAGGACGGCGATCAAGGGGCAGGTTCTGGCGGATTTCATCGCCGAGTTCACGCCGGATTCAGAGCCAACACTGCCGAACAAAGAGTCGGCAGGATCCGTTCAATGGCAACTATTCCATGGCAATTCTTGGAGGATGTTTGTGGATGGCGCATCCAATAATCATGGTTCCGGAGCCGGGGTCGTTTTGATTTCACCGGAGGGAATTGTCCATGAATTGGCAATCTGGCTTGACTTCCTCGCCTCGAACAATGAGGCCGAATACGAGGCCGTACTTGCCGGTCTTCGTTTCGCAGCAGACCTCGGTTCGGAGCACATTAAAGCTTACAGCGACTCTCAGTTGGTAGTTCACCAACTCTCCGGCGAGTATGAAGCTCGCGACGACCGAATGTCCCGCTACCTTACCGCTTTACAACACGCCAGCAAATAGTTCCGCACTTTTTCATTAGAGCAGATTTCTAGAGAACACAACGCCCATGCCGACGCATTAGCCGATCTCGCGTCGGCCACGGACGCTGGGGGGCAGAGGACCGTATCTATCAATATCCTCCCACAGCCGAGCATCGAAAAATCTGCGGCCGAGCCAGTGTATTGTGTCTCACAGGAACCCAGTTGGATGGACCCCATTGTAGCGTACCTTCAGGGCGAGGCGTTACCCGAAGACCGAAGGGAAGCACATAAAATCACTCACAAAGCCGCCCAATTCTGGCTAGGACCAGGTAACAAACTCTACCGGAGAGCCTTCTCGGCGCCTTATCTGCTTTGTGTGCACCCCAAGCAGACTGGGGCTATTCTTCAGGAATTACATTCAGGCAGCTGCGGATATCACTCCGGAGGACGATCGCTCGTGCATCGTGCTCTGACTCAAGGCTACTGGTGGCCTAACATGAAAAAAGAGGCCGATGAGATGGTAAAAAGTTGCGATCAATGTCAGAGGTTCTCTCCGCTCATACATCAGCCGGCCGAAGAACTCAATCCGCTTTCCAGTCCATGGCCGTTCACACAATGGGGGTTGGATATAGTTGGAAAATTCCCTGTGGCCCCAGGAGGCTTTAAATTCTTGATCACCGCTACAGACTACTTCACCAAATGGATCGAGGCCGAACCATTGGTCAAAATTGAAGACAAAGACGTGAAGAGGTTCGTATGGCGGAATATCATATCAAGGTTTGGTATCCCCTATGCTTTCATATCAGACAACGGCACGCAGTTCGTTGGGGACCTGTTTACCAACTTCTGCGCCGAGCACAGGATCCGCTTCTTCAATTCCACACCATCATACCCACAATGTAACGGGCAGGCCGAAGCTTCGAACAAAATCCTTTTGAACGGAATCAAAAAATGACTAATGGCAGCAAAGGGTAAGTGGGCCGAAGAGCTTTATAGTGTTCTATGGGCATACCGGACCACACCTCGCCGCTCTACCGGCCGAACGCCGTTCTCCTTGGCCTTTGGCACAGAAGCTGTTATACCTTTGGAAGCTGGCCTCCCGACGATGCGGACAGAAGAATTCCATTCGGACACCAATGACAAAGCTTTGTCGACGGCCTTAGACCTGGCCGAGGAACAGAGGGAAGCTGCTCGAATCCGAATTGCCGCTTATCAGCAAACGATATCTCAGGGCTATAACGCCAGAATTCGGCCCAGATCTTTTAAACCAGATGATCTGGTTCTGAGAAAGGTCGTCGGCGCGAAGCGTACAAATAAGCTCGGTCCTAATTGGGAAGGTCCCTACCGAGTGATCAAGATCGTTGGGGTCGGCTCTTACAAGCTAGAAGACATGAATGGGACACCTGTTCCCCGACCTTGGAATGCTCACAACTTAAGGAAGTACTTCCATTAAGTTCTCTCTCTGTTTGTTTTATTACGAGAAATGCGTGGCCTACGGCCTCACTCTCTTCAGTTTATTCATTTTTTGTTCAACTTTTGTGATCATGATTTGTTAGCAGTTTATGACACTCCTCATGTTCGGTTTAATGTTTACTTAGTGAAATTTTTGAAATTTCTCAATGTTCGGCAAAGTGCCTCTCTGTTATCCGTTACTTAACGGTTCGGTTTATGACATACTTAGTGAAATTTTTGGAAATTTCTCCAAACGTTCGGCGAATTGCTTCTGTGTTATCCGTTACTGAACGGTTCGGTTTTTTCTATACTTAGTGGAATTTTTTAACATTTCTCCGAATGTACGGCAAAGTGCCTCTGTGTTATCCGTTACTGAACGGTTCGGTTTATATCATACTTAGTGAAATTTTTTAAAAATTTCTCCGAATATACGGCAAAGTGCCTCTGTGTTATCCGTTACTGAACGGTTCGGTTTATTCTTTACTTAGTGAAATTTATGAAATTTCTCCAAATGTTCGGCGACGTGCCCCTATGTTATCCGTTACTGAACGGTTCGGTTTTGTTCGATACTTGTGAAATTTTTGAAATTTCTCCTAATATTCGGCATTGTGCCACTGTTATCCGGTTCGGCGTTAGCTATGCGATTGTATAAAAGGAAATAAACCGAAGTGCTCCGGTGATCATTTAAAAACAAAAAACAAAAAGATATAAATGGGTACGGCTCGGCAAATAATGAAGTCCATTTTCATTCAGAAATTGAGTTCATTACATAAAAGCTAAATGCTACTAAAACGAAATGAAGAAAAGGTTGGCACGCAGGCCCTACTGCAAGTTCCTACTTAAGAAGGCTGGCCACCATCTTCGGCGACGGACGAATTGGGTACTCGCTCCGTATCCGGAAGGGGGGTTTCTTCGGCCGGGGACAGCACTGCGGCAGCAGGATCATTCGCCGGCTCGGCAGCACCAGACGACTCTCCATACGAAGGGACATCCCTGTACAGAGAAGATCTCTCCGGTACTTCGGCAGCCTGGAGTGCTCGGAGGTAACCGCTGCGGAAAGCATCCTGCAGCAGCCCAGCCAGTTGGGCGTTGATGCCTTCCATCTGCTTCAGGAACTTCCCCTGAGCTTCAGCATAGCCATCATTGTAGCCCTTCGAGTCGGCCTCGTCTACCCTCTTCGCCATCTCTGCCCTTGTGGCTCCGAGTTCTGCGGCGAGAGCCTTCTCCTTCTCCTCGGCCGCCGACAGGGCCATCCGGATGGCATTTCGCTCATCCATCATTTGGTTTTTAGCCGTTATCTCCTGCTGGTGCAGGGTCCTCAGGCCTTGGATCTGGGCGGCTTTCCGCATTAGCCCGTCAGACACCGGAACCAAATGCTGAGTTGCCTGCATGAAGTAACGGAAGAATGAGTACGGATTATAGAAATACTTGGGAAATAAACTTAAAAAAAAAAAAAAAAAAACAGATGGAGAAGAAGACTACCTTCACCATGAGCCGAGCCATCTCTAAGAAGGACACTTCCAGGTTCTTCGGCAAAGCCTCAGCATCCTTTGGGAGCGTCATCCCTTTGGCCAACGTCAACGCCATGAGAGGGTCGGCATTGAGAGTGTCTTCGGTGTTCAACGGCTTGCCGTCAAACATGAGTTTCGGGATAAATGCTGAGGGCACAGACGAGCCCGTCGCCTCGGTAGCAGCCGGGGGTCGGCTCGTTTTCGGCGGAGGCGCCGTATCGACCTGTTGGTGTGCGACCCCCTTCCGCCGGGAGTCCTCCTTCGACTCCCTCGGTTTTTTAGCCGCAGCAGCACCTTCTTCTGGGCCCTTCCTCTTCTTTTGAGGATCGGCTGGGCGAGAAGTCTGCGGCGCGGATCCGCCCACCGCGAGCTTCAGGGTGACCTCTTCTGGCGCCTTCCTCGGCATATTGTCACACTTTGCGAGGAAGTCCGTAAGCTCCTGATCAGTAAAGTCTACCGAAGAGTGGAGACTGTAACCGGACGAAGTCGTGGAGGAGCAGGTACCTGAAGAAATGGGAATAACTTCGTCCGGAGTCGGCTCGTCCCGTGGCTCTCTGATCACCCCGAGAGGAACACTGTCGTCGGCCCGGTTTTCTTCTGGAGCCTCGGAATTCTCACTGCTACTGGAGTCTCCTCGGCACTTCAGCTTCGACCGATAGACTTCGACGTAGCCAAGCAGAACCGAACAGTCCCTACTCCTCCTCCGAATGGTGAATGCCCGGCTGATTCTGTCCCAGTTCGCCCTGCTCCTTAGGCCGTCGACGACTCCTTTCCCTGCAAAGAAAAAACAAGCAAGTTAAAAAAAAAAAAAAGGGTATTTGACTGTACGGAACTTACCGGCGAACCCAAGGACGCGCGGAATGGGGTGATAACGAAACTCGCCTAATGCGAATTCAAACTCTCCTCGAACCACGACGAAGTCGTTGGCGTATTTATCGGAGTCCGGAAGGCCTCTGATCAGCCTCCTCTGTCCGGTTCGGCAGCTGAGGTACTTCCTCCTCGCTACCTTGTTCTGGCTTACTAAGTAGAGGCCGAACAGGTCTTCCACCTCGAACTCGAGGTGGTATCTCTCCTTAAGTTCGATGACCCCTACCACTATGCGGTAGAAGTTGATGGTCACCTGGGAGGGGGTTAGTTGGAGGACATTCAGTACCTGCCGAAGGAAGGGGTGGAGCGGGAAGCGCACGCCACCCTCGATAATAGCCATCAAGGGCAGCACGATCTGGAAATCGTTTGTTGCGACGCTCTCCCCCGGCCGAACGAGCTCTACTGACACGTTATCCGGTATGCCGTAGGTTGCACGGAAGTCTGCGAGGCTCTCCGGATCCTCGAAAAATCGAGAATACCGGTTTTTCCCCGAGTGAGAGGCCGAAGTCTTCGGCATCACCTCGGCTTCTGGAAGCCCCGACGAACCGCTGGGTCCAGCTTGTTCGGCGCTGGAGGACGACCACGATGTTGATTCTACTTCCGGCCCGGACATCCTATAAACACGTTCACGGGCGTTAAAAGAAAAACAAAGATCTAAGAGGATCGGGGCTTCACAGCCCCTCAGGATGTCTCCGGCCGGAACGCCCATCGTTCGGCCAAGACGTTCATCGCTCGGCCGAAACCAGGGAGGCGGTTATTACTAAAGTCGATCTAAACCTATCAGAAAACGAAACCTATTGCGGAGGAAAGGTAGCAGGAGACTTACCCAAGTGAATGCGGTGATTGCTTGATGGACTTCGAAGATCTTCAAACTCTGGGCGATTGCGTAAGGGAAATCTTAGAGAGAGAGGGGGTCGCAAGGATCCGGGAGTAGGAAAAGCTCCAAGATCTCCCAAGGCCTCTATTTATAAGAAGGTACCAAGGCGGGAAAACGGCCGGCGTGAGTAACGAGGCGCCCCTGCACGAGGATCTGAAGCGTTTCACCTTCAGCCGTCAGATGATGCCACGTGTTGCCGTCTCGTCAACCGACGCTTCGCATGCGCCGCTCTGCAGCGTCGCTCCCATTCTACCGTCAGATGAAGCCACGTGTCACCATCTCATCGCCCGACGCTTCGCGTCCGCCGTTCTGCAGTGTCCTTTCGGCTCTGCCATTAAAGGAAGCCACATGTCACCATCTCATCGCTTGACGCTTCGCGTGCACCGTTCTGCAGTATCGCTTCGGCTCTGCCGTTGGATCGAACGCCACGTGTCGCAATCTCAGCTCCTGACGACTCACGTGCGGCTCAGACCCTCTTACCAAGCACCATGCAGCGTTCTTTCAAGGTCCGATGATTCCCCACAGGGCCAACCTTGCAGGTCTGTTCGGTTCCGAACAGAATGCCCCAGAGCATCAATAACTTACACAAGTTCTTCACGGCCTTCAAGAGAAATCTGCCTTCATGACGGGGCTCGGCCACATGGTCAATTCCCCCGTACCAAGCTGCGTACGACTGAATTGAGGGGCTATTGTAGTAGGCCGGAATAATCATTAATGGGCCCCCGGCCCATGATCAGCTGCACCATATTCAGGGGCTCCACGAAACCCAAACTCGCCTGGGTTGGGCCGAACACCCTACCGGCCGGAGCCTTTGCTCGGCCGTTCCGAACAGGTTTGGATCTCGGCCCTGCCGAACAGTGGGATCGCAATCCGCACCGATCTTCGGCCAGAATCCCCTTTGGCGGCTTCTTGGCCAGGTCATCTCAAAGACATCCGGTAATTCGGTTTCCAAAGCACGAACACACGTTCTCCGCTTTCTAAGGGACGTGCGGGCACGCTGTTCCAACCCCCTCGGGCGTGGGACGCGTGGCAGATCACATCCTTCCGATCCGCATGGGAGTGGGACACGTGCCAACGTTCCCACACTCTTCGGACCACGTCCTACATGGTGGGCCGGACGTTCCGGAGACAGTTGGACTCCTACTCTATAAATACTCCGGCGGCACTCCAATCCAAGGTACATGCACACTCGCGCTTAGAACCTACTTTCAAGTTACTTTCGTTCTCTCTAGAAGACTAACTTGATCGTCGGAGTGCCCACCGGAGATCCAACCCCCCGGTGTGCACTAATTTAGTGTTGAGTGTTTTGCAGATCGTTCAAGAAGATCCGATTCATCAACCCGAGAAGTCTAGAGTGGATTCCAGACTCCACACCGGATATGCATAAATAATTTGTATTCCTAAACTTATTCGTATACACACACTACAGATAGAAAATTTATAGAAATCATTTTCTTTTTCATTATACATACATTATTCAAAATCTCATATGGATCGGATCTAAAAGGGTGATTGATATGTTTTTTGATTAAGTATTATTTTGTGAGATGTGCAGGCCAGAAGTTCTTGTCCACCCACTACTTTATTTGGTAGCGATAGGAATTTTTCTCTCTCTAATTTATTTTATCGTATTGTATTATGTTTCATACGACTTTTCATTTGTTTTTTTTTTTCATTTTTTCTGGTTCGTCTCAATTAAATGAATAAAAAAATATATCATAACTAAAAAAAAATAGATAAGGACCTGTTTGTTAGGAGTCATTATAGAGTCCATTACTATCACCCTGGATATGGCTATTTGAGTTTGTGATATTCTTAGTTTGTGCTCTTTAGAACACGATATGATATTGCAAGTTATGTTATCCCCTAAAGAGGATAAAATTATCTCACTACTTTATCTATCCGTATCTTATCACACTTGTATATCTCATTGTAGTTACATAAATATCATTATTAATTACAAGAATGACATTATTAATTACGAGAATGTCATTTATCTATTCATATCTATGATGTCCAACTTCCTAAAAAAAAAAACTCAAATAAATCAGTCATAACTATTCATCCATCGATAATAAATCTCATTTCGGCTATATCCTTCTTATTATATCTATCATATTCATTCTAAAATTTTGACCGTTAATAAACGAGTCGTAAAAACCATGAAAATTAAACATTATTTTTTTGGTCTTTAGTCAACTTTTTAAGATTTTTGCTCATATATTCTTACTTTCTATATTTCATTCATCAAAATGGATAATTAATTGTAAAAAATTAATGTAACACTAAGGAATTTGGAAAAAAATAAAAAAACATTAATGACATTAATACTCCTTAACTTTGGCCAAAGAAAACCTTAACTGGAACAAACTACTTTTCCCCGTATTTTGTGACTTGACCAAGGAAATGCACCCTCGTTAAGGGGCCAGTTGGGACGGTTGTCCTACAAGAAAATAAAAAATTTCTATTATTATATAAGAAAAAGATTTGTTTTTTTTTAGTATATAGACTCGCTCTTATTAAATATTTAGAAAAAAATTTCAAATAATAGACTTGCCCGTACGTAGTGAAATTTCTAATTCCGTTCCTAGAAAAGAACCAATAATCTAAGAAGAATTGACGCAAAACAAAAAGATCTTATAGTCCATAAGTGCATTTCAGAAAAGGTAAAATAATTAAATTTTAAATTTAGTTCAGAAAACCTCCCCATAAATTTTTTAAAACCTTATAGTCCATAAGTGCATTTTAAATATTGATCCCGATAACTTCTCATTTTTTTAAAATAATGTATGATAAGTTCATTTGCGAAGCTATTAAATACGAATATAACGTTGCTTTACGCTTGTTTCCGATGACTTTTCATATTTTTTAAATAATGCACAACGATTTCATTTGTAATGCTATTAAGAATATTTTTCTTAATATATGCGATCAAACTATCATTGTGATATTGCTCAATGTGCGACACCATTTGTCATGTTCAACGCCAATCGATGTGCGTCGAGAATAAAACGTGGTTTACGATATTTGGAGGCACCTGATTCTTGCTCTCAACATGGAAAATTGTTGGGTGATTCTGATATTCTGTCAAGTCATTCCCCAATACTTTTTATTACTATACATTTACGTGGACTTTCAGTAACGTGGGTATTGGCCGGGGTAGGGGCGGAGGTATGTTGAGGGGGGGAGTGGCACATGCCACCCCTAATTTTCAAAACTCCAATTTTTTTTTAATTTTTAATTTTAATTACTATATCAAGAGTAATTATTTAGTGGTATTGGAACATCACGTGGTGTTTTAATACCTTCAATCACTACACATTCATGTGAGTGTCTTATATTTAGCATTGGGTCTCACATAATTGAATATATGGTGATGGAGAGTATTGGAACACCATGTGGCTGTATCCTAAGATCACACATCAATTTTGTTGTTATTGTTGTGATGCTCGCCAAGGGAAAAAGTATGATGTAAGGGCTCTATTTTTTATCACTAAGTGTTTGTTATGTGTTTTTAATTATTAAGTGTCGATTTTTTAATATTAATTAGGTGTTCGTACCGTATTTTTTTTCTTACTCATAGGATACGTATATTTTGATTTGATTTTTGGATAAAATTAACCTTATAACATGTCAAAAAAAAAAATTAATTTTATGGACGGTTAACTTAGAACATATACATGTTCAAATTTTGCCACCTCCGAGTTTTATTTCTAGCTCCGCCCCTGGGCCGAGGCACCATGCGACATTCTTAAGAGCATTAAATAATTACTCATTGATCGAAGTTTTCAGAGAATGCTTATGAATTTCTTAGCCCAACCATGTATTTGGGCAAATTAATATTTTTTAAGTGGAATCAAATAATAAAAATTAAAAGGATAAATTGCACCGGGAGAGGTTATTGCTACCCATCGGGGCACTACATGGAATTCTAAGACCATTGAATAATTACTCTTTAATCGAAGTATTTAGGGAATCACAAATTAATCTTTTTAATGGAATCAAATAATAAAAATTAAAGGGTAATAAATTGTACTGATTTTCTCTAAAGTTTCTGATAAATGCAGAGACTTCAATTAAAGGTTTGACAAATAATTAATGTTCCGTACTTTACAAACGATTCAATAAATCCCTCATTTCTTTGACTTTCGTTAATTTCTTAACTATAGATGTTGTTGTCATCAATTAGTTTGTGTTATATACCAAAATTACCCTTTTATTACGAGTATTTAAACACAAGATAATCCTATTGTATTTAAATAGAAGGGTATTTTAGTAAATTTGTATAATAGGAAAAAAAAAAGAGTGTAAATAGATAAAAAAAAAAAGGAGGTGTGAATGTCATTTTCCTTTATTAATCTCTAGGTCTCTAAAAATTGAAGAAAATTATTAATCCCATTCTTGATTAACATTATTCAATTAAGATTGGTTTCTCTTCAACTTCTATTGAATAAAATAAATACACGGAACAAAAAATAACAAGATCCATAAAGTAAAAATAGTTTTTCTACGAAACTAAATAATAATTACTAAAATATAAAATGCCATAAGTAATTTTACAAAGTCGACTAATATAATTCAGGATTAATCTCATTTCAACATTTAAAAGTTGAATAAAAAATAATAAATTAAAATAAAAGCCATGACAACTTTTTTAATGATATAAGCAAAAAAGTATAGTAATTTCATTGCGTGTGCGTATATATAAATATATAAAATAGAAACACGACAAGATACAATAAGAAGTAATGATAGAATATTATTTTAATATTTCAAATTATAATTTAAATTTATTTTGTATAGAGACTTTCTCCATCTCCGTGTCTCTTTCTATACATACATATATGTATAATAAAATAAAGACTAAATATAAAAAAAAGGAAAATACATTTGCCGGAGTTTACAAACAAATATGCTATAAGCAGAATTTCGAATTTTTCACCGATTACCTTTGATGAGTTAAATTATTCGTACAAATAATTTAACTTTTAAAGATATTTAGTAAAAATTCAAACTGATTTTTATTGTCAATAGTAAAATTGGTTTATGAAGTACAGAGGTCAATGCATATGGGAGAATGAAAAATAATTAGCTGTTAAAAAGATGGAAGAATATTATTATTTAATTTTAACCCCACTTGTACCTTCTCTCTCTCTCTACTCCTTTATATACTTCAGCACTTCAATTTTCATACAGTGAATGAAGCCTTAGAAGCATGGATCCTAAGATTCCGAGCGCTTCCAAGGTTTGTCCTCAACATTTGTCCCCATTTAAGGATATTGATTTGGGTTTTCCTTTTTCAGGTGTTGGAGATTTCCAATAAGTTGTCCAAATTCTGTTCAGTAGGAGTTTCTTATATTCAGCTCAGATGGACATGGTTACATTTACAAAATTTTAGGCAGTGTTGTGCTTGGTTGCTTTACTGGCATGGTTCTTGGAATGGAATGGGGTGTTCATCCCCCCCAACCTCCCAATCTAGCCGTCATTCACCCAAATTGGTGAATTATGACTCTTTTTTTGTAATGTAAATAATTTTTTCATGTTTTAGCCAACCATGTCAGAGTTAGTATTCCAAATGAATAACCATTATATAACGAGGTGGCAGTCAAGTTGGGTCATGTTCAAAACGATGTTATTAGCTCTCATGTGACCAGTATATACAGGGTTTTGCCATGGATTTAATTAGGCCTTCCACTAGTGGAGAGTGGGTTGGATACCAGGATTAGTTGATGTGCGCGTAAGCTGGTCTGGACACTTTGAGATATCAGAAAAAGGGTGTGGGGTGAGACCCCTATCTCTCTCGCTCCATGCACTTGCGAGTTCGAATCCCGTTTGCAGTAATAGTCCTTGTGACCCAGATGCTGTGTGTGAGGCCTCAAGGGTGCCGTTTGCACCTCAGTGGGTGTCGTGGTGATGGGATGTTCCGCTTGGCACGGTGGCTGCCTCACAAGAGCATCTCCCAGCTGATCATTCCACAGAGGGTAGGAGCCCCTATGGTCACACCCAAGAGGGTTCGCTTGGCTGGTTGCCCCTTCCTAATCTTTTTTGCCCATGTGAAAAAAAGAATAACCATTCTATCTAAGCCTTCATTTAAGTGATCCATACAAAGCTGTAGTTTCTTTCTATTCATCTCTTGGGGATTCTAGTAGGCTTGCTTGATTGAATAGTTCTCATATATCTTCTTGCTGAACTGTATTTCAGAAGGATTCGTGGTATAATATTCTCCTCCTAGCTTATCAAAGCCTTGGTGTTGTATATGGGGACCTGAGCATTTCCCCTCTTTATGTCTTGAGAAGCACATTTGCAGTAGACATTCATCACTCGGAGACAAATGAAGAGATTTATGGCGTTCTTTCGTTTGTTTTCTGGACTCTTACTCTAATTCCTTTATGCAAGTATGTCTTTATAGTCCTTCGAGCTGATGACAATGGCGAGGGTGAGTACTACAATAGAATGTCACATCAAATCATTTGGTCATAAAACTAAGTTTTTTGGGGGGCTGTTTTTGCAGGTGGTACTTTTGCCCTGTATTCCCTAATATGCAGGCATGCTAAAGTAAGCCTCCTTCCTAACCGACAAAAGGCCGATGAGGCATTGTCCACCTATAAACTGGAGGACCCTCCGGAGAAGAGAAAAAGCTCAAGTTTAAAATTGTTTCTTGAGAAACATAAATCACTGCACACTGCTTTGCTAATCTTGGTTCTCCTTGGAACTTGTATGGTAATTGGAGATGGAGTTCTCACTCCAGCCATTTCAGGTGCTTGTCTTTGCTGTTAGTTTTTAGTTTGCTATCAAATTCATTCCTAATCTATTGACTGCACGTTTATTCTGCAGTTTTCTCTGCAGTTTCTGGCATTGAGTTACCAGTGTCCGAGAGAAACCGTTCTTGTAAGCTGTCTAGCATAGAAAGAAAGTACTAATTATGTCTTCTGTTTATTATCTTTTCCTTTCTAGTAGTGAGTTTTCAGTTTCAGTTTAGTTCTTGTTTGGAAATTTAGTTTGGCACCCTCCTGCAACTGGACTAGGGGTGGGGATACAAAATCTATTTCCTATTTCTTACAAAGAATTTTTCACATAACTGTCCAATTTGAAAACCTCAGATTTACACCCCAAAAAAGTTCTAAATCTCTGATGAAAACTAATGCCTTTCAATTTTGACAAAATTGTATTCGTATAATTTGTAGGAGTCAAGGTGTGCCATATGCTTTGTAGAGTTGGATACTTGGATGTGATATAGGTGAACAGGTCCACTTGCTTATTTTCACCCATTTAGTGCACACAGACTTTTTAGCCCAAGTGCAGGGGGATTATTCAAGTTGACCAAGTTGCCTATCCTTTCCTGCCTTATGTCTTCTTTTATATGTGAGCAAAATTTGTTTTTTGAAAAGTGATATAAAAATAAATGGATCCGTAAATAGATGATTAAAAAAATTTCACCCGAGGTCCCACACACGTGTATAGTCATAAAAGTATGCAGTAAAACTAAGGTTGAAAGTTCTTGATAGCAAAATTTTGTCCAGATGAATTAGATTACTCTATTGCAGTTCTCTCGAGTTGAAATAAGTCTGTGTATTAATAATTACATCTAATGGTTCATAAATTTGTGCACCCAAGTTTATTCTTGAACAACGATTCTGTCTAGAGAAAATAAATCAGTTGAAGTTAATTTATCACAGTAGTTCTAAATCCTCATTTCCTTGAAACAAGTAACTCATCTGGTTAACTTGGTTTGATGGGCTGAATTCGTCTCCGATCTTATTTTTGAGTCAAGGTCTTGCTGCCTATTCACGTATCCTTTCCTAAACGGTTTTGTTAAGGCAAAAATAGAATCGTAGCAACACATTGGTTGAATTCCCTATATGATTTTAACTTGATAATGTCATCATTCCCTGTAACTCTGTAAGCAAGTATATGAGATTTAATTCATCATGTAGTTCATGTTTTGAATTTCTTGTTCTAGTTTTCGCAAAGGATTTTAGGCTTCAAAGTTAAACTGCATACTTTTGCTTCTTACAAATCTCAGCGTCATTTATTTTTGCTTTTACGTGACTTGCTTCACCCTTTATGGTCCTTACGTCCGCATCCACCGTTCCATTTGCAGATGCGTTGATTCTGATTGCCTGCTTCATTATAGTATGTCTATTCACATTGCAACATTACGGCACACATCGAGTGGGCTTCCTTTTCGCTCCAGTGGTGTTGACTTGGCTAGTATGCATCAGTTTGCTTGGCCTGTACAACATATTCTGTTGGAACCCACGTATTTTTAAAGCACTTATGCCCTATTACATGTTCAAGTTCTTAAAGAAGACGGGAGAAGGTGGATGGATGTCATTGGGTGGAATTTTATTGTGCATAACTGGTAAGATTGGAAAACCGATATACAAAGCAAACTCTCATGCTTTCCAGTTTCTAGGTACTCCGGTATGATGAGTGTTCAAGCTGGATTATCCAATTGTAGGACTGGTCATAAATAGGTAATCCATTTGGATGGACACTCCAGTACTCATCCAAAGCAAATTTTAAATTACAAGAATACCCTTTTACGTGACGTTTTCCATGAGGCACCAAACAAGAACATGTACGTTTGAATATACAGCAGCGGTAATCATTGTTCATGTATCAGTAATTTTTCTTATAAGAAATAAGAATAAACATGGTTAATCTTGTGTGCCGGCCCACAGTATTGTCGAAACTAATTAGCTAAACAAAAATGAGTCAACACTTTTTATGACTGTAACTGCAGGTTCGGAGGCAATGTTTGCTGATCTTGGCCATTGCTCATATAATGCAATTCAGGTACATCTAGCCACTATGTTTAGGTTATCTGCTTGCATGTCATGCACTGGCACCATCTTTTCTATAACGTGATAGAAATATCTCTTGCTCTATATTCAATTGCAGATTGCTTTCACCTTTTTGGTTTATCCAGCAGTTATATTACAATATATGGGTCAAGCTGCCTACTGGTCAGTGCATCACGGGACCAATACCCAGATCAATTTTTATGACTCAGTCCCAGGTATTCCTTTTTGGCATTTTCTATAATTTGGTATCTGTCCAAGTAGTTATAGCATCTCCAACATGAGTTTTCAAAAAGGCCTACTAGGCAAAATAGGCAGCCATGAGCTGTTTTCACAACTCCACGTGCACTCTCTACTTAGCTTAGGCAAAATGACTCTAGCCATCTTCATCGGTTAAATGGGAGGCTAGGCAAATTTAGTCAGCCTGTGGAGGAATGCCACATCCCCACATCATTAGCCATGTATCAACAATTTAAGTTAGTTTGGGTGGATTGTTTAAATAGATAGCAGTAGTAGAGTACACTGATGAAACAGCGGATAGGCAACCTAACATCCTAACTTTGTGTGTACTATGACTTGGGGAAATTCCTAATGATGTTGGAGATGCTCTTTGCAAGCTGTTAAGCCAGTTGTTGAAGTGAGGCACCCTCCCGATTATATACTTCACATTATTTTGGTACCCACACCTTCCTCATGCGCAGGTGCTCACTTGGGCATGTTACACGGTCTTGTGTAGAACCCAACCACAAAAGCTAGTTGTTGTAGACTTGTAGTGAGCGAGCCCTCATTCTTACATACTTCATTTTACTTTCATACCCAACGGATTGGAGACTTTGCTTCACACTTTGCACACCTCAAATGGCCCGAAGACATCATATTTGTCGTATCCAAGTGTACTTGATAAGAATTGACTTGCAATATCACAGTCGAAAAGTACATTTAATTGTACAAGCAACTGTTGAATAGATGTGTATAATAATCGCCTTCTGTTGAAGTTGTCCGTTTACATATTCTTTTGCTTGCAGATTCGGTAAGGTGGCCAGTGCTTATAATAGCAATCCTGTCTTCTGTAGTGGGAAGTCAAGCAATCATAAGCGGAACATTTTCCATCATCAACCAGAGTCAATCACTCGGTTGTTTTCCAAGAGTCAAGGTTGTTCACACCTCTGAGAAGATACACGGTCAAATTTATATCCCTGAGATCAACTGGATACTGATGATACTCTGCATTTTTGTGACCGTTGTATTGGGAGATGTAAAGCAGCTGGGAAATGCATCAGGTAGTTTATGCTTTAAATCTGTTCCGATTTGGTTCACTTTTCAATCTGCTCAAACTTCAAACCTTCTGCCCTTCCAACATTCAGCAAAACACATGCTGAATGCATGCCCTCATGAGCGCACATGAGAGACACACAAATGGGCAATCAAACAAGGAAAAATACTACTTTTAAGCCTTCATTATCCTTGGTCATTATGCATTAACTACGAGTAATGGTCATTTGCTTGTTACCTCTTGAGGGAGCTTTATGCATTAACTCACACACACAATGTTATTTATTCAGGATTAGCAGCGATGGCAGTGATGCTCGTAACGACGTGCCTCACTTCCTTGGTCATTATCCTCTGTTGGCACAAATCCCGCATGATTGGTCTTTCGTTCCTCCTCTTCTTCGGCTCAATTGAATTACTATATTTCTCATCTTCACTTGTTAAATTCCTTGAAGGTGCTTGGCTCCCAATGCTTCTAGCACTCTTTCTTGTCACCATCATGTTTGTTTGGCACTACACAACCATCAAAAAATACGACTACGACCTCCAAAACAAGTTCCCATTAGAGTGGCTACTGGCCTTAGGTCCCAGCTTAGGCGTTTCACGTGTCCCAGGGATCGGTATTGTGTTTACCAGTCTCACCTCTGGAATTCCTCAAAGTTTCTCCCGCTTTGTCACCAACCTACCCGCTTACCACCGTATCCTTGTATTTGTGTGTATAAAATCTGTTCCAGTCGCTTATGTGCCTCTGGATGAACGATACCTTGTTGGCCGTGTGGGTCCGGTGTCCCACCGTTCTTACAGGGTTATCGTTCGATATGGGTACCGCGATACTCACCAGGATGTTGATTCTTTTGAAACCAAACTTGTTGATAAGCTTGCGGATTTTATCCGCTACAACTGGTCCCAGAGCCATGGGATTACTGATCTAGTGAACGAGGACGGTGGGTCTCAATCGAGCGAGGGTAGTCTGACCGTGATTGGGGCGGTTGCGCTGAATTATGACGTAGGGGAAAGCATGCGACCGGAAAGCATGTCAATCAGTTTTCCAACTGTGCAAAGTGTGTCAGATGTTATTGAGATGGAGGATGTTGGTCTTGTGGAGAAGAAAGTGAGGTTTGTGATCGATGAGTCCGAGCCTGAGTCTGATGCAAGACCTGCAGTGGATGTGCAGTTGCAAGAGGAGTTGCAAGAGTTGTATGAGGCCAAAGAAGCTGGGACTGCATTTATCATTGGGAATTCGTACGTGAAGGCAAACCAAGGATCGTCGTTTGTGAAGAGATTGGCAATTAATTTCGGGTATAATTTCCTACGTAGGAATTGCCGAGAGCCAGATGTGGCACTTAACGTGCCTCCAGCGTCTCTTCTTAAGGTTGGAATGGTTTATGTTGTATAGTTCAGGAAAAAAGGTAGCTTATTAGAGTTCTGTTTTTTTGCTTATAATGTGGGAGATTCTCCAAATCCCAAGTAGGTTTCAGGAATGAAATTGTGCAGGTTAAGAACCTCAAATGTGAAGGTCAGAACCCTTGCCAAGTTCAAAAATGGACAAAACTAAAATTCCTTTATCCTTTTTGTTTCTTCTTTTGAGGTTATCCCATATGCCATTTTTTTGCGGTACATTTAGTTCTTGATATTCTGGTTTCATATATCTGGTAGTATAATATCTTAGATTATTTTTCATGAGAGTATGAAACTTATATTGGAATTCGGAAGGTAATATGAATGAATTTGCTACACCGGGGGTCTCATAAGGCAATGAGAAGGTCTCGTTCAAGGCAGCTGTTGGTAGTTCTGATGGTAGCTAGCCATTGATAATATGTAGTTCAAAGGTTTCAGAAGTAAAGGTATAACTCAGTGTATATAACATCTTCACCCCCTACGTTTCTAGATACCTAAATATTCGTCTACGTTAGCATGTTTTAATTTTTCGTGTTTTCGAGTGGGACAGGAATATACACAAGTTCGGTTTGACTGACAGTCGTTGGTTGGTAATTTATCGACTAAGTTAGCTATTTTATCCTGAAAGACATACACCGGTGTAATTTTTAACACCCACGGTAAGACGACAAATCTATTTCAAGGAGACTATTTTCACAAGACTCGATTTTGGTCTTCATGTGTTATGTATTTTTCATTTTCCGAAATTTTTGAAATTCAAATATTTTGGTACCATTTAAATATTCCAAACTCATGTAATACTTTCATTATATGTATTGCATATAATTTGACCTAAAAAACTTTTATACGCGCGATCGCGCGCATTAAGCGGTATAGATGATATATATATATATTGTGACATATTAGAGTGATATTTCAAGAACCTAATTTGAGAATTCGAAAGTCAAATACTACACACCAATCACATTTTTGCAAGAAAATCTTCAACTTTAAAAATGGTTGACTCTTTCATAAATAAAACAAATTAGCCAAATTATTATAAAATGTTTTTTGAGAGAGAAAATCATTGTTGTTGAATTACTCGTTGAAGATTTGGTTTTAACATGTTCAATTAAATTAATGCCAATGACGAGTATTATATCTTGACAAAGAATAAATCATGATTTTCAATACACATTTTGGAGTCAGTAGTTCGAAAGAATTTAAATTTTTAAAATTTGTAGAACAAAAAGCTCTCAAGGGTAGCTATTAAAAAAATGAATTCAATAGCCGGCCCAATTAATTGATACTTAAGGCTCGATATGATTTGGGTGATGCGATTCTGGAAGATTTGTATTATTAAATTTCTATGAATTAATTTTTATTGTACGATGTTAGTTTGTCTTGTTTGTATATTTTTTATTTGGTCGGCAAAAATTAATATATTAAACATATTAATAAAATGAGAAGAAGCAACAAGAAATCCAGATCATGTTCATTGTAATAAGCCTATAGTTTATAATAGTTTATCAATTATTTGTTAAAATCCTTGTCACTCTCATTTAGTGTCCCAAAATTAATACCTCGAAGGGGTGGAAACAGGGGCACTGTAGTGAGGTGAGTCACTACAGGGGTATAATGAGGTCATCCAGCAGTTCATTTCGACAAAAGACAGTTCAGATTCTAATTAAATTATTCGTGCAAATAGATATTGAATTGAATCTAAACCGTCTATTGCCGAGATGAACAACTGGATGACCTCACTACACCTCTATAATGAGGTCCGAAGGGATCCAATTCCTTAACCAAATTTAAACCTTATATAGCACTTAAAATTGTTTCCATTTTTCTAGGTGTGATGAACTCTTCTTTCAACCATTTTTAATTGTATTTTGAATTTAATTTCAAATCGACTTGTAACTAATTTTGTTTGATTAAATACATAATCTTAATTTCTACAAATCACATTAATGCTTGAACCCATTCATAAATGTTCATTCGACCCATTTATTTTTACCATTGAATCTCAACAGAATTTCTATTTTTTACAAATTTATCACAAAATAGCTTAGATTTTTTTTTTCATCCATATTTTTGTATAACCTATTCGAGTGTTCGACTACTATCACCCTAAATGGATGTCAAAAAGATAGAACAAAATTAAAACAAACGAAATCACCGCGTAACGAGAACTATTTTCGAAAAAATCGTATGATGATTCAAGCTATTGGCTACCCCTTTTGTTTTTGTTATTTTGGTGATTGTCTTCCTAATTCACTAAATATGATTTACCATATTTGTTTCTAAATTTCAAGCACATATAAATGGGCATAATTTCAATCCAACAATTTAGGAATTAAATAATATCACTTAAAAAAGATTAAAAAAAAACATACTACTCAAAATAATGGCAACTACGTTAAGTTATGTAAGGTTATGACTAAAATATAACTCATAAATCTTGATGAGATAAAAACTTACGCTGCATGCACAAATAGGACGAACCAGGGGTACTTGTTCTGCACTAGGCACAACAGGATGTGCTGCATGCCAAAATGACGATTGTTTTGGCACGCAAAAAACTGTTCAAAAAATTGAACAGTGTTCGGGCAATTTTTAGGCAGTTTTTTACGTGCTGAAACGATATCGTTTGGCCCGTAACACACCATGTTGTAAGCATCCAACCCTAATTTAAATTACCCATTTTCATTCTAGGGAAAAAAACAAGAACCAGAAATAAGTAAATGAACCACACACACTCTATGCTCCTCTCAATTTCAATAGTCAAGCAAAAGGCCACGTCTTCTCCTTGTAACCACCAGCTTTTGTGAATGGCAGTCATGCAATCATTCTTTTTATCACTCTGTTATTTAAAAATATGCATTAGATTCTGAATCTCAACTGCTAGAGGTAACCCTAATCAAGAAACTTCAAGAATGGGGCTTAGGGCTCTAACTCTGTCTCCCTCGCAAAATTTGATCTTCCCCAATTCAAGAACAACCCAATTGGGAATAAACCAGAACCAGCTGACCAAACATGGTGTAAGAAGAAGAAGACCATCCAAATTCAGAGGGGTTTCAGCTAAATTAGAGAAGGAAGATGAACAAGAAGAAGAAGAACCCAAGAAGGATAAGCAATCCTTGTTTGGGATGGTGACAGATGCCCTTGATTTTTCACAAGTTAGGTCAGAAGCTGATGCCCAGCTTCTTGAAGATGCTAGAGAAGTCACCAAGTCTGGGAAGAAAATGAACAAGGAACAGGTACAAATGGAACAAGCTAAAAAACCCATTACATGTACATATACATATGCATTAATACATACATATGTGTGTGTGTGGGTCTGTGTGTGTGGAAAGAATGGATTATGGTGTTAAACTTTCTGTATATTTGTCATAATTTCTGAACTGGGTATTGTCATGACATGCAGTATGGAGCTCTTAGAAGGAAGATTGGAGGGACATACAAGGATTTCTTTAAATCTTATGTTGATGGTAATTACATGTTAAACTTAAGCTGATTCTTTATTTTATATATGTGTGTGTGTACGTATTTGTGTGTTATATAAACTTAGCTGATTTTAAACTTACGTTAAACTTACATCACGATCCCCCCGATTGGATTGGAGGTAAATGCCTATGAAATGATCGTTTGGACTAACGAAAAAGTCGTTTGGACTAACGAAAAAGTCTTTTGTATTTATTCATAGTTTGTTTAGTTTATTCCTTAACACAAAAATCAACGTATATGATGTTTGTGTGTATGTTAAATTTAGTTGACATTCAACTTAAGTTAAACTTGCATCACTCAACTTTATTGATATTTATGAATTTCAAAAATTTCATCGTGATGACACGGTTCATCCCTGTCGCTGTGTGGAACGAGAATTCTTTATCATCATTTTAGGCAATAGACACCCGAGCAGGAATGGAGCCCAATATTTTAGATTGTGGGGTCAAACAATGAGAGCATCATTTGGTTTATTTTTCTTTGAACAATTTTCTATTAGTTAAAAATATCATTGAAAAGTAGGCCTAATTTTTAGAGATTTTTCATACTTAATGAGGTCATTTGATCCCATTTTTCAACACCTCCTCCTTGTTTTTGGGAAATTTTTATGCAGTGAAGTAAATACAGAAGGAAACTCATATAGTAATTAGGCTAAATATATTTCTTTTTCTTTTTTTTTTCTAACTGAGATATCCAGACGACTTGGGACCAAGCTAGTGCCGACTAGTCTTTGGGGCCTTGAAATTAACGATTGGGTAAATCTCCAGTGGCCCCTTCTTGTTGCCATTGAGATTCGACCTAAGGACATTTGGGTTATACAGCTCGTCCCGATCTCCATTCAGATAACCCGTTGGAGTTCTAAATATATTTCTTAGCCCATAGGTTAATTTCATTTTCCCTTACAAGTCTGTGATCCAATCACAGGCTATAGGACTTGTGGAACTCTTTGAGAAGATGTTGGTAACCTAACAAGCACGATACAAACAGGCACGGACACGCGATTATTTTATCTATCTGAAATATAAGACACGGACATGTTGAGATACGTCCAGTTATATATCTTCATATATATTGTCACCGTAAGTATACGTTCTCAATTATATAGTAGACCAAATATATTCTTATATATGTATATCACCATAAGTATACGTTTCCAATTATATAACAGACAAGTTACAAAAAATAATATAGAATCTAGATTGACGTAGAACTCGAGAATCCCTTAAAAAATAGCACATGGAAATGATTAAGAATGACTAGTTTTTATGTATATCATTGTGATATGCCAAGTTTGAAAATTTCACAATCACATTTCTATTTTGTAGTCATAAACACTAAAGAAGTATCAGACACATTCCAGAAAGAGTATCAGATACAATCCAAATTAAGATTTTTATTTCATAATTACAAACAAAAAAAATGAAAGTGTCTAAAGAGTGTCAGTGTCGGACACGGACACGGACGCGCCCCCTTAATGCCCAAATTAATTTGTCCTATGAATCCTTTTCTCCCACCTAACCACAAGTCTCTTTTTTCCTTGTGTCTTTTCTAATCCAGTGGATGGAGAATATGTTGAAGAAGGATGGGTGGACAAAACATGCAAAATATGCAAGAAAGACACAAGGAATGAACCAAGGCAAGTGGACAAGTTGGGCAGATATGTTCATGTGGCTTGTTTGGATAAGCCTAATGCTGGCAATTTCTTTACCAGACTCTTCTCCAGATGAAACAAATTATTGATTCAAATAAAATTGCATTTTTATGGATCCACATTTGTATAAAGAGATTACAGAGATTTTTCTTGTGGTCCTTTTGGAATTTTTGTGATATTCACTTTGTACTTTGCAATTTATGACTTCACAGGCTAGGGATGAAAGTTTAAGCAGGAAAACTGAACCAAATCGATAAACCAAATCGAACCATTGGTTTGGTCCGGTTTTTCATTCTAATCGGTCCGGTTTGAGATTTCTAAAAAAATTTGATTCGGTTTTCGATTTTAGTCACGTAAGAACCAAACTGAACTGGTTCCTATACTAAACCATAAGAAATAAAAAATTTAGGTTCATACATGTTTTTTTAAGTATTGAACTTTTTTTTTTTACAGGACTTTAATTTTACTATAATTTATAATTTTGTATATTAATTTTATTGAACTTTTAATTTTGTAAAAGTTTTTTTTACTTGGACTTGGCTTAATCAAATTGAAATCGATTTTAAAATGAAAATCAATACGAGCTTTATCCATTTGACATGGAATCTTAATTTTTTAGAAGTTTTTTTAATTTTGAATCCAAATCCAACCAAATCAAAACCGGACCGAAACTAAACTGAACCCAACCCAACCCAAATAGTTCAATTTGGTTTCAGTTTACAAAAACTCAAATTGAAATTGCTGGTTTGGTTTGAGTTTTTTTGAGCAAGGGATGAAATCGGTAGGGGTTCAATCGGTTTTCCGACATGCTATCCCAAACAGTTCGGGATAAAAAAAATTCCTACTGATACCAACCGAATTTATGAAATAACTCAAAATTGATTTGGATGGGACAATTCAGTCGAGGTAGTCGAGTTGAATGAATATGGACCTAATTTAGTCACAGTTTTTTTTTTTTTGAGCCCATAATGCATATTTTGAGCCCATACCAATTAAATGACATGATGTAGGCTGCATCCAAATAACTTGGAAAAAAATCCAAATGACTTCATAATTGAAAGCATCCAAATGAATATCCCCGCAAGATTAATTTTCAGTATTCCTTTTGGTGCTAGTTTTGTTTTTGAGCCCATAATGCATATTCCTTTTGGTCAGTTAGAATAAAAAATAGTAAAATCAAGAACAAAATTGAATCGAAACAAAAAAAATATCCCAATTAAAAATCGACTTATTCCTGCTCTAAACCAATTGAACCGTAGTTTTGTTTTTTTTTTTTTGCATGGTTCGATTTTTTCAGTATTCCTTTTGGTGCTAGTTTTTGAGGTGACCTTCCCTCCAACCAAGGTGGGTTAAGTCATCTGCACCTATCGTGTGATTACTATTCTTATTCTAATGGACAAATCTACGACAACATCCAGCTCGATTAGAATGCACAGTGTCATAATCTAAGAATTCTCTATGCTCCGAGTGACATTTCAGGCCACAGTCTGTGACAATAGACATTCAAATCATTTGACATCTCTCAATTTGAAAGAACAGTTTGAAGATGCTCTTAAGATGCTAAAATTTCGACGTGTTTGATGAGATCGTCTCCGCTGCACATAAATGATAATTTCAAGCTTAGCAAACTATGTCACGAGTTGAATTTTAGCGTCGAAGTTTAGTATCAATATGGCGTCGGGTATACGAATTTTGACAACCAATTGAAGAATCATGACATTGATTTAAAATTTATCCTTACGACAAGCATTAATTCATAGTTCCAAACCACTACCCCATTTTAGATTTTCTATTGTTGTATCCAGACCTAATTTGGCGGGAAAGACCCCTAGGGGTTGGCGGGAAAAGCCACCTTATAAACCCTACTGAACCGTTTCCGCGGGAAAACAACGGTACCATTGTCATTCCATTTCCGATAGAGGAAAAGAGATTCAGGGGGAGAGAGAGAGAGTAGAACGAACATGGTAGGTCTACCGTACGATTGTCTGGCTAACCCACTCGGAGCAGTGCGATTGACATTTCAGAAGGCGGTGGCCTCATGCCCTGACCCCTCCATTTTCGACGGCAGAGACTGGGGCGCAACAGATCTCTTCCGCCAGTTCCTTTTCGACGATGGCGGCCTCGCTCAGGTTCTCAAATGCTTTAATGATCCGACTGGCATGAACGAGTACTATAGTGCTCGTAGATCCTAGGTTTTCTATGTGCTGATATTCATATAATTCAAAGATTATTTTGCACATGTTTGGCTGGTATTATCTTGATTGAAAACGTAAAATCTGAGTACTAGGAATCAAGTACCTGGTAATGTAATGCCTTGAGGTGTCCCATCAAATGTTTGACCTAATTCAAGAATCTTGTCCAGGAGATCTTGATGTGAAAGGAGTTCAATTTGTTCTCTAATTGCCTGAAATGTATGAATATATGATTATTAGATGCCTACTTGGTTTGGGAATGTGCTACAGGTTTATAATAGTTCATCAAGAATCATTTTCCTATTCCAATACATTCCAAAGCTAGGAATTTCAAGGGTGCAGAATCATACGGATATGATTACCTTAGGGTTCCTGCCATCCAATCTTAGCATTAGTTAATTACGATTCATTGATTCTACTTCTCTGACATTTTTCCTTAGGTAGTATGTTAACATGTTTATAACTAGTATCGTGCCATTTGAACTTTTGATGTGCTGGTTCTAGCTAAAAATCTGTTCAATAATGTAGGTGCCCATAATTAATGCTGCGACTGTCCGTTCAATTCAACCCAACACTCTAGTTCGGTTCAGGGGAATGATACAAGACATGTTGGGTAATGAATTCTACGTTGGTGCCCATAAGGTATTTGACTTATTTTTATTCAAGTGAATCATCCCATTCTGTTTATAGTTCAAGCCTCTGAATTTCTTGTCTTCTCATTTAAAGGATGGAGGAATATGGAGAACCAACAAATTCACGGATGTTTCTCAGTTTCCAATCGATTTATCAAGTGACAAGCGGGTCTGGGAACGACGCCTGCTGTATTGTGTTCCTGTGAGTTTTCGTATGCTACCATCTGGGCTTTACCCCTTAATCTGCCTATGGATTTAGAACACAGGTCATTTCTAATGTATGGGTGTCAGCTGTTAAGTTTGAACAGTTGTTAGGGCATGCCAATACTTGATGAGTCGTCTATTAAGGAATTTCTGCATGATTTACATAATTAATTGGCTTATTTAACTTCAAGTATTTTTAGCTCGGTTAGGTTTGCTAACTTTCAATGTTTAGGTCCCCGGGCTCAATTTGTGGACTGAACCTTCTTCAGGAGTTGTACTGAATCGGTATGCAAGTTGGGCATCACCACAAAGGGAGAAGCGCCAAAGGGAGGATAATGCAACCATCGACAACATGGATATGGAGGTACCTTTCATCTATACCTTATCTATAGTATGTCAGTTTTAACTGTCGGTCGTTCAAGCATTATGAAGCCTCAGTGCAATCCGTTTTGGAAAATAAGGCATCAGTGTGAAGCTGTTGGATCGTCCTGCGATCCAGCTGGGAAGATCTTTGAGGCCTCAATGTTTGAGTTTAGTTTATTGAATTTCTTGTGTGTATAAAAATCATTTCTTCTGTTGTTTTTTTCCCTCTGAAGTCAGCATCTTTAGATGCGGGCCTCATGCCATGTTAGTTTACAAATCTGACATTTTTATCCTTTAACAGGTGTCGGATCATATGTTTCAGGATTGTCCCCATACAAAGAAGATGGTAAGCAGAAATGACTTCGTACACTTTGCTTTGTTAGTGTATTTGAGTTTTACCAAGTTCGTGGCTTTGTAATTATTGGTGTGTATGAAAATGATTATACTTCTGAGTCCTTTTGAGTTCCTTATTTCCTTCCTTCAAAAGGTCAAGTAGATTAACTTACATTTTAAGTTCACGTAAAATGTATGCCCCTCATTAACTTTATCTTTTCACATTTTTTACTAGCGAGGTGAACATGTAACTGAGGGAACTTGTCCTAGTACGAGTATGGTGCCTGATTTTGAAAGAAATTCGCTTCCTTGTCTTGTGAAGGTGAATGTGGTCCATTCCTTGTTAAGTTGCATAAATACCATCCCGGCGTAATATGCTTTACTGATATTGCTTCGTTCGGATATGTCCATTGATTCATGCAGATATATGACTCTCCTGAAGCTGACTTAAAGCTCAATGATATTTTTGAGTTTGTTGGAGTCCTCACTTTTGATCCGGAGGTTACAGCAGCAGAAAAGGAAGATTCTGATGAATTAGAAAATACTTTTCACGGAGACGAATCAGCTCAATTTCCTCCTAGCAAGGTTTTGACTCCATTTTTTGTTCACAGATATATTGTTTTTGCTGTGTAATCTCAAATATAATTTATATTTGCACCCATTCAATAGAAATCTATAGACAAATTCATTACATGTCTTGATTAGTGTTATTGTCAAGTGTTATGCTAGTCAATCTAGTGTTTTATATAAACTCGTAGGAAATTTACTCTTGTTTCCAATTGCATGTCCCTTGCTTGAGAATAACTCTCAACTTTTGACCTGCTTTTTCTTCTCTGGTGATCCTGGTCTTTGAATTGCACTTTGGAAGGATTTAGGTGTTTTGGATATCACGAAACACAATGCCCTTGATAGAGCTCAATGGAGAGAATGACTCATGTGGCCACCCCCAATTAGTGAAGACTTAAGGCTCGGGTTGGTCTGGTTTAATTATTACATCTGAATCATTGGTGTGAATCCTAGGCATATTGGCACATTTCTTTTCTCCTTGCAACTTCATCATTTGCATGATGAGATTTTTAGTTGTTGATTCACGTCTTATTGGAACTATAAGTTGTTTGTGTATTTGATAATTGCCACTCAGTGGTAAAACATTGATTGGGCTGATATAGAATGTTTTTCACATTTATTTCATGAGCAGTATGAAGTATGTTGTTACTTGTTCTCTTTGCAGGTGCCACGGCTCCATTGTCTTGTACATCGTAAGCTCTCAGTTCATGACTTTCTTCCTATTTCCCCCATGATAGAGGTAATTGAATCATACCCGCTATCTTTGTATAGTTTGATTTCAAATCTGCCAAGTAATCTTATCTCTCTATTTTTGGATGCTTTTTTGCCTTATTTCACCAAATTGTTCAACTGAAGATATACATTTTTGTTCTACAGGCAAAACCAAATCAGGTGAGAGCGATAAGGGAAGCTCTGTTGGGGCATCTTACAGCTGTTCTTGGGAATGATGGGTTGGCAGCTCAGCTTATGTTGTTACATCTTTTGTCCAAGGTATATGGTCACATGATCATAGTCCTTAATCAAGTATCAGGGCATCACTTTCCTAGTTCCATCCTACTTTTTTTTTTTTTGGCCAAAAATAATAAAAAGTTTCATCTCAAATCATTTGGGAGCCTTAGTTCCTTCACCTTTTTGCCTTTTTCGAATGGATTCATCTCGACCCTAATTGATTGGAACTTAAAAGCTCTGTTTGGTTTGGTTTTTTTTTTTTTCCTTCTTTTGGTGACAAACTGCTAGTATCATTATGGCAGGTGCATGCAAGGGTTGATACACTTGCTGTGGGCAAGCTTTCACTGAATCTTACTGGCTTTAACAAGGAAAATATGTCTGTTTTTGGCCATAGTCTTAGCCTTGCAGTCAAGAATCTTCTACCTTTCACCCATTTTATTCCTCTTTCTGTCGACTCTCTTAATACTGCTACGCTTGCCCCCAGAAAAGATTACGAAACAAACAGGTACTCACAATCGTTTTGTGTGTAACATGTCTTGGATCCATGTCTCGGCCAACGATTTATTGTTTCTCGTTTTCTGACATCTTCATATGCTTAATTTCTCCAGATTGATATCTGGAGTTCTGCAGCTAGCAGAGGGCTCACACCTGACAATTGATGAGACCCACTTACAAGCAGGGACCCTTAACTCTGTTGGGGTTGAGAATGTTAGATTGCTTAAGAACCTAATGGAGTTGCAAAAAGTAAGTTCAAGCTCTACACTGGACAGATGCTACATATGCATGAGCAGTTGAATCCTGTGATACTCTATAAGAAGTATTATCTAGTATATATGGACACGACCACCTATCAGGGATGGGTTTCTTTCTCTATTTATTCCTGATATGCTATGCCCAAGGGTTGACCTTCCATGACCCTCTCTCAGGTTTCTAGGGAAGATATATAGTATTGGTGCAGGATCCTCTGTACTCTATAATCTTAGCTTCTCAGTACTCATTTTCTCTCTTTGGCATCCATGTCCACCTGGCTTCTGCATCCTCTCCTATATGACGAGTGAGCGTTAACATCCTTTGATCGAGCAACTAAGAGAGTTCCTCTCCCTAACTTTACGCGAGTGAAAGACTTTGTGTGTAAGGCATAACATAGGTTTCTGAGTCGCTGCCTAGAGGGAACTAAGCCACCCTTTTGCTACTATCTCTGTGTTGCGAAGCCATTTTAAAATTTTAGTGGCTGTTTCTACCCTCCCTTTCTGACCAATAAAGAAATCCTGCACAAAAGTGCGCCAATTATCCTGTCTATCTCGTTTGATCCATTACAGCATCAATACATTATTGGAGTTAGTCCAGGTTTCGTGCTTTATGGAGTGGCCACAGGATTGTGTTCAGAGACACCTTTCGGGGCTAATATATGCTTTTCATTTTTGTTTGCCAGGTGGAATATGATTTTCAGTACTATAAAATGGAGATGACAACAGACGTCCAATTGCTTGTTCTTTCAGAAGGGAAGTCTAATATATTGCCTGCTGATCTGGTCCTTCCTTTCCAACCAACTTCAGTGGGTTCCCCTGAAATTTTGGATGCAGAAGCACTGAAAGCTTGGAAGTGGTACTTGGCTAGTCTAAGATCACTGCCACATTCAATTGAGCCAGAGATGCAGAAGGTATGACTTGACCAACTCCATTGCTCACACGAGTTATCTTACGAATGTAAGACTAAATTTTAATGTAGTATTTTGATAGCCACATTGTATTTTTAGGCTCTTGTATGTGATTGGTTTTCTACATGATATGAAGTAAAAATTACAGTTTAATTAGGAAACTAATTATCTCACTGCCTACAAAAGTGCAGTCGATCTTTCATTTCCTGAAGGTTAGAAAAATAGCTAGGGAAGAAGGTAAGAGTGAGAAAACTGCCTTTCACCTAGGGCACGATGCTCTTTGTAAAATCATAGCAACTTTAATTACTTATGTAGTCGTTCAAGTTCGAATAAATTTAGATGTGACTCATTTTCATGGATACGGATATGTTGTTCTTGATTACTTATGTTATATTTGTAAGATGGTTTGGTTCTATATCATGGCTTTAATGTAGGTTGTTAATTATTTAATATCGCTCCAATACCCTCGTTGCTCGGCCTTATCCATAGATACGTTGCAGGTGGTAGAAGATGATATGGTTGCAGCTAGGCAAGCAGATCGTACCTTGGGCAGCCAAGACTTTAGCAGGTTATTTTACAACACATTCTCAACATCTTTGGTGATGCTTTTGTAAATTAGCTTTTCAGATCTTTTCAGGCACTTCTAGAATTTAAACTACGGGATTTTCTTTGGAGAATCCTGGAACAAGTTTCAAAACCATTACACCTTTTCAATAACAAAACAAAAAGTAAAGCAACCAAGTCTAAGTTTTTTCTACTTTGTCACTGTAACCCATTGAGCCCTTGTTACAGGTGGTTGACGATGGGCCGTTTAGTGTCTGTGAGCTTTGGTGAAACTTGTCTGTCATTGGAACACTGGCAAATGGTCAAGGAGCTTGAGAGGCTAAGAAGAGAGAGGCTCCAGTGAAAGTATGCCTATGCTTGGCATGGAAAAACTAGGGTTGTAATTATGTGTATTGTTTTTCTGACAAAAATTGGCTCAAACGAGTTTTTCTTTTATGGGTTGTTGTATTGGATATTGGTATTTGCTTAAGCAAGTAAGAATGGTCCTGAAAATTGTTGATGTAAGAACAGTCTCTCTGTGATTGTAATTCTTTTGCTAGTTGTATCAATCAAAGGTGCTGGGTCTTCAAGGCAAAGCTTTATCTGGTATTGATCAGGGGCAGACAAGAGTATCAAAAACTGAAATTTCTTGGTATCTGGAGGAAAAGAAAATAGAAGCGATTCTCGTAGTTGTGGCGAGCAAAATGGAAACACCTTAAACCATGTAATACCCAAATCATGATGGGAGTTCCCTATCAATGTTTGGAGTAATTTGTTTATCACAAAACAAGCTCCTCTCAATCACTGTCATGTATCTCTAATGTCGGTATTGGTTATGTCTTTCGATAAGCCCAAACTGGTTGTTCAATGGGCTTTTTTACCCTATCAATGGGTTAGTCCCGGTAGCTCCATCTTAAAATATCTTTTCTTGATTATGGTATATAGAGTTTCAAACTGGCTACTCAAATTGATATGCCACTTAGTAAAATGGAGTGTCTAAAGATTCCTCCCTTGTTTTTCTTCAATAATTCTGCGGGGCTCCTTTTTGGTGCTCCAATCAAGAACCATTTGGATTGATAAATCAAATGTACCAACAATATAGGCACACGTTGGCACAATTTTGCAAATAAGAGATGTTTTGTTTGGTTGAGCTGTCGCAATTCATAGTTCAATACGAATAGGCTGTAGTGCAGGCGAACTTCCATTCTCTTACTTGTATCTTTAAGAAAGAATGGTGTAATATTTTGATTCTTCTTTCAAAAGTTCCGAGCTTACCAAGTTGATAGCCTTTTGACCCTGTAGTTCTTCGACAACAACTGGATAGCTCTGAAACTCATCCACGACCGATTTCTTTGGATCCATACACAATTATGCCTTTAATTTTGGTCGTTATATTTGAATTGAGTTCAAAAAGCAAACATATGGCTTGTTTTGAATAACCATTAAAACTATGGGCTTTTTAAGAACTCCAGACAAAATAGAAGGGGGTACTAACGAAACAAATAGATTACTACACTGCAACAGTCATGTGAAGAAGAAGAAGTAAAATAAACGCTCATGCTTCTGGTTGACCTCGTACCGAATAATTTCGTGAGAATCCATAGCCAAATCCTTCGTTCTCTCCGATCGGTTCTGATATCGGAGAGAGAGAGACAGAGACAGAGAGAGAAGGAGGTGAAGAAGGAGAATTAGGAGGAGAAGTAACGAACTAACGATGAGCAATTCTCGCATGGAGACGATCCTATCGTTGTTCGTTAATGTTCATCCACACGAGACCTCGGCATTGATATACTCCTCTTCCTGTTTCTTCTTCGTAAGCTCCCTTTTCTTTTTTGTTTCCGTTGTCCGATCGTTGACAATTCCTATGTTCGTGTTGCATTTACTAAATCTTCGATACTTGATTTGCAGATTTTAAGTGCGTATTTCGTAGTTCTTCCTCTACGCGACGAAGGCGCGATATCTCTGGGTTTAGGGAACCTTCCGGGGCTTTTCATAGGTTCCTTGGCTCTTACACTGGTTGCTGCGCCTGTTTCCACGCTCATCTTTTCTTTGCCTAATCTCTCCAAAGGAAAGGTGTGGATTATGACGACTCCTTTGAAAGTTTTTCGTACAGGATTATTCAGTTTATATCTCTCTTTGAACTGATATCATTGAATTTCGCTCTATAAAGTTCGGGCATAGTTTTGTAGTTATCCAAAGGAACATTGTCCCCCATGAAAAATAGATGTACAATTACAGCAATGTAGTTCCTCTTGCCTTTTGTGTCATCCTGTAATAGATTGTTTTTGGAATTTCAGGCCTTGTTCTTGATACACAGGTTTTTTAGCGTATCTCTTGTTTTATTTTTCATCCTATGGCTTTCTTCTTCACCTGGAAATTTACTTCCCAATTTGAAGGTATGTCAAGAATTTGATGACAAAGATGTCTTTTATTCATATCTAGCAATCTAATTCTGCTTCTCCTGGCATTTGCTGCTTATCATTTTCGCACTCCTAGGCTTTGATTTTTGCATCCTCCACTATAAAAGAAGAGCTAAAGGTTGAGGTTAATCAAGCCAGTTCAACATCTGCCGAAGGATGGGTGGACCACGGATGGTTTTATGTCTCAGTTAGGATTGGCTTGTTCCTTTGGGTATGCTGGTATTTATCCGTTGTTTCTGAGCTACTTATCTTAGCTTTCATTTACTGTTTTTATTTTGAAGTCTAGCTAATGTTGACAATTCTTGCCTTTGCAGATAGCTTTACTGAATCTTATTACCATATCCTCAACTTGGGCTAGAGTAATTGACGTGATGGACAGTGAGGTCTGTAAGCGGCCGCCTGGCATTTAATGATAATTTAAATTTTCGTGCATAATTTATCTGTGTTTTCTATCCAGTCAGGTTCAAGATTGTTTGGGTTTGTTGGTGCTGGTGCCACACTTGGTCAGCTCTTTGGTTCACTGTTTGCTACAGGAATGGCTTGGATGGGACCTTGTATGCATACTTTCTTTCATTATTTGCTACCTTATTTTTATTTTTAATAGTGAACAAATTTATTGCTCAAATTTAGCTATCTATTATATTCTACAAGCTCCCCACGTTGTTGATTGGTTTCATTTCTTCAGATTTACTCCTAGTTGCTGCTTTGTTGATGGAACTTGCTGCACAGTCATCAAAAAGGATCAATAAGGATATATCCCATATCTCTGTGGAACTCTCTCCCATCCTGTAAAGTTGATTGGTTATATACCTTTGTTTTTTGTTCCGTTGGTGACTTTTGGTTTCCTTTGTTTATTGACTTGGCTCTTGTGGCTCTTAGGAAAGCTGATTGGGATCAACGCGTTGAGGCTGATGAACAAATTGAACCTGCTCTTAGGGGTCCTGGAGGATTTTCCCCTAGACTACCCGATTCTGTGGCGAAGCCTCAGCTTTGGGCTATATTGGATGGAATTCGGCTTATTTTGTCCTCTACGTATTTGCTGTATGTGTCATTATTTCTGTGGCTGAGTGCTGTTGTCTCTTCATTCTTTTATTTTCAGGTAAGAGTAGATTTGTCTTCAAAAAGTTCCCTTTGTTATGAAGTTTGTGTAATTTGACTGGGTCACAGAAGATCATTTGTTATCTTTTTGTTCAGAAAAAAATCATTTCTAGTCATGTAAAGTTCAAATGCAGTTGTTGTTTCCTGTTACCTTTGATTAAGTCGAACTCAATCAATCGGTGCAAACATAAAATTGCAATCATTACCTCACCATTTCTTGTCACACGTGTACCTTAATCCCCATCACCTCGAATCTCCTCCCATCTCTGCCTCTCTCTCTGTGCACTTGACCAATCTTGTATTGTCCTTTACTGAAATCTAGTTGAACTAACAATGCCACCACAAACCAATTTGGGCACGTCCTCTGCTGTCACAGTTTGTGGATATGATCGCAGCTGCTCAGAGCTGGAAGCTGCAGTGAATTGCCATTACATTGGCCAGTTCTCTCTCCTTTACTTGCCAAGATTGCTGCAATAGAACCATTCAGGTGCATCTACTGCATCCTGATTAGATTGCCCCTTTCTTGAACCAACTCATTGGTGGTTTCATATCAATCTGCTGAATGGTGATGAGCTTAGATGGAATAAAGTGATTAAGCTCTTAACTTGGGGATGTATTGTATAAACACAATTGGATTTGATGTGCTAGTCAAATGAGATGTGATGTGCATGTAGATATGCTTGGATACCCAGCGGTCAATGATAGAAACTTAGCTTGTAATTTGTTTTTCTATTTTATTTCACCCCAGTTGAGTTGCAAGAGATAATGATCCAGGAACAATTGTATGTTTCATCTACTGATGTGACATTTGTCTTTGATTCTAGAATTTGTCATGCAAGGTAGAGTTCCATGTGAAATTAGATTCCTCTGTCCATTAAATGGAGTGCTATGACTTGTTTGTTATGCTACAAGCAGATTAGTGATGAACCTTTGATAAAACCATGCTGAATCTTAACTAGTATAACTTTTGGTTTCTCCTTTACTTATTGTCGCATTTTGGATTGGTACTACTATTCTTCTTTTTATTTCTGACTTTATTGTAACTCCTTAAACTGCAGAAAGTAACTGTGATTGCCATGACTGTTGCGAGCCCAGTTGGTCGAAGAAAGCTGTTTGCCCAGATCAATAGCTTTATTGCTATTTTTATCCTTGCTGGACAACTTAGTTTAACGGTATACTTTACTGCCGATTTTAGATACTATGACTAATTATTTCAAAAAGTCTGCTTGGTTGCTACCTGAAAGCAATTAACTTTGTATGAATATTTGCTTTGATGTGATGTGTAGACTGTAGTGTCTACCAGAAGAGCGTGAACACTTCTCTCTTACTATTGTTTGTGTAGTTTGTTCACTCCAAGGGCGTGCTTATTAAGCTAGTTGAATGTTTTGAAACCCAACTATTTAGGGTATCAATTTTTAGCTTGTCCTCAAATGTATTCAACTTGCCCCCTTAACCTCAAGAGAACATCAGAATCTTGAACCCCTTACCCTTGAGAAATTCAACATCGTTGTGACAAACAGTATACATTTGTGATACGAGCATTCCCTCCCCCTCCTGAATGTGATCTTGAACATGCATGGGTTTTTGGGCATTTAATGCAGAAGTCAACTTTTACTCTCAACAGACTTTTGCAAGATGTGTCGCGTGGACTTGTCAAAATGAATCAAGTACCCATACTTGCGGTTGGGCACTTGATATGTAATTACCTATACCCTTGTCATTGTATGTATATTTGCTTTGGAATTGCTATAAATGAGAAAAATGCCCTTTTGACACACTAATTACACTAAACATCATTTCATCCCACAGCGTGGATTAGAAGTATAAAAATATGATCCTTTTTTGCTGAGTATGCATACCTAAGAAGGATGGACATGGACAAGGATCTGTGTTTGCTGATCTGTTGCAATGGTACAAAACTCTTATTGATGGATCTCCAGTCAATTTAACTTGTCTTTTTTGGGTAGCCTATGACATAATTCACTATGTTACCGGTTCAATTCAGTTTCCATCAGCTTTATTTTTTTCATGGGAAAGTGTTACGTTTTCTTCATTTTTCTTTAGTGGGAAAATCTCGCATTGTCATTTTACTGTCAGTCTCAACGTTTCAATTTGTTTCTTTTGATTACAGGGTCGCATACTTACTGTTGCTGGAATTACTTTAGCATTATGCTCTGCCCCAATTGTCGCTTTTGCAAATTTGGTTGCTATAGCTGTGAGGCCAACGTGGATTGCAGTTGCTGTTTCTGAGACCATTCGAAAGGTTTGGTGTATGACTGCTTCTTTATGAACAAAAATACTAACAGAAGTTTTAAAAATAATATATGAACCAGAACGTCAAGTTCTACGAGCATAGAAAGTGATAAATAACATTAAAATGTATGTAATTAGGCGTGCTTGCTTGTATCCACTTTTAGTTGCAAAAGCTGGCAACTGTGAGTCAATCTATCTTCTAGACGGGTGTATCTTGAGTTGTTCTGGATGCTCTTTCATAGTCATAAAATCATCCATGGTAAAAGGGACATTGGAACCCCGAGCAATATCTTTCTCAGGGAATGTGATTGAGTAACTTATCACGCAAGGGCAGTAAACAAGCGGAAGAACCCTACAAGCATACTTAGTGTGCCGTTTATACGAGACTGAATCTTTCTAGTTCTGACTTTAGGTTAACTGGGTTGGGTTACTAAATGTCTCATGGTCCAACTCCAGCCTGACTCCTCTCTTATGTCATGGAGTCCAAGGTGACAATGTGTACAAGGCCTGTGTATTCATTAATATTGGGGTTGCAAATTCGTAGACTTGTTTACATATCTGGACGGGCAAGCCTATATAGTTTTGTTGATAATTCATGGTTAATAGTACTGGTGAATTTTTCTTTTTTTGAGATCTCAGGGGTGGTGGCAATCACCCCTACTTGCGGTCCCACTCAGTCCATCCTTGGTGCAGTTTCTCTTTATTTCTATGTAGATGTAAAATCAAATGCGTTTACGGGAAGGAAAACGGAGTTAAGGTTCATTTTGTTACAAATAGTTATTGGTTCATGTTCGTCTTATTTGCAGGTAACCACTTATGTTGTAACCAGACCCGGGAGAGAGCTCCTTTTCACAGTTGTCTCACAGGAGGAGAAATACAAAGCTAAGGTACAAACTGTTTTCGGAAGTGTGGCTTGTTACTATTGCCAGAAATGCATACATTCCCTTCAATTCCTCATGCTTCTGCAAGTAGCATGGGCATATCGGCCCATTGGGAAAGAAATGGATTTTTTTTAATGGTGTGATGGCACATTTTTTGGGTTAATTTCATAACATTGTTACACACTCTGAAATGCCATATGCAACAAGCATGGCTTACCCAACACAAAACTACTGCAGGTATGCATAGATGTAATTGTTCAAAGGCTTGGAGATGCTACAGCAGCAGGACTCTACAAGCTCCTTTTCACAAATCTCAATGGGAAAACAACAACCGTCTCTCTGTATGCCTTACCTGTATGTTTATCTTACTCTTGTTTTATTTGGCTTTGCAATCAAACAACTTGGTTACTCTTGCGGTCTGTTTGTTAGTGGTCAAAATTTTAAAAGGAAAATGGTAGATATAGTAAGAAGAAAATATAGTAGGATGAGAGATTTATTATTGAGGGGTTAATAGTTATTATAAGAGTTTGTTTGATATTTTTTCAGGAATGAGAATTTGGTAGATATAATTAGGTGGATGACATCTCATAATTAATAGCTGTATTTTCACATTTGCGTAAATAGTAAGAGGAAATAGAAGGGGATAGATATGGCTAGGAGTAGGGGTGAGATAATATTATCCCCTCCACGGAGATAAAATAGTTCTCCGGAAGTAAACAAAGTTCGTATATGACAAATCTGGGTCATGATCGGAGTGATAGCAATGGACCCTTTCTATGGCCCCCTAACAAACAGGCAGATGTGTTGCTATATGCCTTCTCTGAACGTTTTTTCTAGGGATGGCAACGGGGCGGTTCGGGGCGGTTATCCGGATAACCGCCCCGATACCCGAATGGAATACCCGAACCGAACCCGCCCCGATACCCGAATGGAGGAAGAGGGGGTGCTCCATAACCGAACCAAACGGGGTTCGGGTATTCCCCGAACCGAACGGGTACCCGAATGGGGTTATAAAATAATTAATATATATATATATATATATATATATATAGATATAGGACCTGGGATTATAAAATAATTAATATAATATAATATAATATAATATAATATAATATATATAAATAAAACGACGTCGTTTAATTTCGGTTCGGTTCGGGTTCGGTTCGGTTCGGGTAACAGTTCGGTTATTCTTCTAACCATAACCGAACCGAACCCGAACGGGTATTTGTTTGTTCCTACCATATCCATACCCACGGGGAAAAAAACGGTTACGGTTCGGGGAAAATTAAGCGGTTCGGTTCGGATAACCATCGGTTCGGTCCAAATTGCCATCCCTAGTTTTTTCACCTTTTCTTCTTGATGGCTTGTTTTTTATGTTTTGACTTCTGATCAAGAACAGTAAAACCTTATTCTCTCACTTTTGGTTTCATACCAGGTCTGCTTGTTGTGGATATTCACGGCATTCCATTTAGGATGCCGCCAAACAGAACTTGCAAAGCTCCATACTGTCTCCACCTGAATGGTTCTTCCAAGGGGGAAACGGGGACCTTGTCGTGCACAACGCACAGCAGAGGGTGCTGCTCGCAAAAACAGCACCTTTTTAACTGCACAGTAGGATCCCGGGCATTTTGTTTTGTGTAGATGTACGATACAATATAAACCCCATATCACCATTTTTTGGCATTGGTACAGGGAACTGATTTTAATTGTAAGGTTTGGAAGAGCAAAGTTTCATTCTATCTCCGAATCTTTTTCACGAGATGTATAATTTTACCGAGAAATCTATCGTTACGCACTCCCGTGCTAGGAAAAGTGATGAGGTTTTGTGGTTAACGTTACGAATCATTTTGTCGTAGTTACGATGTGAAAGGTATGAGAGTTTGTTGTTATGTGAAAAAAAATGGTCAAAGAGAACCCATGAACAATAAAACCTCAAAAGTGGGGACTGGAGGATAATTACGTTGCCGTGCACAAAAAGATGAAACAAAATAAATTATCGAAGAATGATCCAATGTATACGTCATGTATACTAGTGAATGAGCTGGCTCCTAGGTTCATCATCAGGTTATTATTTGATATTTAATTTTTTATATAGTTTTTTGTTGATTTTTTTTGGTGTTTTTGTTTGGCCTAACGAGAGAGATTGAAAAATATAGAAAATATAAACTGAAATTGAACAAAATTCAGAGAAGACAAGTAAGTAAAAAAAATTATTTTGATTTATTTTAATCTTTTTCATAATTTCTAGTTATATGTTTTTTAATTTCTGAATTTTTTACGTCAAAATAAAATTAAAAGAATTAGACAAAATTGTTTAGAAAAAGACTGACAATGTTTAAAAAACAAAAAAAATTAGGTCAAAGTCAATGCTTGGGGAGCATCTTACACCCCATTGGTTTATTTCGACCCAATAGGTACTTTTGAATGTGAAACCAAGCTTTAACGTGGCTTGGAATCTTTATTAGATGTGCTATAAGGTTGAGAAAACCAAATTGAAAAACTTGGAGCCCCCAACTATTCCAAGTCATTGGGTAGAAGTCAATGATTTGAAATATGAGAGCTTTTTTTTTTATATATAATTCAAATTGTTTAAAATCAATTTATGCGCATCATCTCATCATTCACTAGCGGAGTTCGAGGGTGGACGCATAATGACAAACGTTGAGTTGGAAAATTCTACTAAAATATTGTATATTTTTTTTAGATATTTTGATAAATTTGTCCCACATAATATTAAACCTAGGAGCCTGCATAATGCACAGCAAAGTGTGCAGTTCACCACACGATGTCATTTTAACGTCCAAAAAATAGCTCGAACAGTTGGGTAGTGTTCGAACAGCTTTAGATAGGGGTGAAAATAAGAATAAAAAAATCGGACCAAATCGGATCCACGATTTGAGGATTGAAAAATTCGGTCTAGTCTGATTTCGATTTGGATAAGTACAAAATCAGTCCAAATCAGACCAGACCAGATGGGGGTATAAATAAAAATATGTTATATTTTTAGGTTTATGTGTTATAACTTATAACTCATCACTCCATTAGTCAGTTAATCCATTAGAATTTATGACTATTACTGTGTATTATAAATGAAAAATTACCATTTACAGAAAGTGAATGAAAATAGAAAACTACTAATCTGGGTTGAAAAATAAAAGTAATTTTGAACTGTTCAATCTTTCAGAGTAATGTTCATTATATTTTTATTGTTGAAAATTTCATTCCAAGTTATTAATTTTTCATTTTTTTTGGTTATAGTTGGCCCAAAATATTGTCCAAAAAATTAAAAAGTCCAAACCAGATCAAACCAATTGAAGCCAGACCGGCAAAATCGGTCCGGATTTTTGTTTACAAAATTTTTAAACCGGACAATCAGTTCGGTCTCATAAATTTTACCAAATCGGACCTGTTACACTCCTTGTTTTCGAAATTTTTTTTGGATGCTAAAACGATGTTGTTTTGGCACATCGTACTTTCCTACTATTCACAATACACAACAGGCTCATCCATTTTTAGAAATATTACGCATCACTTCACATCATGCCGGCCACAGGGTAAGTCCCGCAAGTCCCCGGGCTTAGACAACCTCTCGGCACGGAACAATAATTTTTTGTTTATTTATAAATATATATAAAAAATAATAGAAATTCATCAAAAAAAATTATGATTAATATTAAGTGGAAAACCAAACTGAGCTCAAATTTGAACAACTCAAATATCGGGACTGGCACTGCTTCACATTAGTATATTTTGTTGTACAAAATTATACAAGTTATACATACTTGAAACCGGTGCTTATAAATCTTAATCCACCCTTGCGGATGTCCAATTAAAATCAATTCAAAATTTTATATAAACTAATCTCATACAAATTAATAACACTCCAGAAATTTCGAAGTTGATTTTAAGAATACAAACCATATCTCTCCCTCAGGATTTTGAGACATGACAAAGTTGATGTTTGGTAGTGCCAGCTAGGAGGGTGAGTTCATAGTCAAACGCCTGTCAGATCCTTAAATTCAAAATGTACATTTTATATCATTTTGCTTGCGACTTATGATAATGTGTTTGCGTAAGAGAATAAGTTAAGTCAAGAAAAAACAATATATTGTTCATTTTATTTTAATAGATTAATTGCTATTTAATTTTTTTGGTTTAATCAAGTTCGGATTAAATTTTCTGAATTAATTATTCGATTTGACGGAAAAATCTAGAAAGTAAAAAATATGAACAAAAGTTCTAAAAATTTATTAGAAAGAAATATTTTATACTATTTTGGATGTCTTTAGCATCATCTCATCTTATTTGGATTTTTTTATTTTTATTTATATTTTTTATTTTCTTAATTTATCCCGTCAATAAGAATTAAAAAAATATAAAAATTTAACGAAAGAAAGACGGAAGAGAAAATTATGAAATATTATCTATTATTGATTGTGTTTAATAATAAATAATGGACTAGTCAAAACATTAAAAGTCTTTCCACTTGCATTATCAAATCATTAATCACGTGTATATTTTCTTTGTAACACATCACAATTTCCCAATTGTCATGATCCTAATATTCAGGGCTGATTTGGCCAAACTAGATTATCCGGATTATCTAGATTATAAGGGGTTTTAATCTAGCTCATTTGGGCTAAATTATTTACCCAAATAATCTGGATTAATTTAGCTCCAAACACAACATAACCAACATATAAAAAATAATTTAGTCCAAACACTTTGAGCTAGATTATTTCATCCGGCACCCAACATAATCCAACAATCCAATAATCCCATAATCTAGTTACGCCAAATGGACCCTCAATAGAGTGGTTGAAAATTACACCTAATAAAAAAAATCTAGGAATACCGATGTTTCATGTACATCTAGATATATCTGTGTTTGGAATAAAATCGTCTAATGCATATAAAGTCTTTCGTAATCATGTAAATTTCACATCCATCTGACGATTTCGAAACATTTGTGTTTCTAAACTTATTTATAAAAATAGAGCATACATGGAGAAGAAAAAGTATACGTACACAAATTTAAGTGTAAAAATCTGAATCTATATAGATGTACCCGAAATCGTCTAATACACGTGAAGTTCATAAAATAATATGAACCCAACATGCATCAAACGATTTTCAACACATTCGTGTTCGGATTTGTGCACTTAAATAAGAATAAATCTACCAACACATCAAGTTGTATATCAAAACATATATCATTTCTATGTGGCATATCATTATACGACAAAATGTAAAAGCAAGTCTTATGAATTTTGATATGTCTTCAAATTAATGAATACCATATAGACATAATAAATAACTTGATATATAACGTGATGTGTTAATAATATTGCTATTTAAATAATGAGAGATACTATTAAGAAGGATATAAGAGGAGATTTAGATACCTCCCACAAAAGGAATCTAAACCCCTCTCCCCTTTCATATTTCTCTCTCTCTCTCTCTCTCTCTCTCTCTCTCAATATACATACACATATATATACATAAACGTGAAAGCAAGACATACGTTACTCATAATTTCCGGAGTCTTATGGAGATGGAGAGTGGTAGACCGCCAGCACCGGCGGCAAACGCTGACCGGTCACCACTAACACGGCTGAACACATACGTGGCGGCGAGCAGAGTAGGAAAACGGTTCAAGCTCGCGGAACGGAGAACCACATTCACGACGGAGCTCCGCGCCGGCACCGCCACGTTCCTAACCATGGCCTACATCCTGGCGGTTAACGCCTCCATCCTTACCGATTCTGGCGGCCCCTGCTCTGTCTCCGACTGCGTCCCTCTCTGCTCCGACTCCTCCGTCGCCGCATCCAACTGCTCCGGCACCAACCTCACCCTCATCCAACCTAATGAATCCTGCAAATTCGACCCGGTGAATCCGGGTTATACCGCCTGTTTAGAAAAGATCCGAAAAGACCTGATCGTCGCCACCGTCGCTTCGTCTCTCATCGGATGCCTAATAATGGGAACATTCGCTAATCTTCCTCTGGCTCTCGCTCCGGGGATGGGAACCAATGCGTATTTTGCTTACACAGTCGTCGGATTTCATGGATCCGGCAATGTTTCCTACCAGAGTGCTCTCGCCGCCGTTTTCATGGAGGGGCTGATTTTCCTGCTGATTTCGGCAGTTGGGTTACGGGCTAAACTCGCTAAACTCGTTCCGAAACCCGTCCGAATCTCTTCTTCCGCCGGCATCGGCCTGTTTCTCGCTTTCATCGGTTTACAGGTATGAGAACACCTTAGGGGCCGTTTGGCTACTAATTTCAATATTACTCCCAAGTATTAACTAGCTAAATTTCTTATTGCTTATTTTGTAAATGGGTTTTTTTTTTTTTTTAAATGTAATTTACCCACAAGTTCTACCAACGGGGCTGCAGGGTAGTCAAAATGACGTTGGTTTTATTTCGAGATATTATGAATGTATAAATCGAAATGACGTGCTTTCGATAAGTAATACAACATATGCATTTTGATAATTAAAACGACGTTATTTTAATTGTCGACAATCCGTACTACAATCCCGGTTCGTCTTATCAAACAAGTTTATTCATAATAATTACAAAGTAAGTTGTAGTGTGTCGGGACTCGCCCCTATATATGGGAATGGGGGGGCCTATAATGAGCCCCCGCACTACATACGTGTAGTGAGCCGATTCGGCCGTCCATTTTGACAACGGACGGTTCAGATTTAAATTAATATTTATTTGTAAAAATAATTAATAAATACTGATTTGAATCTGAACCGTCCGTTGTCGAAATGGACAGCCAGCTCACTACACGTATGTAGTGAGGGGCTCACTACAGGGCCCATGTCCATATATACGTGTGTGCGCGTGGAGGGAGCCAATGGCACACTTACTTTTTTAAAATCTTAAATAATTATTTTTAAGTTTAAAAATTATCTAATAAGTTAAAATTTATAATTTCCCAAAAATCTTCTATCAAAGTCATTAATTATCGTAGAAATCCCACCGAATGTATTAAGATTTTACCTAATGCGATATATCACAATTTATTCTCATCTTATCACTTTTATCCTTTATTGTGATACAAAAGAGAATTCTTTACTACAAATGTTAAGAAGAACATAATTTACAATCAAAAGAGAATCAATGAATAAAATGATTGTTTTTTACTTGTGCATATTGGAAAAAATCATTTTCGTTTTAAACATGTAGTAAATTATTTGTACATTTTATATGTCAAATTCATATAATGAGATATAGTATTTTGATTTTAATGTTTAGGGGCAGATTAGATGAAAAATTATTTTCAGGAAATAAGTTATTGAGAGTCTAAGATAAAAGGGGTATAATTTTTGTTGTAACCACAAAAGGTACCATAATATATTCAAGGGGTACCTAGTAAGACTACAAACACAAACACAAATTCAAATTTATGTGTGTCTCACATGTGGAATTTACGTTATTTTAAAAGACTTTATGTGCATCGAACGATTTTAAATATATCTGTGTCTGAATATGTACATACAGACTGTGTGTGTAAACTTTCTCTGGTTGATAAGATTTATTCGCTTGGCATGATTGTAGTATAGCTTCTAGTCTACAAGTTCGTTAGTTATTAGAAGTTTCAAAAAAATTCATTTTCGACAGAGTGATTTAGATTGAAAACATAATGCAATTGTTTAATTATCGATATTTAATTAATTGAATATTCAAGATTTCCCTTTTTAAAAGAATAACTTAGATTAAAAAAATGTAATGTAATACTTAATTATTGATATCTAATTAATTGAATCTTCAAAATTTTCTCTTTTTTGACAGAGTAACCAAGGAGTCGGACTAATCGGCTTTAGCTCATCAACATTGGTCACAATCGGCGCGTGCCCGGCCTCTTCACGTGCTGCCTTAGCCCCTGTTGTTACCGCCGCCAACGGCACTGTCTCCCTTCTCCCCGGAGGCACCGTCTCCGGGGACATATTCTGCCTCAACAACCGAATGGAAAGCCCTACGTTCTGGCTCGGCGTTGTTGGCTTCGTCATCATAGCCTACTGTCTAGTAAAAAACATCAAAGGCGCAATGATATACGGCATCGTTTTCGTCACAGCTGTCTCGTGGTTCCGCAACACAAACGTCACCATTTTTCCAAACACCACTGCCGGAAATTCCGCCTACGAATACTTCAAAAACGTCGCCGATATCCACACAATAAAACAAACCGCCGGTGCATTGAGCTTCAAGAGCATCGGAACAGGGCATTTCTGGGAAGCCCTCGTCACATTCCTATATGTAGATATCTTAGACACAACCGGCACTCTATATTCAATGGCTCGGTTCGCCGGATTCACCGACGAAAATGGCAATTTCGAAGGCCAATACTTTGCGTTCATGTCTGACGCGTCATCGATCGTGGTGGGTTCCCTACTAGGTACCTCCCCGGTGACAACGTTTATCGAGTCATCAACGGGGATAAGGGAAGGCGGGCGGACGGGGTTGACGGCGATAACGGTGGCAGGGTACTTTTTCCTGGCCTTCTTTTTCACACCGCTATTGGCGTCTATTCCAGCGTGGGCGGTGGGGCCACCGCTGATACTGGTGGGGGTTCTGATGATGAAATCAGTGGTGGAGATTGATTGGGAAGATATGAGGGAGGCTATACCGGCGTTTGTCACGTTGATTTTGATGCCGTTGACTTATTCTATTGCTTATGGTTTGATTGGTGGGATTGGGACCTACATTGTTTTGCATCTGTGGGATTGGGGAGAGGGGGGCTTGAGGAAATTTGGAATTCTTAAGGGGGTCAGAAGTAATAATGATGGGGCCAATGGTGTAAATAATGAAGTTGCTGGGAATGGAAGTATTAAATCTCTTGAGGTTTAAGCTAGTGGATAGGCTTACTTCTAGAATACCAGTTATTACGCAACACACCCGGAGTTTATGCAACATTCTCATATAGTACCCCTAAAATGCTCCCGGAGTTTTATGTGACATTTTTAGATGGTAACCTTAAGAAATTATTTAGTGATAAATTTCTCCAATGAGATATCAACGCGGACAACTGTTGAGTTGTTAGAAGACGAAAAATAAGCTCATCGATCAATAGTACTACTTAAGCAGTACCATAGTATTTTAAGATTATACCATAATTAGTCTAGGATCTCTCTTTCATGTTTTAGGTTTTTTGTTGTTCCTTTTTTGAACTTTGTATAGGGAGAATAATTCTTAAGGCCATAGTTGTAAATAAATTGCCTTTATATTTGTTGCTAAGAGTTTTTGCACATTTCTTTTGTGATGAGTTTTGAAACTTTTATGCATTTTTATTTGAAATATTTTACATATTTTCTCTGCAAATGTTTGCCAGATGTCGGTATTATCTTGCGATTTTATCAATATCTGCTTTAAACAAAAAGAAGAGATGTACTAATATAAAATATATCGAGAAATACAGATCCAGACAAAAATCATTCAAGATGAGATGACTACATCTAATTTGAATCCAGTATTTATATGCATATAAGAAAAATAACTATTTACGAGTCATCTTATTAATATCATGTTCAAATCCAATGACATTATTATTATACAGATGGAAGGTTTTCCATCTTTTTATGAGGATAGAACATCTAACATGAACTGTCTATGAGATTATTGATGGGTTCATTCCCACTTGGCCTAGGAGGAGTCATTTTCCTCTAAATGGTTATGAGTCTATCACAGGCAAATAATTTATTTCTTGGGGACCCACAAATAATTGAAACAAAACTTTGGGCTCCTTTCTATCCATTTTCCAATTAGGTGGCTGAAGGGAAATGGAATAGGGAATCTGTTGTGTACCAAAATGACATCATTTTGATGCACAAAAAAATATTTGAACACTATCCGAATGCTGTCCGACTATTTGAGCAATTTTTTGTGCGTCAAAATAATATCATTCTGGCACACAATAAGCCTATAGTAGTCTTTTATTTTATTTCCAGATCATTTTTTCATTTCAAGAAAAAGATTTTTATGGGTTAGTTCATGATTGAGTCTCGTCTTTTCTTTTCATTTTGTATTGAGTAGAGCCTTTCATTTTACTTTTGCTTAACACTAAACGTTTGTATATCAGAAATCAGAAATCAGAAATCAGAAATAAATAATGATGACTGTTTGAAATTGAAATCCTCAGGGGCAGATGTTGCCAAGTGGATTAAGGTAGTGGATTGTGAATCCACCACGTGTAGGTTCAGTTCTCATCGTTTGCCCGTACTGAAAGAAAAATAGAAAATCGATTTTGTTCTTTATGAGTTCTCGTCTCAATAAGAAGAATGCTAATGCTTACTGTTTATATGTTATGATACGACTAGAATGTCATAATAGAATCATACATAATCATAATAGTTCTTGTTGTGCACAATGTACAACAAGGCCCAAATCCAAGGGGAATCGATGGTGTCAGGTGTTATCGATTTTTACGGAGGCAGTTTATATAAGACTTTGTTTCGACTTTAATTGGGAGGCTCTACGTTAGTGGACTATGAAATTAGTCAGCCAAAAAATTAATGGAGTTACGTGTAAACTTGTCTTGACAATAAGTTAAATCAATGTTGTAGTCACATTATTGCCTTAAATCACAGGTACAATAAAGATGTGGAGCCAGCTGGCCCCTCCATCCACTGAGGGCATTAAGGGCTTGTTTGATTAATATTGATTTTTTATTTTATTTTATGTCTAAATTTAGAGCCATTTGACCTAACTTTTTTTGAATTAATTTTGCCTTTTATTTGAATTTTTTCACTTTTAATTTTTTTGTGAATTAATAGGTTGTCTTCACGAGAGAGAGTTGAAAAGTACAGAATTACCACAAAAAATTGGATTGTGGAGAACAATACAAGCATCGTGTTGCTAAACGAAGCGAATGCAATGCTAAACTCTAGTTGGTGAAAGTCCAATAGCTAAAATCATCACTAGCTTAAGCTCTTACCCGTGTAGCACGTAAAGGATTTGAACTTAAGAGAAGTTCTAGAGAATTTTCCTCATTTTTTTGTCTTTTCTAAACACCGAGAAAGAAAAGATTGGATCAAAAGAAATTGCCATTTGAAATTTCTTATTACCAAAAGTTTACCAAACCTAAAAATCTTTTAAAATAAATAATTTTTACTTTTATTTTTTAAAACTTTTTTCAATTTTGGTTTAACTAATTTTTTTCTAATTCATCTCGTCTTGACAAATCAATAATTCACAAACTCGACACAAAATTAAATAAAAACAAAAATAAGTCAATAATAATCTTGTATCAAATCAAGCCTAAGACACAACATAAGCAAAAGATATAAGCAAACAAGCCCTTAGGAAAACTTTTCTATCAACGTCCAATGGCCCCGTTTGTTAAACTTCTTCGTAACTGGGGATTCGTAAGGTGATGGGATTAGAATAAGATTCATAATACCAAGGGATTATTAAAACCAGTGTTGTATGTTTGTTTATACTCGGGATAGGATTAATAGTACATGGTTTGTGTTTGTTTGCAAAAGGGGTGGATAGGATTAAAATATGTATTTTCCAAATTTGCCTTCACCTTGACCTTTCAAAATAAATGAAAAATAATGTCTATGGCCAACAAAATAAAAATAAGCAATCTTTTTTTTATTTATCTATTTTAAATTTCTATAAGTATGAAATCTTTTACAAATAATTATTTGTAAATAAAAAATCAACATTTGTCATATTTATACTGGATTTTCAAAGCCATACAATCCTCCATCTCTTTGTCATAACCTACCATAGTGAGTAATCAGTCAACTACATGAGAGGTGGTTTATACCCCTTAATAAAGAACAGACAAAAAAATAACAATATAATTCATTCTCAACACTTTTTTAAATGAAACCCATTTCTAAATAAAGGGAGCAAAATTATGCTCAGAATTGTTATACTGTCCAAACAATTTTTTTTGGTTTAAGCTAAAGTATACCGATGTTAACAAAATTATTATTTTTGTTACTTAATTATAAAAAATAAAAAAATCTAACATTGAATAACTAAATTAGGGGCAAATAGGTCAACAAATTTAATACCATGGGATAAGATTAGCAATACCTAGTCCCCCCAGGTATTAAGAATGTGGGTTAATGGTGGGATTGGCTATCCCATGGGTTTCATAATCCACCCATTTTTTGCCAACACAAACACCCAATTAGAAGTCTCATGGGTTTCATAGTCCAAGGGATAGAGTGTGGAGGGTTAACAAACATGGCCAATGACTCCAATCCACACAGTACTGCAGATATTCTTTCTCCTATTTCCCCACCACACCTAATCCACCCTTGACTATTCTTGGTCCTCATCCACTTCTTTGTTTTTTTTTTTTTGAACTTTATAAAGATGTTTGAAATCCTTAATCAAACTCATGATTGGTTATGGAGCTTTAATTGAAACCTTTAACTTTGGTATTAACTGGCATGCATAAGTTTTGACAACAACTACTTAATCAATCAATAATCATGACTTTGTTGAACCAAACACTGCTTAAGGCAAACAAAGAGAAGGAAAATGTAATAGCAAGAAATGGGAAAGACATTGGTGACATATGGGGCCTACAACCTTCCTGTCCATAAACCATGATTGGTGAGGCCTCTCTTTGTTACTTTCACATCACTAGAAAAAGTTTCACAAAGCTTTTTCATTTTCTTCTTTTAGTTAGTGAAAGAGGATATAAGATATAAGTACAAGTTGCATCCCAATTCTCTCTCTCTCTCTCTCTCTCTCTCTATCTTGGTGGCTTCCAAACTGAGGCCGTGTAGTATATCGTTTTGGTGTCCAAAAAACTGATCGTGAATTATCCAAACACTACTTAACTGTTCAGCCAGTTATTTGAATACTAAAATAACGTCGTTTTGACACACAATACGATTTGTTGTGTACACTGCACAACAAGACCCCTAAGTCCTCGTGGCTCATGGCATCAAAAGATCCAAAGATATAACTACATGGGGAGGTCAATCTATGGAGAAAGAGAGTTTTCACAGAAAAATAAAGAGTTTTAAGAGTTGTATCATTATTCGTTTTCTTCATTTCTCTTTTCGGTGACTTTTTTCTTTGTATTTACAACTATTCTTGTCGGATTTCTTCAATATACTTTTACACTTCAACGTTGTTGTCTGAGTTCAATGTTATGGATGTTTAAGTTCGAGGGAATAGCCATTTCCTCCCTTCTGAAACAACCACTCCAATAAGAGAGTTTGTGATCATGAACACGGATTCCTGTGCACAGATCCAGATACATGTGCTCGAAATCATCCGATGCATCTAGAATTTACAAAATAACGAAGGGTTTCACGTGCATCGAATGATTTTAGACAAATCTGTACACGAGAGTTGTGTGCGTAAACCTGCTCTTCCAATAAAGTGGGAGAATGAATGGGCATTCCAATGGAATAGCCTTTCAAATCTGAGTTAAGCTAAGAAATGGGCTAGTTGGTAAAAGTAGATTCCATACACATCATGAGCAATGTTCATAAACCTAAAGGGGGAGAATCTATTGACTGAAACAGAGGGGCATCAGCGGGGACACCTGCGCGTGAAGGGGAATAAGTTATAGTAGCAGTTGCCTGTTAGGACACTATCAAATCATTTGAAGAGCTGGGGATACCCTTTGCTAGAACATCATGCATGCCCTGTGCCCCAGTGGGATGATTCTACTAGTTTCTACACTGCCAAAATCACAGCAACACAAGGTACAAGCTGAATGACTCCCCATTTTGCTATACAACATAGCATGGTTGGCAGCCGGGACCTTTCCAACCTTGGCTCGAGTTCCAGTTTCAGCTTGGTGGCTGTTTACTTAGCAGCGAGCTTAGAGAAAGCCCGCTTGGGCATACTGGAACACGGACAATGGCTCTAGGAATTTGCAAGGGGTAGAAGGGATTGTCTGGGACATGGCTCTTTCATCAGGTTATAAGAGGAGACAATATTTGTGCCATACAAAGGCGCTACTTCGATCAATGGGGGGGAAAGAACTCCCTCCTATGAAGTCTTACAACAGTCCCTTGATTATTATGTACAAACTCCTTTAAACGATAATAGTTTCGCTCTAGTCGTGTTTGTTGGGTTAAACTAGCCCAGTGCGTATTTTTAATCAATCAGAGAGGAAGACCAAAAGATGGATCCTAAAGTTGGTATGCCCTACTCGAATTCCTAGACTACTTTAGCAAAAGGAATCCCTCTGCTGCTGATATTTCCATCACCATGTCTTTTATTGGGACAACTGAAAACAATACAGTGTGTTTCTTTCTTGTAACTATTCCATGATTGATGTGTAACGTGAGACTGAACAGTAACATGAGGACCCCCAGAGAGGAAAGTACGAGTGACTCCACTCCGTGGATTTCCATTTAGTCACTAGGTCTGTCTGAATTCTCCTTCTTCCAACTATATTGGCACCTACTAAATTAGCAAAACTTCATGCAAAATGGCTCATACTCTATCCCTTGGCTTGTTCTATATAACCCAAAACCAATGTTTCAGATGGAACCACCCAAACCTATTTTTACCGCTTCCATATCAAAACATATATTTCGGACAAAAAATAATTTTGGAACATGGACAACGGCTCTAGGAATTTGCAAGGAAGTAGAAGGGATCGAGTGTCTGGGGCATGACACTTTCATCAAGTTATGAGAGTAGACAATGTTTGCGCCATATGTGCTACTTCGATCAATGGGGGGAAAAAACTCCCTCTTATGAAGTCTTACATCGGTCCCTTGATTATTAGGTACAACCTCCTTTGAACTATAATAGTTTCGTTGAAGCACTAGTTGTGTTCATCTCCAATTGGTTGAGCTAGTGGAGTGCGTTCTAGTTAAATCATAGACTTTGCGTATTTTAATCAATCAGAGAGGAAGACCAAAAATTGGATTCTAAATAATTGAATTGTAAAGTTGGTATGGCCTACTCAAATGCCTAGAGCTACTTTAGCAGAAGGAATCCCCCTGCTGATATTTCCTTCACAGCGTGGGACTGGACGGTAGCATGAGGCCCCTCGGGGAGGAAAGTACGAGTAACTGCACGCCATGGATTTCCATATACTCACTAGGTCAGTCTAAATTCTCGTTCTTCCAACTATATAGGCACCTAATAAATTTGCAAAACTTCATGCAAGAAACCTCTCTCTATCCCACGGTTTGTTCTATATAACCCAAAACCAATATTCAGATGGAAGCACCCATATCTATTTTTACCTCCTCCATATCAAAACATATATTTCGGACAAAAAAAAAACACTAATCTTGAGTGTAGAATTGTTTCTCTTTCTATCTCATTCTCTGTCTCGCGCCCTAATCTTTGATTGGCAATATGACAAAAGAATGGCGGATGGGACATAGAGGGGAACACAAGTCGTGCTCGTTGTTATCGATTTGGCCCGCATGGTGTCAATTCAGTGGTCTCAGAACTAACACCATGATTGGGCATTTGTGTTCCATGCCTTTTGTTCTATTTCATTCCTCCGTTATTCTCTTCTCCATCTATATAATATCACTTTCTGATGTTCGTTTCATGTCTGCCCAAAAATGGTGATTCCAGCTGTGTAGGGTTAGGACCTTTGAATAGCACCCACAAGTTACTCCTAAAGAAGAATTTAAAAAAGTTCAAGATCTATCAATTCACTGTCATCCAAATAGAACATTAACGACTTTACTTGATTCTTGAGCATGACAAACTAACTTTGGGGTTTCCGGAAAGATGAAGCCAACTTGGGGTATCATATGGTTTAAATCAATTCATAGCCAGCTTCAGGAACTCTGGAAAGCAATTGGCCATCAATACCAACAGTGAGAGAAATGAAAGCTGATGGTTATCAAAGTGTTCATCCAAGACTCTGAAATGAGGACAATGAGATAGATCTGAAGAAACAGAAATTTTAGGTCATGGAGTCACTAAGGGTGGTCCTAACATCATAGAAGAGATCCCTTGGTGAGAAACTAGTACAAAGATAAAGAAAACATCGACAAAACCCAAGTTTGAAGGGATTTAGTTTACGGGTGCCATAAAATCACTCTGAAAGACATTTTCTTCTTACCCACTTCCATAACGAAAAACAAACATCATGACAATCTTGATTTTACTATCTTTGATGTGACTTCAATGTTTGACAGACACGAGTTCTGTAGCTTAGAGATTCACATGAATTTTGTTTCATGGAAACAATCGCTCAGATTACTCTCTAACTATCCAAATCTGCTACCATGTGTGCCCAACCAAAACTAGATAACAAGCAAAAAAGGGAAAAGCAGGTGGTTTTCACACGACTGATGGTCAACCGCGATCCCTTGCTACCCCAAGTTATAAGCAAATGATACCTCCAAACGCATGTACCATATATGGAAATCGCATCCCTCCACCCCATCAATTTTTAAGTACAAGTTTCGTTATCATCAAAACCAAAACATTAAATTGTCACCTTGATAACTAGAAGTGCTGTTATGCGCGTGCTTGCAAGTCATTTGACCTTTCCCCGCACGGCCAATACGTAGTCTAGCAGCTTTCAACAGTCTTAACAAATTTCCAATGGTTCCAGTTCCACTTTCTCCAGGAGTATTACCTATCACACTGATTCTTATCACTCTTTATGTTCCTTTCTTTTGGCCAAGATAAGATTCTGTTTGATGCATTTACATAGAGGTAAAAAATAGTGCTCTCCCACAACAACTAAAGACAAACAGAAATGTCAATTTTAAGACCAATAATCGCATATGATCAACACCAGAGCATCTTGCAAACCGTAATTAGATAATACAGCGTTCAGTAGGAAGGACGGACGAAAACAGCAAACTATTACAAAAAATCAGAAGGTAACAGAAAAAACTAAAATTACGGAACCACTCACAGATTGTGTATGATGAGGAAGGCTGCACCTGCAGTTTACCTATTGTTGTTGCTCCCCTTGCCAAGCCCAAACAATTTCTTTAAGAGCCGGTCTTATATCCCGGTTCAGTATCTTCTGATACTCCAACTTATCACCCTTTGAATTTTTCACCTCCACCATGTGAAAAGACGGAGTGATTTCAAATATTTGTATATCAAGCCCGAATGCCCCCCTTACACCTCCATTTGATCGCTCAAACTTCAACAACCCCCCATCTTTCTTCATAACTTTCAAATTCAAATGCATGGCTATCTCCTCCAGTTTGGATATGATATCCGCGGCAGGCTTTGTAGATGTGAATTGTACTTCTTCCTTTTGATCATTTTCCACAAACAAACCAGACAAATCAAACCCTGTTGAAAGTGAGATTATATCAAATGCATTCAAATTAATAGGTTTGGATGGCTCTATCTTTGCCTCAGAAGCAGCACCACTATCCCCACGAGAGGTAGGATTGGCATCAGCGTTCAAAGGAGCCATTTCCTTTCTTTCCAATTCAGCAGTTACAGATTTGGTGTTGAACCCTTTCTTAAACCAAGGATTTTCCATAATTTTGGCAATGGAAACCCTCGTGTGTGGGTTAGGGTCAAGGATTCTATTCAGAAGCCTGCGCACTTCTGGTGGGAACCAATTAGGGCATTTGTAGTCCGCCTTGCTTATTTTTCGATACATCTCCATAAGGTTTGAGTCATGAAATGGAAGATGACCAGCTAGAAGAACAAACAAGATCACCCCACAAGACCAGATGTCCGCTTTTACTCCGTCATACCCTTTTCTATTGATCACCTCAGGAGCAACATAGGCGGGGGTCCCACAAGTGGTGTGGAGTAATCCATCTTGACGCTTAGTCTCAGAAAGGGCACTTAAGCCAAAATCAGAAACCTTTAGAATCCCACTCTCATCAATCAGCAGGTTTTCCGGTTTCAAATCCCGGTGATAAACTCCCCTGCTGTGACTAAAATCGACAGCACAGATCAACTGCTGGAAATACTTCCTCGCGATATCTTCCTTGAGCCTTCCTTTGGCCAGCTTGTGAAAAAGCTCTCCACCTTTCGCATATTCCATGATAAAGTACATCTTTGTTTTGGTGGCCATGACCTCATATAGCTGCACTACATTTGGGTGTTTTACCAAACCCATGACAGATATTTCTCGCTTGGTCTGTTCAGTTAACCCTACCTTCAAAACCTTCTCTTTGTCAATTACTTTGATGGCCACACTCTGGCCAGATTCAAGGTTTCTCCCATAGTATACCTTAGCAAAGTTTCCTTGGCCTAATAATCTCCCCAAATCATACCTTTTCATTAACACATTCCCTTTATTTTCCATTTCAAAACACAAAAAGTTATAGGTAACTGAAAATTATACTCCCCTGCTATAATGATATATACTATTTACAGGAGTCTGTAAATTGAAGAACTCAACCGTCTTCAACAAGATCCTGCTTCAGCATGGCAGGAAGCTCATAACTGGTGGCTTCATTGTGCATTTGGCTGTGGAGCGTGATTGCAGTATAGATTGTGTATCCAATTTCATCGAGGAGGAATGCAGGCAGGCAACATAGACGCACAATCTCGTAGTTTTCAGAGAAAGAGTTATCAGTATTCAAGCCCATCTTTCCACATTCCCAGGTGCTTGGCTTTCAGTGACACTGAAGAGAACTCTGAAAGTGGAAGCAAGAAATGTCAAATTCTTCCATGCAAATGAGATTAATGAAAATGATAGAATCCACAAGAAGTTATAGTTGACAACTCTAACCAAATAAGAGAATCGACTTTGTGTTTGGAAAAGAGAAAATTGACAAAGAACGATCGAGAAAATAGGAAAAATTAAATGGGATATCTGTACTATGTCAAATGCATAGACACATTCTGGAAGGTAATGTAGCTTTCAATAAAACAAGATATAAACCATGAAACACACTTGTAGTTGAAAAAATCAATTCACTGCATAGCCTAAATTACATGTCTTCTTATGAGCTGCAGATTATAGAAACTAACGCAAGTTCAGAAAACACGAGTGCTTCAATTCTTCAGAAAGAAAAGGGCAAAAAATGCACAGACAAACAAGAAAAGATACTTGAGGACTAAAGCAGAATTCTTATAAGTCATCTGTATTTGCTTCTTACAATTAAAAGCACAATTTTTATTAGTCATCTGGATATATAGATATAAGGCATGGACGAGGCGTACCAAATCTATGAAGAACCCTGTTTCTAAACAACGGGAACGTCTGTAGAACATATTTGTCCAAAAATGAAATATATTTAAAATGTAATTCGATTCTCTACGAAGTTTATATGCATTTCTTTCTCTTTCACTAGGCGTATGATTATTATCAAGCTAGGTGATGATTTCTTAACCTAGGGTATGTTCTTGCATTCCTGTATCTCAGCCTCTTCCTCTATATATCAAGCTCATTCATCCTTACAAAAATCCTTACAAAATCAAACCAGGTGGTTGAAAAGAAGGTGTACTGATGGTTATCCAAGCATAACAGCAACATGATTATATTAAAGGGATCCAAATGACGCGAATAAAGTGATGGTTCTTTCCAGCCACTGATGCGTCATTGCTTTAGCGAATCAACTGTCTATTATCATAATAGATGCATCATCTTACAACCTATTTATTATCCTATTCTTATCACTACCTCCTACACCCTTGGAGCTTGGCTTACAGAAACAACCATTTGACTAGCTACGAGTGATCGATCTAATTCATTCTAGAGAACAAAAGAATGCTTATGAAGCCTTGCAATTTGCAAGTTTATGAATCCTTGGTATTCTAACATATCTAATCCGTTCTAACCCAATGGATCAATTTCACCTTTATGAATTCTCACAGTTGGCAAGTTTTATGCAGTGGGTATTCTAATATGTTATTTTTTTCCATGAACGTGAAATTGATCCATTCGACTAGCTACGAGTGATCGATCTAATCCATTCTACTTTTGAAATTTTATGGTATATGGAGTTTTCTTTGGCGATAAAAATTTAAAAAAAAAAAAGGAAAATACAAACATGATCCACTCGGTGGGAGAGCAAACCAAGGGGGGATAGTAAGAACTTTTCGGATCAAAATGGGAATAACCAGATGAAAAACGCAAATTTGATCCATTTCACGTTCAAGGAAAAAAATCAAAATATTAGAATACCCAATGGACAAAACTTGGAAATTGCAAGAATTCATAACGAGCAACTAAATCTGTACACCCAAAAGAATCAGCCGCCCCACAAGCAAAAGACATTTTTTTTGAACAAAAAAAATCCCAGATTGGCAATAATTTTGCTTTGATTTGACACATGAGATGAATGTACCATCATCGACGAATCCAGATCGAGTAATTCAATCATAAGAAAAGCTAGAAACACAAATACCCACTGCAGTGTAGGTATTACAAGAGAAAAAAACAGATGAAAAAGAGTAGTTTCGATGATTCACCTGCAACGAGAAGAGCTTCCGGAGAGAGAGAAAGAGAGAGAGAGAGAGAGAGGAGAGAAATGGAAAGGAAGAGACGTATTTGAGTATTTATGTCCCTCGGTATATGTGGTACGAGGAGCGGAGGAGGGGGGTGGGACGTTACTAGTAGAATGAGGAATCCAGTACAACCAGAGACATTTT